>SSNS01000644.1:93514-142479 GCA_006937985.1 Aphyosemion australe
GGCATTACTTTACTTTAGGGTACACATAAGCAGTAGGTAATGGTTAAGTACCTAGTAGTTACTGATTAGTTCCCCAGTAGGTAACTGGGAAGAGGCATTACTTTACTTTAGGGTACACATAAGCAGTAAGTAATGGTTAAGTACCTAGTAGTTACTGATTAGTTCCCCAGTAGGTAACTGGGAAGAGGCATTACTTTACTTTAGGGTACACATAAGCAGTAAGTAATGGTTAAGTACCTAGTAGTTACTGATTAGTTCCCCAGTAGGTAACTGGGAAGAGGCATTACTTTACTTTAGGGTACACATAAGCAGTAAGTAATGGTTAAGTACCTAGTAGTTACTGATTAGTTCCCCAGTAGGTAACTGGGAAGAGGCATTACTTTACTTTAGGGTACACATAAGTAGTAGGTAATGGTTAAGTACCTAGTAGTTACTGATTAGTTCCTCAGGTACTTGGAAGGAGACTTCACTTTCCATCATCTCTGGAGACGGACGGATGCCGACGAGGGACGATGAAGTGGCAGACAAGTGAAATCAAGATGATACAGGGATGTTAAATCACTGATGTTGCAAATTATCTGCATTCTTCATGAAGTTTACAAAACAGAGTCTACAAGCACTACATTAATCTAGGATTCATTCCTTATTGCTTTCATAAATAACTACCCATTAGTCCCTGAATAAGACTGATGAGTGTTTTTACCAGTAACTACTGGTTAACTACCCATTAGTCCCTGAATAAGACTGATGAGCGTTTTCACCAGTAACTACTGGTTAACTACCCATTAGTCCCTGAATAAGACTGATGAGCGGTTTTATCAGTAACTACTGGTTAACTACCCATTAGTCCCTGCTTCATTACTCATTACCCCCTAAGTCGTTCCCTAGTAACGAAGCACAAAAAAATAATGAGAGTTTGTAGCAGTAACTACTGGTTAACTACCTATTAGTCCCTGCTTCATTACGCATTAACCCCTACGTAGTTCCCTAGTAACTAAGCACTATTTTGCGTACCTTATTGTAAAGTGTTACCGATATCACTTTAAAATGTTTCAGTCACACTGACATGTTTTGTATTGCACCAGGTAATTTAAAGTTCATAATTGAAATCAAGTGTTTTGTTTTCTCTCTAAGTGAATTTTATTATTTGAGCACAGTTTCTCCTGCTTCAAGGATTAGCAGCTGTGTAATTTAGTCCTGTTTGTTATATCTTAGCCTCTCTGTTTTGGTACAGAGCTGTTAAACAACAACTGGCACCAAGGACGTCGCACAGACCAAATGGAACTCTCATTCCAAAGTAAAAATAAGTTTTGAAGAGAAATGTACCGTAAATTATAGAGAAATAGGTTAGTTGTGGAATTTTGTTCTCGGACTTCTAAAATGCTTAAATTGATGAATATATCTGTTTATACAACTTTAATTTAGGATTTAGTAATATGTTTCACGTCTTTCAGGACTAATAAAATTCAAGCCTTTCTCAGATTAACCAAATGTTTTGCAATTTAACCATTAAATAGTTCACTAATCAATCAGACCTGGTAAATTTGAAAATCTGCAGCCCCACCCTGAAAGCACTCCCCGCTGAAATAACAACATCAAGAGGCCAATCCTCCCCCCAAACTCTGTCATGTCACTCCAACCAGGAGTGGTCACTCAAATTACCAGTTTCCCTACATCTTGCATGAAGTGAGCCCTTTGCACCACTAGGTTCAACCCAAGAGCCGTCCCATGGAATAGGTTTTATAGTCCCTTGTTTTCAAGCTCTTGATGACCTCCCCCCACAAAGGTCACAGTTCATTGCATGAGCCACCACAGGGCTCAGGAGCCTGGCCTCCTTTGTTGTTTGAGTCCATAGCAGTGACTTCTGTCACAGTTTGTCCCACTTCTTGTTGTTTGAGTTCAGTTCATTCATGATGGTTCTCATCAGGGGCGATGGCAGAACCCCCTTTCAGCCTCAGCTGAAGCAGCCTTTTGACTTTTGTAGGACAGTTCATGTGCAGGGCTCCATGTTTAGGACACTCATGCCTTCATCCAGTAAAGCAAAGATGCTCACTCCATGATAAATAAAATCCTCACCCTATATTCAATATCTGCTTAAAATGAGATGACAGAATCCAGAGACCAGATCAACCAGCCAGCATCATCACCCCAGTCAGGAGCACCAACACCACAGGGCCACAGATTATGCACTAATCAAGAAATTAAATCATCAAATTTAGAAACATGCAGCTAAAAATCTTGTTCATTCAGTAAAACTTTTACTCCTTATGTTTCGATTAAATCCATGCATAATAGGAACTTATATTATTCACGTTACTTGGCCTTATTTAGAAATGGAAACCAAATTCAAGGATGTTTATTAGGAATTGTACTGCAGTTGTTTACAAATTAACAGACCTTTAACTTTGCCATGAGAGATTACATATAAGTCTTAGCGACATTACATGACCTCCAGCCATCATTGAACCACTCTGCTACTAATCTCTTATTGTTTTTATCCCAAATATGATGGAAGCAGGCACAATTTGATGTCCTTCAGAGAAATTAACATCTAACATTAGTCACATAGATATTTCTAATCAAATACTGCAATTAACCTTCTGTTATAGACCAAATATGTATTTTATCAGCCTAATTTGCAAATGAATTCCTTAAAACGCAGACAGTGTGACTCTTTAGATTATCTTTTTGAATTATCTGTTTCTGTATTGTTCAAATTTAGGATTAGAACTACCGTCTCCTGCATCATTTTATATTACTTTAACCATTTAACTTTCCAAAGTTTAACTAATTTCCAAAACTCCTTTATGTTGCTATTTTATGTTTACTTTAATTTTCCAACTGATTTTGCTCTGCTCCAGATTAACTTAATTTATTTGTACTGAATTTTCTCGTAATTATTTATTTTTCACTTTTCTTTATCTATTCATTTATTTATTTTTCATTTTAGTAGCTATTTGCCAAACTAAGTAATTATCATTATGCGTTTGTGCTGTTCACTTTGCCGAATTAAGGGTTTTTTGTTAATTTTCCATTGATACGTTTGCCATTTAACTTATCAATCTTCACGTGTGGTTCTTTATATCAATTTACATAGCACAAAACGTCAATTTGGGGCCAAATTAAGCTTTTCCTATATAGGGACGTTATATCAGCTTTAATTCGAGACTGACACAACCTCTGTAAAGAACAGCTGTCTTTCTTTTTTCTCCTAAAAAGTTTAGTGTCAGGGTTATTCGTTTACCCTACAATTGACCAGGCTTTGGGAAAACAGAAGACAGACACCAGTGAATAAGTTTTAAATTCTCTGCAGAGGAGAGCATATGTTAAGGCACAAGACCTCAGCATGCACTCTGTCTGTTTCTTCTCTGCTGTAGTCTTTTATTACCCAGAAAATGAGGGAGTGGTTTACATGTTATGCAAACTTAGGCATGTTATGATGTGACAAACAGATGATATGACAAACAGCTGATCTGTAACTTGTTGTTCTGATAGAACCTGGATGTTCCAGGTTTATACACACACAGCAGTTAATAGTGAATCACAGAGAGATAGGTTACAGCTGAACACAGATATTATATGATAACACAAACACATGTTGTTCGTTATGAGCACTTTGGCTGAATGAGTCAAGCAGAGATTTGTGCATTAAGCATAACCCAAAAACAAACAGTTCAGAGCTCCATCAACATAAAAGTTTAATTCCTCTAACATTTAGTTTTGGTTTCAATGGCTTCTGCCCAAGCAAACTCACAACCACACTCTTGCGTCCAGTCAGGCACACCAGCATCTTACACACACACATCCAGAACCCCATCTCGACCAGAACCAGAATCTCAGCCACACCTCCTGCACACACACATATGCAGGCCTCCTCAGACTGGTTCACGCCCACTCAGCACAGCACACTACTCACACACACACACACACAAGCCCTTTTTATAAGACACACCATGCCGGCAAATCAGCGCAATATTACCGCAACATGTTTCTTATGAACGCGCCATGGCGGCATCACGTTGCGGGAATTTTGCGGCATTCGTGCCGCCACGCTTGGTAGTAATATTGCGGTAAAATTGCGGCTTCGTCGGTCTTATAAACGCACATTAAGCCTTGGCGCAACAGAGGGAGGTGTCATGACCACGTGATGAATTAATGCTGCGCTCCGGCCGGGAACTATATTAAAAATGAAAATAAACACGCGCTTAAGTTTCACGTTTGTAAACAGAACCAGCTGAGATGATAAACTGGAGCGATGCGGAGCTCCAGGAGCTTCTCTCCGTTAGAGCTGCAGCTCAGATCATCTGACAGCTCACAGGGACTGTGGAGCACACACCTGTAGCTGAGTGGGGAAAAAAACTCAATGAGCGCGGCTTTGATCGCAATAAAAAGCAAGTTATGTCCAAAACACACGGAAGTCCGCGACAGTGCAGAGACCGCCCCCATACCTCCTTTTTGCCGCCATCGCGTAATCTTTTATAAAACGGACATGATTGCGCAACATTACCACCACGGTCTGAGCTCTTATAAACGACCTAACGCTCCCTGATGCTGCATCGGCGTTGCAGCAAATTGGCGGCATTGTTTTATAAAAAGGGCTACACACACACTCAAAATTATACGCTAGAACACAGCTGAGGGTCTGTGCTCTTCTCTTTAACTACTTCCACTGGCCTAATGCCACTACCCCCTTAATTAAGAGTCCATATAATGCCCAAATTAAGAATTGACAGTTAAACCATTATATTAACTTCGGCCAATCCAGGTGAATTCGTGGCGCTTCTACTCCACGGGGTTACCAGACCCAGCTTTGGCCTAATGCCCACCTGTAGCCCGCCGGCTACAGCTGTTGGATCGCCAGTCCTGAAAGCAGAACACACGTCTCGGTTCTTTAAAGGGGCGCCCCTAGGTCCCCGGGAATTCAAACCCGACTGTCTGCGTCTGCCTGGCGGCCTCGCAGTGGGAACGTCACGTCCAGAGCAAACAACACAAACGCGTCGGGACCCGTCGGTCCGTCTTCGAAGTGTCCGACAAAAAACAATGGCTCGATTTAAAAACACACAACTTTACAACAAGGCTGATTCAAATGTCCGACTAACAAGTAATTTAATTATCCCCAATATGCAGAGTTCGACTAAACAGGTCCTGCTTACCAGTAATGAAGTCCGCGCGGTTGTCCGTCTTATCTTTTCTCAGTCTCGTCACTGGCCAATGGTCGGCGGTCGGTTACAGACGGCTTGGTTTCCCAACGTCCACTGTCCAATTCATTCGTCGCCTGGTCAGAAGATTCCACGGAGTGCCCCCTCCAAATTGTTGTGGAAATGTTGTGTTTCTATCTGTTTCTGTTCTCTGATGTATTTTGGTCAAAGGATCTGATGGTTTTCTGCAGCTCGTCTGACATCACTCCTCTCTGGTCCCGAATGATGCTGGACCCGGCCTTCTTCTTTCCTCCGAGCTGCTTCAGCATTTGACTTCTCGTTCTTTTTCCACTCTCCCAGTTCGTTAAAATCTTCTGATCGGCAAAGAACCGAGCCATAGACCGCCTTTAGTTGCAATCACTCAACTCTTTATTTCACTTTACTCTTCATTTCTCTTTATTATAACCCGTGTACATTTTCGGGGAGATTTTCTGATCATCCCCCAGCGTCTGATGGTAAAATCTGACTTGCATCTGCAAGTTACACAGCTTTTGTCTCCTCTGAGCCCCTCCCTCTTGGAGCTCCAGTAAGTAAATCTTATTCTCTCTAGCAACCTTATCTGGTGCCAGGTTCGGACCGGCTCCAAAACTGGGCCTTGAAGTCTGTCTCTTGCTGTCTTATCTCTCTCCCTTCTCACACAGTTTGAAGAACAGACCTTCACAGAGAAGAATCACCTCGCTTTTTAGCTGTAACTTAAAGGTCTCTGTGTAAACATGCACAAATCATGGTTAAATGAGGATCATAAAGAGTACATGAATCATATCTGTATCAATAAACCTGGAAAGAAAAGTGATTAACATATTTGATTAACTGGATTCTAAGTTCTAAAATTAAAGGCACAACAGGTAAAAAATATAATTCCCGACACATGCTAAACAAATATTCCATTACAGAGAATCAAAGTTACGTTAGTCATTGTTCATCACAGGCTGTGGTCATGAATACAGCACTTTAAACTTAATTCTGAAATATCAGAGTGTATACTCTATATCTGTTGACATACCACTGGAAGCCTGTTAGCTAACCAGAACTCAGTAACATAAAATAAAATAAAAATTCACCCTTTGGATCAAAACACTTGGTCAAATGGGACAAGGCAGGTTTACATTTCCAAGGGCAACAGGAAAACTTCAAAATAAAATCATTAGCATATAAAACACAAAACACATGTATTTCCCAACAAAAACACATACACTTTCTGACAACCTAAGGACTATGTTGTTCTGTACAGCACTTTATCTCTGCAGATTGTTTTTTTTTTCACTAATTGACAGTGTTCATAATCTGTTTCATTTGTGCCCCCCACCCTGTCTTCTTTCATGTTTTTATTTATATATATTTTCCTCTTTTTTGAGACTTTTATTTGTTTATCATTATTATAATTAGCAATTTGGTCAACTTTGGTTGTTTCAAAAATGTGCTATCTAAATAAAATTGAATTGATTTGTTTGTGGATTGGAGAATCTGGAGGTGGAGTCCCATCCTTAGTACTGGTCGACCATGTTACTATGAAGACGTCTCCCCATAGGCTTTTCTGCGTTAATTTTAGGTCAGAAAATGCTAAATCACCTTGGAACAACCTGTGTTCCCAGTGCTTCTATTCTTTTCCGGTGTGAAGCACTACAGTCACCGGGAGAATTCTAGATCCTCTCTGAGGGAACCGCCCCTCTTTTACTGATACGAAAGATGCAACACTCCAACTCTTACCAGAGGGCACCTCCCCTCTAACTCCAAGTTCTCCAATCCATTTTCTAAATTGTAAAAGAAGAATAAGTAATTTCGATTTTACTCTCACCAAATCAATCGTCTCAGGGAGACTGTATCTCCCACACATGCACATTCTTTTGTTTCTCACACAGAGACAGAGGCACACATGAACATGATGTTTTGAGGGGGAAAGCACAAACTCAAACCAAAATTTGCAATTTATAAAGGCCAAATCAACAGTAGTCATTACAACTGATCAACTGATATATCCTTAATGTATACGTATGGCACACAGATCACACTGAGGCACAACAGACAGACACACAGAACATCACAGAACAACCTCACACTCAATACAACCTAAGAAAGTACCCTTAATAGGGAAATTAACACACAGGCATATGTCTGAGATTGCATAAACACTTAACAGAGAGTGTTGTTTTGCATTCTAAGTTTATGATTTACCTCTGTAAGCATTTCTATGTGTATTAGTAACAAAATGTGTTGTTATGCTAAAATGTAGTGGTTAAAGGTGTCTTACTTCCCTGTTCAGATGTGTTGGGGGGAAACCCCCTCTCCTCTAATCTTCTCTGAGGTCCGATCCTCCAGCCAGTCTGCCCAGTTGTGGCTGCGTCCACTCGGATCTCTCAGTTCAGCCACTGGGTTCAGGCATTTCTCCTCAAATATCAGCAGGTTGACAAACCCATCATCATCTGAGCCAAAAGGAGAAATGTCCCCCTCAGAACGGACAGGTGAACTTCAGTTCTCAGTGCGGCTGCAGCTTGTCGATTGTGAATTAGGGTGGTATGACTGGAGGATGGAGTTCAAATCTGGTTGAGGATTTTTCTCAATTTTAAATCTGTGACCTGCTTCTGTGAAAATAGCATGAGGATGAAATGTTGTGTTATCAGACAGCCTATATGGTGTTAGTTTAACCAGCGAGAGGCTCTCAGCATTCAGGTTTCCAATCATTATTAGACATCTGATTGTTAGTCCAACACTGTTGAAATCCTCCTTTTTTCTCCCTTGCTGAGCTAAATTGACCCAATTTCCCATCTTTCAACATCCTCTATACACATTCTAAAACATTCCATGCATTCTTCAAAATCCTTCATCACTTTAGCTTCAATCTTTCTGTTACCTAGGTTAACTCTGCCCAACACTTAAACACTTCTACTTTCTGCAATCATTCAACACTCACCAACATACCCAAGACCTTCTGGTCCATTATTTAATACACAGAACTGTCAGGAAGCAGTTATTCTATTTTCTTGACTCAAGCTCATAGTTTCTGCTGGAGCACCCTGCTCCCATCACACAAAACAAATGGAAAACCCAGCACGCAATGCCTCCAGACAGGCCCATGTCAAAGGGAAAAGACAGAGAAGAATCTGGACTGAATTCTCACCGGATAGTTGAAACCGGTCTCTAAAGACAGGTTCGTTCAGGATCCAGGCAGCTTCTGACCCAGGAGATCAGCTCCGAGCTTCCTCCTTCTCTCTTAAGCCTAATCGAGGTTCTTGGAGGACCAAGGAAAATTGGTTCCTCAGGTGGCCTGGACTCGGAGCAGAACCCCCAATGTTTCAGCATGCTGGATCCTGTTCGTGACGCCAACTGTCGTGGAAATTTTTAATAAAGCAATGAGAAAGCAGTCCACGATTCAATCAAAAGGTTTTAATTCCAATATTGCAATATGAGAATGAGGAGACAACCAACAGAGACCCTTCCCAAAGCAGTCTCAGCAGTGTGTCCTGCTGAGCAGAGATTCTTCTCTCTATTTATCCCCCTTGACCCCCCCAAGGGAGAGCACAAACAAAGGACAGTGTTATCTAGGAGAGGAACATTCCTTTGGCATGCAAAACACGAAGAACAGGAGTAACAGGGTAAGACATGAGACAAAGTAAAAATATTCCACCATGCTGTGGTCAAGCCATTGTGAGACAGAACATTTATGACTATAACCCCCAACTTCTCTGATCCCAGAAATATTGTCCCACTGTAGAATTGTATTAAATGAAAATAAACAGAAGAATGACATTTTTTCCATTATATTATTTTGCAGAATTCAAAAAAAAAATTAATTAATACAAACTAGCAACTCAGAGAGACCAATGTACAGTAGAAAATGAGTCATTAATCTCTTTCTGCTCATTCAGATAGGTCAGGGGAAATCAAGAAAGAGAGAGAACACAAAGAAACAGCAGGATCACAGCAGGGAGCAGCAGGTGGAGCATCAAGGACAGCTGAAGGAGATTTACTGGAAGAAGAAGCAGAAAGTGATTTAGGAACTCTAGAGAGTGGCCCAAGACAAAAAGTCCTCCCACAGTATCCACAGAGCAAGTTTGGAGGCCAGCAGAGAGCCTTCAATAAGAGTTGGTTTGAACAGTTTAAATGGTTGGAATATTCTGTAGTGAGAGACGTGGCTTTCTGTTTTTCATGTTGCATTTTTGAGAAGCACAATACTATAAAAAAGATGGCTTCAGTCAGTCAGGGTTCTCCAACTGGAAAAAGGCTTTAGATGCATTTAGAGAGCATGAAAAGAGTTCCAGCCATTCGTCTTCTATGATATGCTGGCATAGCTTCAAAAGCACAAAAAAAAAAGGTTGTTGAGCAAATCACATCAGCAAATGCAGCAGAGATTTCAGAGAGACAGCAGTACCTCCACAGGGTCTTAGCTGTAACAGTCTTCCTTGCAAAACAAGGATTACCATTCCGTGGCCATGATGAGCAGGAATCCACAAGTCATAATCAAGGGAACTTTCTTGAGTGCATGAAGCTCCTGAAAAAATTTGATCATTTTTTGAAAAATCACAAACCTTCCTTACATACTACCTATCTCTCTCATTTTTCACAAAATGAGATGATAACCAGTATTTCCCATGAAATAACAGGTAGCATAGTTAAAGAGATGAGGGAAGCAAAGATGTACTCTGTTATGGCTGATGAGGCCAGAGACAGGCACACAGAACAGCTGGCCGTTTGTGTACGTTTTGTGACACGTGAAGGCCAAATCAGAGAGTGTTTCCTTGGTTTACGGAAACTTGAAAGGTTTGATGCACAGAGCATTACAGACGCTATTGAGGAGCTGTTGCACTATAACACACTCAATGATATACTTTGTGTTGCTCAAACCTATGACGAGGCATCTGTAATGAGTGGTGCAGTGGGTGGTGTGCAAGCCCGTTTCAGACACAGACACCCCGAAGTAGTATATGTTCACTGCTACGCACACGAGCTCAACCTTGTCCTTTGCCATACATGCAAGGCTATCCCAGCTGCTTCTGACTTCTTTGGACTTTTGGAAAATGTGTACACATTTTTCAACACCTCCCTAATAAACCATACAAACTTTAAAGAACTGCAAAAGGACCTCGGACTGCTTCCATCTGAACTTGTTCAGCTATCTAACACCAGATGAGCCTGCCAAGTAAATTCTGTTAAAGCTCTTCTCAACAACATTTCTACAATTTTACCAGCTCTTGAGGTCACAAACACTCCTATTGCTAAAGGAATCTTGTCTAAGCTGTCAAAACCTAAGACTGTGTATATGTTGATCATGTTCTCACAGCTGCTTGGTATCACTGAAGGCCTGCACCGCTACCTGCAGGGAGAAAGGCTAGACATGGGCAAAGCTGTGATGTACAAGATGTCAGTAACTGATGCACTCAAAAGTCTGTGCACAGAAACTGCTGCTGATGAAATATTTGAGAAGGCTATGGACCTTTGTAGAAGCTGCAACATCCAGTTTCCTGAAGGAGCACGGCACAAACAGAAAAGGCTCAAAGGGTTTGTGCTTGAGTCCAGCTGTGGTGCAACATCAAATCTCACAAGCTCAACAGAGTTTAGGTGTGAGATATTCTTCCCTTGTCTGGACCGAATGTTGAAGGAGTTGTCAGAAAGATTTTCTGGGCAAATAATGGAGGGCATTCAGGCCTGCAATCCATCTTCTCCAACATTCCTTTCTGAAGATGCTTTAAAACCTATTGCAGCACACTACCATGTGACCATAAAGCCCGAAGAACTTCTTGTGGCACAACACTTTTTTTTTTTTAAATGGAAAAAGAGGACATTAACAACATCACGGCTGTCTTCCACTTGCTTGACGAGGAACTGCTCCCAACTCTGAAGATCATCTTTAGACTTGTGCTAACCATTCCTGTCAGTAGCTGCAGCTGTGAGCGCTCTTTTAGTGCCTTGCGTCGTCTCCACACGTGGCTTAGGAGAACCATGGGACAAGAGAGGTTGAATGATTTGGCCATATTATCTATTGAAAACGAATGCTTGAATATTACTGACCCTGAAAATGTCATTAATAGGTTTGCAAAACTCAAGCCTCGAAGATACAGCTAATAACAATAGAAGTTTTGTCAACATAGTGCAGGCCCACCCAGGATGATTTTCAATGCGCTTCTTCCATGAATGCTCTACATCAGGTAAACTCATGCAAATGAGCTTGTTTGCCACCCAAAGGCCTGATGGGAACAATAGAGAATGGTGTTCTCAGGCATATATTGCAGTCCGTCCACAGGTCTTTTGGTGACCCATCTGTGATGACGAAGATAGCAGCTGCTATGTTGAAACAATAGAAGTTTTGTTAGCGTAGTGCAGGTCCAGGATGATTTTCAATGTTACTGTCATCTATTTAGTTTGAATACTTGTTAAAGCATTCAAACTATTGTTTTTCTATTTCTCTTTATTATTAGTTTGAATGCTGTTAAGAATTCAAACTATTGTTTTTCTGTTTCTCTTTATTCTTCTTCCGTATTCCGTACGTTTTTTGATTTGTATCTAGTTCAACAGTTTTTCAGCTATTTCTGCAAATTTGGTATCAAACCGTTCAGCTCTTTCCGGCTATGACTTTTGTTATTGATATCTTCAACCGTTTCCGAGATATTCTGCTTTTTCTGCATGAGATATTCTGCTTTTTCTGCAACTTTTCAGCCTATTGAAATTAATGGAAAATGCTTAAAATCGCTCAATTTTGCACAAAATCGTTCATCTTTTTGACCTCTTACTCTGAAGGGTTAACTTCAATCTAGAGACTTCATTCAACTTTTAACAAACTCAAAAGAAGTTCAACTATTTCAAATTTTTTCAGCTTCTTGATATCTTTTACGGTTTTTCTACAATCGCAAGGTAAACTTGAGGTACGATTTTTAAATTTCAGGATTTTCTCCTCCATCCCCCATTCAAAAGAATAGGGCTGAAAACCGACTGCTCGACTTCAGACAGTGTCCTGAGAGAACCGTAGAACCGACAGAAATGAGACTTGCGCTGGATGAAAGCTGACGGATTTTCCTCCATTTTGTTGTATAATTTATGGATGTACTCGAAAAATTGTGGTCGTAGCGTTAACTAGTTTTGAGGTTTCTAGTTTATTAAAATCTGTCCTCTCCACTCTGAGCGGAACATTCCGCACTCTGACATTTCAAGGTCACTTTTTCTGCAAACAGATGTTTACTACACCCACACCGTTTACGCTACTCAAACAATTTTCTCAAAAACAGTAGGTTTTTTGTCAGCTTCGACAGGATGTCTTCATTTTAGCTGTAGGTGTCATGGTGCGGGCGCTACGAGCCTCAGAAGGCCGATAGTGCCAGATTTTCTCCCATTGGCGGCCATTCAAATTATTTTCAGCTCAGGTGCTTCGATCGCTGTCTGAGAGCTAAACTGTACTCGTCATATCTCCTACAATATTAAAGATAGGCACACAAAAATTCACACAGAGCACCATCAAAGCCTTCGGCCGCTGACGGTTTTGAAATTTTTTGAATCGGTGTAATACTTTTCGAATGGTGATGAGACCTTCGAGGCCTGCAATTTGACGTTTGGAGCTGCAGATCATGAAATCGCCAGTTTCAGACAATTTCTCTAAAGAAAATTCTGCTACGACCACATCTTTTATAGTTCATGCATAATTTTTTTCAAAAACAGAAGGTTTTTTTGTCAGCTTCGATGGGATGTCTTTGTTTTAGCTGTATCTGCCACGGTTCTTGAGTTACAAGCGTCAGAAGGAGGATTCAGCCACATTTTCCTCCCATAAAAAACAGGCATTTTCTGCTCCAGACAGTAGAAATCATCTCATCATTTCTCCTACAAATATTCTAGGTAGGCACACAAAAATTAAATACAGCACCACCAAAGACTTCTGATGCTGACGCTTTTGGAATTTTTCAAATTGGTGCTATACTTTTCGAATGGTGATGAGAAGTTTGAAGCCTTCGATTTGACATCTGAAGCACAGATCCAAAGCCTGCCTGCGTCTAACAGCAGCCCACCAGTGGTGTGAAAATGGAGCTTTCTGATTGGCTGTCTGACAGTGGATATACGGACTTGTTGCTTCTCTGTCAGTCTGTCTGCTTGTTTCAGCAAACCAGTATCAGAACCAGCATCTGGTTTAAGACCAGAACCAGGATCAGAACCCAGAACCAGGATCAATACTCTCTCTCTCCCCCTCTCTTTTTCTCTCTGTCCCTCACTATTCCTCTCTCTCTCTCTCTCTCTCTCTCTCTCTCTCTCTCTCTCTCTCTCTCTCTCTCTCTCTCTCTCTCTCTCTCTCTCTCTCTTGCCCTCTTTCTCTCTCCCTCCCTTCCTTCCTCCATACCCCTCTCTCTCCTTCTCTCTCTCTGTCTCACGCTCTCTGTCTCACTCCCTCCCTCTCTTTCTCCCCTCTCTCTTTCTCTCTCTCTCTCTGTCTGTCTGTCTGTCTGTCTCTCTCTCTCTCTTTCTCTCTCTCTGTCTGTCTTCCGCCCTCTCTCTCCCCTCCCTCTTTCTCTCTGTCCCTCACTATTCCTCTCCCTCTCTCTCTCTCTGTCTCCCTCTTTCTCTCTCCCTCATTTCCTTCCTCCATACCCCCCCCCTCTCTCTCTCTCTCAGTCTGTCTCTCTCCCTCTTTCTCTCTCTCTGTCTGTCTTCCTCCCTCCCTCCCTCCCTCTCTCTCCCCCCTCTCTCGTTCTCTGTCTCTTTCTGTCTCCCTCCCTTCAGCTCTCCCCCCTCTCCCTCTCTCTTTGTCCCTTTCTCTCTCCCTCTCTCTCTCTCTCTCTCTGTCGCTCCATACCCCCCTCCCCCCTCTCTCTCCCTGATTGGCTGAGAGTTTTCAAATTTTTTCTGGCTATACAGACATACGCACCCACACATATTATACATTAAATTGTTCAGCTTGGTCTAAGGAACCCAATGCCCCCCCCCCCTTCCCTGCTCTCTGATTGGCTGAGAGATTTTAAGCTTATTCTTGCCTAATAGAAATACGCACATTCACATATTATACATCAAATTGATCGGCTTGGTCTGATGAACCCATTTCAGCTGTCCAGTTTGTTAAACTGTGTAGTGAGATTTCAGTTTTCTGCTGTTTAGATTTATTTTCTCTTTTCTCCACTTACTTATTTGGCTTTAATACACTTGTTAGTGATTTTTTGCTCCTAAATCTTTCAATCTTTTCAGCTCATTTTTACAATTACGTTAAATTTTCGCAGCAGAAAACTGCTTATTTCAGTTCAGCTACTCAGCTATCAGTTTCAAAATTCAGCATATCCTGCTAATTTCACAATTCAACTATTTGTGAAAATTTAACTACTTATACTCAAATATGAGCTGTTTAAACATTTTAGCTGCTCAGTTTTTTTAACTATGTTTAGAGATTTCAGTTTTCTGCTGTTTAGGATTTTTTTCTCTATTCTCTACTTACTTTTTGGGCTTTTTAAAACTTTTTAGCAATTTTTGCTCCTAAAACTTCAAATACATTCAGCACATTTTGACAATTAAGCTTAGTTTTAGCTTCAATTCAGCAGTTTCAGCTATTGTATTCAGCAATAAAGCATTCAAACGCATTTCTGCAAGAAATGCAATTTATCTAGTTAGCTGTTGGTTAAGCGTGAAGCACCTGTAAAATAGATCTAAGTGGTCACAATTGTGCCTATTATTCAGTCATTCGTGTCAGTATGCAGCCATAATGTTTCTGTATAATTATGAGAGCGCTGGCTGAATGACAAATCTTCCTCATCTATCTTCAGACACGCACCAAAGGCATGGCAGCTCAGGAGTTCCCCCAATGATCCACGGATAGAACAAGATGTCACTGGATCAGAAATGTGTTCATCAAAGTTTCCTTCTTGATGTCATGCCTTAGCCTGGCAAGCCATCCTATATATGTGAATATATAGTCTGGCCACGACCCAATTGGCGGCTCTCAGTCGTGAGGCGGGATCTACGGTTGTCTTTCAAAATGTCAGCACGCAATTGGATAGCGCTAGGACCAATCAGAGTNTTTTTATCTCATTCTGCTAACTTTGACAATTGAACTCATTTTCAACTTCACTTCAGTTCTAATGCATGTTCATCATTTTCAGCTGCTAAATTCACAGTTCAGCTAATTGTGAAAATGTAACTATTAAACTATTCCTACTCAAATACCAGCTGTTTAAACATTTCAGCTGTCCAGTTTTTTAAACTGTGTACTGAGATTTCAGTTTTCTGCTGTTTAGATTTATTTTCTCTTTTCTCCACTTACTTATTTGGCTTTAATACACTTGTTAGTGATTTTTTGCTCCTAAATCTTTCAATCTTTTCAGCTCATTTTTACAATTACGTTAAATTTTCGCAGCAGAAAACTGCTTATTTCAGTTCAGCTACTCAGCTATCAGTTTCAAAATTCAGCATATCCTGCTAATTTCACAATTCAACTATTTGTGAAAATTTAACTACTTATACTCAAATATGAGCTGTTTAAACATTTTAGCTGCTCAGTTTTTTTAACTATGTTTAGAGATTTCAGTTTTCTGCTGTTTAGGATTTTTTTCTCTATTCTCTACTTACTTTTTGGGCTTTTTAAAACTTTTTAGCAATTTTTGCTCCTAAAACTTCAAATACATTCAGCACATTTTGACAATTAAGCTTAGTTTTAGCTTCAATTCAGCAGTTTCAGCTATTGTATTCAGCAATAAAGCATTCAAACGCATTTCTGCAAGAAATGCAATTTATCTAGTTTGATTTTGGTTGTCTTGGTTCAGTTCTGAAGTAGTCCTGATTTTGAACTGATATATTCCTGTGTTAATTCTGGATAAGTTTTGAGTCTGGGTATATTGTGGTTTAGTCCTGGTTACTTGATACAGTCCCATTGTTGCTCTGCCTTGTTGCTTAAATCTGCAGCTCTATCTGTAATGTGTAATAATATTTTGTAATAATACTAGTAATCTGTAATATAATTTGTTCCAAGTACTGAAGGAATGCTTGTTGAATGCAACTTAGCCTGCACAACCCAATAAATATTACGCTCCACAGCTCATTTTTCATTGATTCTTAACACCACCACCCATTGATGTGTAGCAACCCTGCAGGGCTAAGCCCCTGTTGTTTGAAGTGTCTGGCTCTGCCCCTGGCTGAAACCCACAGATGATAACACAGACGAGGTGCTGGGGTTGTGTTGTCTCAAGCTAACATCACAGAAATGCTGAGAGGATTTAATTTGATGACTTAGTCTCAAAGGTTTGAGGAAAAAGTCAGAATTCTAAGATTAGATCTGACTTTTTAAAGTCAATAAGGTTTTTTTCTCTTCCCTAAACATTTACTATTAGAGATTTGTTGACATTTTAGAATACATATCATTTTGTTTCTAAATTATGAAGAAGAAAATTTGCAAGAGTATTGTTATTTTTAAATGGAATGTTGATATTAGTGGAAAATTAATTTAAAATAAACATAAATGGATCTAAAATATTACTGGTACTTTGTTGTGGAAAATCAGATCAATTATTCAATGAAAAATCTGGAAAGCTGCTTTAACCTGTGTGTTTTATTGTATTTTATTTACATTTTTAAAAAGGAGTTGATGGTTTAAAGCTAAAGTTATTCAGAGCCACTGTAGAAGGCCCAAAGAGCCTGAGCCTGTGGTAACTTAGAGGAACTGCTCTCTAAAAAACATTGGGTTGAAAACAACCCAATTTTAACCCAGCCACTGGGTGGTCGCACCCAGCACTGGGTAATTTTAACACAGACATTTGGGTTATTGTTAACAAAACCCTTGGGTTGATTCTACCCAATTGTTGGGTATTTATTTTCAACCTAGAATTTATGTTATTTTAACTATCACTGCTTGGTTATAATAACCAAATTAATGAGTTATTATATATATCCTCCTTTATCCAATCACTAGAAATTGATAATTACAATAAATGTGTGCAAACCGTCAATATTACAACATGTTTTAAAATCCATTCTGTATTTTTACATATGTTCTGGCCTGAGTGTCAAAATATTCTAAGAAAAAATTAAGATAATCATTTAAATAAACAAAGTGATTAAATTAATAGACCAAGTTTAGTACATCAATAACAAGAAAATGCTACCAGATAACAGAAAATCTTAAAACCAAATATTTATACTTACTATAAAATGTGTCATATAAAAATTGAATTAAGAACAATCAAATGTCTCAAAACTACTTTTATTGTCATCAGAAATAGAATATAGACAGCAACGTTCATACAAAATATATAAAGAGACGATGGTAAAATAGCAGTAAACAAGTGTGTACACACACACACACACACACACACACATTTGTTCAAACATAAAGACAACATTTCATGTAAAACCAACTTTGTTTCTGAAAAAGTTACAAGTGAAAAATTTAGTCATTAATAAAGGGTGACTTTATTTTCAAACACATGGAATCAGTGTTGAACAGATTCTTAGTCTATGACAGGGGTCCTCAAATAGATTTGTTCAAGGGCCAGATTTTTTTCCAGCAGTCACTGTGAGGGCCAGACGCTCTTCTAAAATAAATAAAAAATCTAAAATGCATTTTAAATATAATATAAATATATATATATATATATTGAGAGATAGGGGGGTCTTAGCCCCAGGAGCTTGACGTTGAACTTTTTTTGTCACACCCTCCAAAGACTTCGTCAATTAATTCATTATTTGAATAACATTTAACAGAACCTGTAATTTTATCACTTTCTTTTCCTTCCCTGCCTTCTTGCAATTTCTCCTTTTTTTATCAAAAAATAACCTTAAATCAGTTCATTATCGTGGTCTATGTTGAAGAAAGATGTTATATATATCTATTAAAAATTAGATATGTTATATTTCCAAATAAAGCTATTAATTTCAGTCTACTGTTCTTAACAGGGGGAAATGGTGTGGTCATTTATTTAATTAGTTTAATTACAACTAGCTTAGTTCAAAATCCTACTGAAACCTGACAATAAAGAACAAATGAATGTTTGTCAAAACTTTATTCTGCCAAATGAGTTGAGAGTTTTAATATATAATTAACATTAAGTGCAATTTAACTGTTTTAGGAATGGGAAAGGTGTCTTCTTTTTTGGAAGTCAAAACACACACACACACACACACACGTTTCGAAGCATCAACCTGGTGAACTTTATGAAAGAAAACAATCAGCACAGTTACAGGCTGGTATGAATGTATAATAAAATATCTAAACATGCTCACATTAAGCACTAGCAGAAATAAGACCAACCTCTATACTGTAACAGGGGGTCAGACCTGGTGCTAGAAGGCCACAGTGGCTGTATGTTTTCTACGTGTCCCTGCTCAGACACACCTGATTCTATATCAAGTTGGGATTCTTATTTTAACACAGAGTAGCAGAGCCTTTGTTTACCTTCTGCTAACAAGTTGCTGCTCCTCCTGAGAAGAGGACAAGGCTGAGACGTGTTTAACCACATGTCCCAGCTTTGTTCTCAGCTCTGAGGAAGGAGACAGACAGAGGGGATTTGGGGTGATGGGGGGGCTGGTCTGGAGGCCCCACAGAAACATTTTAGTGAAGTAGATGTCATTTCCTGCATTCTAGGGATTTTAAACAGGTTGTTTTATTAGATTTAAATGATTGTTTATAAATGAACAACTTAAACAAGTTGAGCTTTAAAAACTAAACCAGTTATCAATGAAATCAGATCAACATCAACATAAAATGACAGGTTTGGTCTGGTTTATTTTGTTAGAACCCAATGGTCTCATTCAGAAATGTGATGGAGAATGAACCAAGCTCTGCTGCTGCTGAAGATACTAAAACCATAAAGAATCCTAAACTTCCAATATGTCGGATGTTTGTTTTGTATTTGCTGATAATAATAACACCAGCAGGAGGCTGTGGGCTGAGAGGATTTAATGACAGCTAGCTACCTGATGGATCTCCTTGACTAATCAGCTAACTAACCCTCCCACCTCCTGTTCTTTGGGGACATTTTGATTTTTATTCTCTCCTCATGTCCATGGTGTCTCTGAGGAGCAGATAAAGCAAACAACCATCTAACTCAAAAACTTTCACCCAGTTTTCTTTAAGTTGAATATAACATCATTTGAAGTCATCCTGGTTCATGAAACAAAATAAAGTTTAGCAAGAACTTCTACAGGCGGACACATCAGAACAATATTGTTATTATTTCTCTTCAGAGCTCTCATCTCCTCTGCGCCAACCCCCCCCCCCCCCCCCCCCCCCCCCCCCCGCTCGCACCTCAGAGCAACGCAGTACATCTCAATAAGCCCCGCCCCAGACTGAAACCGAAATGACCCTATGGACTTTAAGCCCAAAACCAGTTCGCCTGAGACTATTATAGCCACTTTTAGTGTTTATTTACACCCATGGAGGAATAATAATGATTCCACTGTGTTTGGTTTGAGGCGAGTCCTCGTCTGCTCATGCGGCCCGCAGTCTCTCTCTCTCTCTCTCTCTCTCTCTCTCTCTCTCTCTCTCTCTCTCTCTCTCTCTCTCCATCTCTGCCGACTCACATGCGCAATTATTAGTCGACCCAAATCCGACCCTACTTGTCGGGCTTACTCGGTTCGGGCTCGGATCGTAAGAGCGGGGAAGAAACCCTTGTCTGGTCTGGAGGTCTGCACAGGTGACCTCCAGACGAGATGTGTTCGTGTGGGTCGCGCGTCACCGGTTCTGACGAATTTATTTATTTATTCTACAGGTGGTGTTTGGTACATGTTAAAAACCCTCTGGAATGTTTCCCCCCATTGTTAATAGTGAAACTGGTTAAACCGTAAAACCCAGCCTCGCTGTATAAACCCATCACCCCCAACTATTTTCTCATTGAATCTGCACTAATCAAGTATAGGTGATACATTCAAAACTGCAAATTCCGCCGAAAGATGAGGGATTTTCATGTCTGATACATCTGCACAAACTTTAAAATTAAAACATTTTAACTGAAAAAAATAAATCCACCCAAAATAATAAGGGGGGCTTAGGAATATTTTAGGGGGCTGAAGCCCCCCTAAAATGGCCCTAACGACGTCCATGGTCATGGGTGGATAGAATGTGTGTACAATCTGATTTTCAGCAGCAAAACAGAAAAAAGGCAAAAACACACACAAGGGATTTCCAGTCACTTATTTGATTGTAGTTTTAGTTGTTTTTGAAGGACATAAAAAGGTTTGCATAGTCTTGTAGCCAGGGTTCTGACGTTTCTTTAGAGGTGCAGCTTGGCTATGTTTATTGATATTTGGGGACCCTCAGGCCCAAAGGGTTGGGGGGCTGGGTGGGAAGGTCTGGCGGGCCGGATGTGGCCCGCGGGCCGCCATTTGCGGATCACTGGTCTATGAGAACCTCACCAAGCCTGGGGAGTCCAACAAGCATGGAAACTGCACAAAGTTGCTGAAGTGGGGCAGTCCCATTTGATCAGATCCACGCTGCTCTAGATGGAAGCTTCCAGCATGTGTCAGGCAGCCTGAGCTGGTTAGATGTTGTTCAGACATTCTGTCAACTGGATGGCTCATCCTGTACTAATAGTTGGTTCTGTGGGAAATAGAAGTATAAAAAATCCAATTAACATTGGAAGGTCTCACACTGAAATGTTGAGGTTAGATTATAAAGCAAAGAGGTTGAGTGACTTCCGGTGACGCCATGTTTGAAACAGGAGCTTAAAACTGAGCTCCGTCGGTCCAAGGGCTAATTTCCTAACAAAAATAACCATAACTCGGCAAATCCACACAAAATAGATATGGCAACATCCCTGAGAGGCAAAGGCTCCAAACAAGACCACACGAAGAGCAACCACGAAAATCTGAAACAGATTACTTTGACGCAGACACCGGGAGCAGCAGCAGATGCTAACACAGGCAACACTGAGTCCAAAATACTAGCTGAGCTGGATAAGCTAAGGAGAGAGAACTTAGACGGACACACGCAAACCCGAGTGTCGCTGACAAACCTTGAATCCTCCATGAAAGAACTCAAAGGAGAAATTTCTAAACTTGAGAACAGAACGGCGGAGGCGGAGGAGCGGATTACCACCGTGGAAGAATCCGAGCAGAGACATCAGAGAGCCATACGGTACCTGCTACACAGAGAAATGGACCTGACGGCCAGATATGAAGATCTGCAGAATAGATCAAGACGGAATAACTTAAGAATATATCGAGTACCTGAAGGGAGTGAGGGGCAGGATATGAAAGCCTTTGTGAAGGAGCTGATTCAATCAACCCTCCCGCCGATGCCTGGAGTGAACTTACAAATCGAGAGGGCGCACAGGTCAACAACAGCCAAGCCAAAAAATCCCTCTGCTGCGCCAAGATCTCTCATTGTCAAGTTTTTGGACTACTCCGCGAAGGACGAGGTCTTACGACTTGCCTGGAGCCAAAGGCAGATCCTCTACAAATCAGAGCCCATATTTTTCGACAATGATTACTCTCCGGAGTTGCAAAAAAAGAGAACCCAGGTGCGAATGGTGATCAAACAGTTAAAACAGAAAAACATCAGAGCCAAATGTATCTACCCGGCAAAATTAAAGATCCTCACTGCAGGTGGCGAAAAGACCTACGCAACGCTGATGCATGCAATGCCGGAGCTACAGGATATTGGGATCCAGGTTCGGGTGGACGAGAGGGATCGGATGGAGAGCGAGCTGTCCCGCTACAAGTGGAGCACCGCGGGGGGGAGGCGAGGGAATGACCCGACGGTGCTACCAGCTACTGATATCAAGGCTTTTTTCAGTGGAGATGAATGATGCCGATC
The DNA here is from genome assembly GCA_006937985.1 of Aphyosemion australe. Lineage (NCBI taxonomy): Eukaryota > Metazoa > Chordata > Actinopteri > Cyprinodontiformes > Nothobranchiidae > Aphyosemion > Aphyosemion australe. Next base: position 115,412 of record SSNS01000644.1, read on the forward strand.
AACATCTCATAGAGCCTTAATAATCAATGTTAGGATAAACATAATTTTCTACTAAATTTGACGGAACTCAGACTAACTGCTTACCGAGCAGCAGCGACCAATCCAGCGGATGGACGCCAGCAGCTCTAACACTGTGTGTGTTCCCCACAGAGGAGTTGTCACCCTCCTCAGCCCAGGCTACACCAGGGACTGGATCATGTTCAGGTGGGAAGTAATTAAACAGCAAAGTAACACCGAAAAATCCAGTTGGGTATGTGGAAGTTCGTTTGTTCTCTTAGCCTTATTGTTATTCGTTCTTTTTTACCTTGAGATTAGGAATGGGCCATTATATTGATATAACTGTTTTTGACTATGCATATTTTTATAAACTGTTAAAAAGAGAGCATACTAAAAAGTTTAAGATTAAAAATTTATGGATAGCCTAAACTGCGTCAGTTATAATATAAAGGGTATAAGTAGTCCAATCAAGAGAAAAAAAATACTCACTGAACTTAAAAAACTACACTGCTCTATAGCAATGATACAGGAGACGCACCTGACAGATAAAGAGCACTTAAAATTAAAGAGAGAATGGGTGGATCAGGTATATAGCTCATCCATTAAAAATGGGAGGAAAAGAGGAGTCGCCATCCTAATTAACAAATCAGTTTATTTTAGCCTTGAAAAAACAATAAATGATAGGGAAGGTAGATATGTGATGGTGATGGGTTCTATTGGAGGTGAAAAAAATCACACTGGTTAACTTATATGCCCCAAATGAGGACTGTCCACTCTTTTTTAAGAAGATAGCATCCATACTAGCAGATAAAGCAGAAGGAATTATTTTAATAGGTGGAGACTTTAACTGCATCTTGAAACAGTCTGTAGATAGGCTCCCAGCGGGAAAGGGCACCATGCCCAGAAAATCAATAGCCCTTCACGCACTGATGGACGGACTGGGCCTGGTGGATGTCTGGCGTCACCTACATCCCAAGGAAAAGGGTTATACTTTCATGTCTCAGGTACATGGTAGCCATTCTAGAATAGATATGTTTCTGATAACAGGAACAGCTCTTTACAGGACCAGAGAGTGTAATATAGAACCAATAACTATATCAGATCATGCCCCGGTCTCCGTGAAGATACACATAGGGCCTAAAAAACAGTTTAAATATTGGAGACTCAATGTATCACTATTAAACAATGAAACAACTCAACAAGAAATTCGTAAAAATTTAACAGATTATCTAAAAATTAACGACAATGGCACAGTCTCCCCCTCCACTCTTTGGGAGGCAGGCAAGGTAGTGATGAGGGGTAATATTATTGCAATTTCGTCTAAATTAAAAAAGCAAAAACTTTCTCAACAGGATGAATTGGAGACGGAGATTAAGGAGTTAGAGACACAATATCAACGATTTAAAAAACAGCAAACACTTATATTATTAAAAGACAAGAGACAAAAATTGGATGATATGCTGACCTATAAAGCAGAAGGAGCAATGCGATTTATGAATAGGAAATACTACGAATTTGGTAATAGGGCAAGCCGCCTGCTGGCTTTCCAGCTGCGCAAAACACAATCTAACAGAGTGATACACAAAATAAAATGCCCAAAAACAGACCAGATGTTAACAGATCCTAAAGGCATCTCAGAGGCATTTGCCACTTATTATCAAAAATTATATAGAGAGGAGGTACAACCCAATAAAAAAGAAAAGATTGAATCCTTCCTTAACTCAATTAATTTAAACAGTTTAACAGTAGATGAGGCAGAAACAATGTCGTGCCCAATTACAGTAAAGGAAGTTAAAGAAACTATTCTAAGTCTTAAAAATAATAAATCCCCAGGGGTAGATGGACTTCCTGGAGAATATTATAAAACCTTTGTAAATGAGTTAGCCCCAATTCTTTGCAGAGTATACAATTATGCTCTAATGGAGGGACATCCTCCAAGCTTGTGGTCAGATGCAATGATAAGTGTCATACATAAAGAGAATAAAGATCCAACTCTATGCACATCTTACCGTCCTATTAGCCTCTTATGTGTAGACCTTAAAATCTTGACTTCCATTTTAGCAAATAGGATTCAAAAATATATACGGAAACTTATAAAGCCAGACCAGACAGGCTTTATTAATAATAGGCAGGGAACGGACAACGTTAGAAGAGCCTTAAACCTGCAATCACTTGCAGCTAAAAGGGACACGCCGTCAATGCTTCTCGGCCTAGATGCCGAGAAGGCATTTGACAGAGTGGACTGGCTATTTCTGGAACAGACCCTTAGTAAAATGGGATTTGATAATATATTTGTGAGTTGGATTAAAATTTTCTATAAAAATCCAAGATCTAGGGTTAGAGTAAACGGGCATTGTTCAGATTTTTTCCCGCTGGAACGTGGTACAAGGCAAGGAGATGCTTTGTCGCCCTCCCTATTTGCTCTAAGTATTGAACCGCTGGCTGAACTGATAAGATCGGATCCCCTCATACAGGGAATACCAGATGAAGAAAATAATCAACACAAATTGGCACTATTTGCAGATGATATATTAATATTTCTGGAAAATCCTGTTGATTCAGTCCCAACCCTCCTTAGAGATCTTCATGAGTACAGTAAAGTATCAGGATATAAGATAAATACAAACAAATCCGAAGCCATGATGATTGTGGGGAACTGGCCCTCTAAATTAGATGACATAGTCACTTTCAAGAGATCCAATCAGGGATTTAAATATCTTGGTGTTTTCCTTACACACTCGACCACACAATTATTTTCCTCTAATTATGGTAAACTGATAAAGGAAATCAAAAAGGATTTAAATAGATGGGATGTGCTTCCTCTCTCACTATTTGGCAGAATAGAATCGGTAAGAATGAATATTCTACAGAGAATACTATTTTTATTTCAGTCTCTCCCTATTTTAGTACCACAATCTACATTTAAACTACTAGAAAAGCTGATATCAAAATTCATTTGGCAAAATCAAAGACCAAGAATACGATTAAAAGTATTAATGTCAGCAAAAGAGAAAGGGGGTCTGAACCTACCCAACCTGAAACTTTATTACTGGGCAGCACAGCTTCGAGCGGTGGTGGCATGGATTGCAGGGGACTTGGAGACCGGTTGGGTTGCTATTGAACAGAACTCAGTACCAGGAATACCTCTATCTATCCTTCCATTTCTGAGTCAGCGGTCACAGGAAAAACTTAGAATTAGTAATCCATGGATCATATATACATTGAAGATCTGGAACTCAGTCCAAAAACAGTTGAAAGGAGTGGCGGCTCTGTCACGGGGCATGCCTATTTTAGGAAATATAGAATTTTTACCATCCATATCGGACAGGGTTTATAAAAGATGGGCGGATAGAGGTTTGAGAATAATACATCAACTCCTAGATGGGCATGTATTTAAATCTTTTTCACAACTCAAAGATGAATTTGATTTGCCCTCAAGTGATTTATATAGATATCTGCAAATCAGACACTACGTTACAAAAAATACAGATTGGAATATTATACAAAAGGAGCCTACAAGCATAGAAAGCCACTTTATACACCTATCTAGCCACCATCCCCCAACAAAAAGACAAGTTTCACACATCTACAAAAAATTACAGATGGACATCTCGGACAATACAATACACATAAAGCAGCAATGGGTATTGGAGATGAATATCATTTGACTGGAAGATGAAAACCAGGTTTTTTAGAACACCACTAAAAACTTTTGTCTCCAAAATCTGTCTCAGCAATAAATGCTGGAGGAACTGTGATATGGTCGGGGATCATACTCACATATTTTGGGACTGCCCGAAAATTCAACCATTCTGGAAAGACATTAAAGGAGAACTGGAGAAAATTTTGGTAATGGACTTACCTCTGGACTCTTTGTTCTTTCTACTGGATGTGTTCCCTGAACAGATGTTTACCTCAGAACAACAATATTTACTACATATTTTGCTGATGGTGGCAAGAAAAATGATTACTATTAACTGGATGAATCCAAAGCCTCCTGTGATCGCTCAATGGCTACTGAAAGTAAAACAGGTATACATGATGGAACATTTGACTGCCCAGCTCCAGTTAAAGGAACTAGAGGCAGGATCTTTAAAAAATCTGTAAAAAATTAAACATGTATGTTCATTTTTTCAAAGCTAATGGGTGATGAAGCGTTATAAACCTAAAAGAATGAGGCCACCCATGTATCGTTCCATTTTCTTAAACAGGCTGTTTGCTGCAAAATGCGCTGCAGTTCGGTCACGAATTTCCCTACGCTACATCCCTACGGATGTGGCATCAATTGACACTGCTTGCGCGTTCACGACAGCTTCAAAACAGAAAGAAAATGTGTTCGACACTGCAGATCGGTAGGTGGCGCTATTGCACCTTAAGTTGCTTGCCAACCGCCAAACTCCTAAAGAAGAACTGTGGGAATGGATTCTACTGCAACCAGCAAACGACCAAGCGTGGCATAAAGGAAGTTTATTCAGCGGCATCTCGTGAGTCAAAAACCAAATATGGTAAAAGACAGGCAAGGACCTGAATCTATATCGGATACGTGATTGACGAATGGAGGCTGCTTCAACTATATCTGGGACTCAAAAAGGATGCTGCCATGGCTCATTTCCTAGTGAGCAGGTAAGAAACATTATAGGTTGTGTTTAGAGATGATGACAATGATCTGACCTCACCGATGACTCAGAGAGAGCTAGCGTGCAGTAGCATTAGCTGTGATCAGGGCTGCAGCGTGGATTGCTTCGCCGCAATATTGTCCGTGAGAGCGGTGGGGAGTTGCCTTTTCAGCGTGAGATATTGGAGGTGTGGCGTGAGGGCGTGTGAAGAGGGTCAGGTAATGGTATTTTTGTGTTTGTGTAACATAGCCGTCTGTGCACGCTCCCGTGCTGGGCTGCAGTTACTCGCAGAGCCGGGCGCGTCGCTCGTGAGCATCGTTTTTTTTTTCCTGCCTCTAGTTCCTTTAAATATACCCACTTTTATGAGAAGGTGGACTCCAATTACTAAATACTTTGAATAATGAAACTTATACCTTAACACTTAATTTTTGTTTAAAAGCCTAACTATTGCTGGTATTACTATGGGATATAAGCTATACATATACATAAATGGATAAATAAGATATGCTCTATTGAGTCCCATATATGTCAGATAAATCCTAATCTCAAGATGTTCAGGTTCCTTGTTGTTTAGCGTTTTTTTTTTTTTTTTTCTTCTTCTTCAGGTTGTCTTCATTTCTAGTTGTGTTGCAGGGAGTGCTAGCGTTGGGTGACGTCTAACACGCAGTTTATTATAGGAGCACCGACATGAACCTCGAAGTGAAACGAGGACGTGGCGGTGTTCCAGAAAGGAAAAAACGGGCTTACTGTTTGGATGCAGATGGATGAGGTGAGCGTAGGAGCTCTGGATCGTCTGGCGTGAATGTGGAGCCATGACGACTGGAACGGTTGAAAGCTGTAGCCGGCTGGCGTGGATCTGAGCCAAGGGGCTAGGAAGCTAAAGCGTGAGGTGAGCGCCGGAAGCTCTGGGCGCACGTTGTGACCTGCGGAGCCGATGCGCTGGAGAAATAAAAGTTAATGTAGAACTGAAAAACGCTACTAAGCGAGGCGCCGTTAGATCCGAGACGAAACGGGAACGCCAAGGCTACGGACAGAGAAAACGATGAGCCAACGGTGGAGTTGCCAAGAAGACTTCCTGAAATAGTGTGGACGTGATGACGTGGAGAGGTGCGTGACGGTGTGGGGAATGCTGGGAAGTGGAGTCCTAAGTATGATGCGGTGTCAGAAGGATGGCTGGAAGGCAGGAATCATGACAACCTGACAGTTGTTCTGATAGGATAAAAGAACAATGAAGCAGTCCAGTCTAAAGCTTTTTTAAATGAATGCTGTAAAACTTTCTTTGTTCTAGATGCAGTCATCTCTAAAAAAATTGTCAACCCAAGAAACCTAAGTCTAGTTTCAAACAATAGGCTAACCATAGCTTTTTTCATCACAAGCTAGCTAGTAGCCTATTGTCTGTTTAAAGGCCTTTCACGAGTCTATTAAACTCTAGAAGAAACAAATAATTTGTGACTATAAAAAACAAATATCACTTTTAAACTGTTAGAAATCACTTTTTACTCACCACATTTCATTTCATAGTAGAGAAGTCCAGTTACGTCTGATCAGGTCACAATCCTTTTGGAAATGGCCGCTTGTGAAAATGATGAAGCATTTCCTGAGAATTGTCTTCAACCCACTAGTTGGGTAAATTTTGACCCAATATTTGGTCAAAGCTACCCAAACTATGACCCAACAGAATAAGTCAACAACCCAGCACATAGCCAACCCAAGTCCTGGGTCAAGACCTTTGAACCAATTGTGGTTGAAATAACCCAAAAGTTTTATCCAACGGCTTTAACCCAGCAGTTGGGTTAAGAAAACAACTCAATGTTTTTTAGTGTGTGTGAAATAATCTGAAAGCTTTTGCTGTTCAAGTTAAATTCAAACAGACATGAAATATATGATGATAATAGTAATAATTTTATGTATAACAGTGATATTAGAGCTGAAAGGCAGAATAGAAGCTTTTTTTTGCTACTAATTTTTGTTACTTAATGTTATTGAATTGGAATTTCATGTTGTCCCACATTAAGTAGTCTCTGTACCACATTTCGCGAGTTAAACCCAATTCTATTTTATTTCTGTGCACTGTGAACTTGTGCTCACTGTGAATTTCCATGTTTGAAAGAAAAAATATTGTCACAATAACCAGGAGAATCAGGGAGGGTCTGTAGGTAAACCGAGAATAGAATAGCCTAAGTAGCTGAGAAAAATGGCATAAAGAGATTTGAGGTTAATTTCTGGCTTTTTAAAAAATCTTCATGGATAATTTTTTCAACTGAACCTGAGTTTGGCAGCTAAAATTTACATTTTTTTTATTTATAGTTTAAAGAACTCAAGTTGGTTCACTGGTTGTGGCTGTTAATGTTGGGTGTTAAAAATCTTTTTTTATTTTATTTTTTTAAATTGCCCACTACTATTTAGACTGTCATTTGTTCACGCCAAGCAGGTGGTCCTCTGTAACTATTAAAATTAAATAATAGTAATAATCATAATTACTAACTGTCTTTGAACCACTTCGCTAATAACTAAGCCAGTGATGAAATGTTTTTATCTACTAAGGAAGGGAAAGCTTGAATGCAAGAGGATGATAAATAACTCAGTAGATCTCTGAAAAATTTGTCCCCCTCACTTTTGAGATGATGGTTACGCTACTGGTGTGGAGAACTGAGGTGTGTGTGGACCTGTCTGGGGAGTGGTGCTGCCTGCTGACCTGGTCATCCATCAGACAGGGTCCATTCATAGTGCTCTCCTCCTACAACCCCCACTCCCATCCCACCCACACCTGAGGCCCATCACTGCAGCTCTCTGCCAATGCCTGGAATCTCCACATTAATTTCTCATCTGTGACGCCCTAATGAGCGCCGCCTGCTCGTCCACCTCTGAGGCCTTCCTGATTATCATGATGATGGGGGGGGGACTATTTGTTAAAGGCAAGAGGTGGCATTTACACTGCTAACCTTGCTGCCAAGAAGACGGGAATCAAAATATGGAAGAAGAGAGCTGATTAGGAAACATGAGAAAAGAAAGAGCAATTAGAAGCTGGGAAAGCAGCACTGTCTCTTTACAAACACTGCAACATGAAAATGTGATCCCCATTCACGAAGGGGGAAGATAATCTTTAGAGGGGAGGAAATGTCTGAGTAGACGTTAAGAATAAATATTTAAGAGGAATATCTTTGATCAAATCAGTCTTTTGTAAATGTGAATCAGGCTCTGGAGTTCCTCAAAGGGAGCAGGGATTCGGTGGTTATGGGATAGAGGGGGGCAGTGTAGGTCTGTGACACTTGCTAACCTTGGCCAGGACTATTGGGACTCGGGTGGGGTATCCATCAACCTAGCAGCACAGAGACCTGAGACCGGAGGAAAAGCCACAGAAGTTGCCAAGGGAAGAGAAAAAGCTAGTAAAAATTTAATGCACTCCGCAGAGCGGTCATGTCATACTTGGTTATGGAAAATAATCCCCCATGCCTGCAGTGCTAAAATGGAGCTGTAATGTGCTCGCCTCCTAACCCAGCCTGACAGCCATGATGTACGACTACCATTACCGGAAAATATCACTTCAACTAACCCGTGATCCGGCTCCGCTAAGGGTCATATTATCCATGAGGAACAAATTACACTCCCCCAAAGTAAATACAAATTTCCTACACTGACTGGCTACAAAGCACAAAGAGAGGAGGGGCCAAACGGGGACATTACATATGACAACGCTCTGCAGAGTGACAAGGATGATAAAGTACATGACAAATCACTGGCTGACAGGGCACTCTAGTGCAATCAGCCTCAGCTTCAGCCTAGCGAGCACCCACTCAAGCCTGTAAACACCACTCTCTTCCTTTGGAGAGGGCAAAACACATAATCTTGTAACGCTGACAAGTTGCTCTGTCCTTTTTATTACTCATCCTTCCCACTGCGGTGAAACTGGGTGGGGGTGGGGGGTTAGGGGACTTGGGGAAGGAGATCAATTTATTTTATGTACTGAGCTACTGAGTGATTGAGAAACAACTCCTCTGCTGTAATCGCCCGAGGGCAAACACAGCAAAACAATAAAGGAAGCGAAACAGCAAATAGATTAACAGCACAGATCTTTATTTTATGTCAAGGACGAACAGGTTCTTGTTAGCTTCCCCACTTCCAATAGGAGCTCAGCAAATTACAGCTGGGCCATTAACACCACTCAACATTTCAACTGAATGGGATTTACAGTGTGTGGATTCTGAAAGGTGCAGTTTAGGAAAATAAAAGCCCTGTAGCCAAGAAGAGAGCTCAGCAAATCCCTGTTTAGATTCAGTTAATGTTCATATCAACTCCCTAGGGCTGCCACCTTACCGTGGAGAAGCTTGAGTGTCCCAAGTAGCTAAGTTGTCTGAGGCTTTATGCCTCTGGTAGGGTCACCCATGGCAAACAGGTCCAGACAAAGTGCAGCCCAAAGACCCTTGATACAGGCTAAGTCCCTGTATGGCCAGTGTCAGAGCTTGTTCGTATTACTGGCAGTAAGTCGGGCTCGTTTCCTTCCCCCCCCCCCCCCCCCCCCCCCCCCCCCCCCCCCCCCCCCCCCCCCCCGTGTCCTGTCCAGCTGTAAAGCAATCAGAATTGATGTCTGAGTGCCGAAAACAAGCCTTACAGTTTTACTCTCAGGTGGAGCGTTATAGATCATCATCATCAACTTTATTTATAAATCGCTTTCCATCCACCAGAAAGCGAACCAAAGTGCTGTACACGCACAAAAGAATTTAAAACACCATTGACCCACGCAAGGGCCTACAAAATATAAATTAAAACAAATAAAAGCGGGAGATAAAACCAAAGATGTTAGTAAAACACAAATTACCAATGAATAAAAACTGGCTAAATATATATATAAATATATATATATCTAACTCGTGTTTTGTGGAGATGCCACAGTATAAAAGTGGGTCTTCATCCGACTCTTAAAAACCAGCAGTGAGGGTGCTTGTCTGACCGTGACTGTAGATCCAAAAGAAATGACTCAAATCCTTGAGACTGCACTACAAAAACAAATCTTTGTGAAATAGGTAAGATAGAAAAACTACACTATGTTTAACTTAAAGAGAATAAGCTACAATATAATGTAATTTTTAATTGAGCTCTCATAATAATGCATGTAGGAATTCCTTTAAAACATGAAAATATATTAAATATAGTCTCAGAAAAAAAGATTGAAAACTTTAACTAAGCCTAAAGTCAAATACATCCTTTCAGATTATCAAAATAACATCAATGCAGATGATTCAGTCCAGTCTAAAAGTCAATGATCAATATCTGCCTAGTGCCATTTGATAAATGTCAGATTTTATCAGCAAACTGATGATGCCAGTGATCCTTTATAATTGTAACACATTTCAACTGAAATTATTCTGTGATGATTAAAACAAGGATCAATTCTAAACCTTATTTCTAGTTTTTTTTATTAACAACAAACTACAATTAATAGAAACTCTGTAATTATTAGTTCATCACATCTGGGGTGGTGGTTTTGTTTGTTTTTCTGTCTAATGTGTGCAAAATATCACAACAAAGGTTTGGATGGACTTAGATGAGAGCTTCAGGAAATACCAGAAATGGTCCAAGAAAGCAAAGATTATATTTTGGGGTGATAGGCAAGAATCTAAATATGAAGAGACAAAGAAATATAGTGTGTTTTCTGACTTGTTTGCCCAAAGATAAAGAAAACGTTATAGAACTTTGGGTCATAAAGTGCAACAATCAGCCCCAAATTATTGAGTAAAAAACAAAGAAAAGAAACTAATAGTTAAATATTACCGGTGTGAATCTGTGGCTAGTGTTTTCAGATTTGATGCTTTTCCTTGTTCGTTCCAGTTTACACCATCCTCGAAAATTCTAACTTCCGAGCAGAAATAATGAACCCCCCTAAGTCAGAGAATGTTTCTAATGTTTTTTAATCCAACTTCGAGGTTTAATATTATAGCATTTCTCCAATGCCTTGGGGTTCCGGAAGCAGTCTCAGCCAATGAGAAGCAGAGTCAACTTAGCAGGCAACAACGACTTTATTCAGCCGAACAGCCCGCACCCCATTTCCCAACATAAAACATTAGTTTATGGTGCTAACTGATACCAACTGAAAAGAACACAAACGGAACGCCAAACAAAAGTAAAACAACACTAACATAACCATGACCAACAGAACCCCACAGAACACAACAAAAACAGGACAAAATAACCCTAACCCACTCCCACAATGCCCCGCGGCCTCCATTCGGCCTGGCCGTGGGCAGGGCCGCCACAATATAACAGCTCCTTGTAATAACAATAGCAGCTGTGGTGGAAACGTGTTTATTTTACAAGATAAACTTGTAAGGGTGCATCTAAAATTGATGTTATGTGCAGTTTGTATTTTCCGAGCTAAATGGAACACACCATGACGTCCATCCTCCACACAGCATAGACATAGAAAAGTAGACGCCACACTGACTGCTACTCCCTATGGTGGCTGCATTTCCAGGGTCTACTTTGTATAAAGTCTATGGTTCACAGGATGTTTTAGCTAAATCTTTAGCTCTGGAGCTCGAACGGCGAGAGAATGCCCTTCATAAACCCGTTCACACACACCCGAATGAGCACGCTCACTTTAACGATCCTCCTGCAAATTACAAGTGAGTTCAGTTCATGTTCACACACACAAAAAAACGAACGATCGTTTAATGAACGCGTTCAGGTACAACACTGCGTATGAGACGCACAGCCCAGATAGTCAAAACAACAGCGGAAAGGATCTGCACGATTTTTCTATAAAGATTGGTATAGGGCAGGGGTCGGGAACAAGCGGCTCTGGAGCCGCATGCGGCTCTTTTATCGACCCCTAGTGGCTCCCTGGAACTTCTTCACAAATGTCCCCACAAGAGTATGAAAATGAATGGGGGATATATTTTTTGTTTTAATATGGTTTCTGTAGGAGGACAAACATTCTTAACGTTTTCCAATGCTGTAAAAATGCACATAATAAATATTAAATTTTAACATTTCTGTCAACGAAAATTTGCGTCATAGCCTGCGACACACGTTTCAGTGCGGCGCTCATATGGCGGTGCAGTGCCAGGCAAATGGATGTAAACAGACCAGCGGGTGTGTCAGGGCCGTGGATCCCAAAGGGAAAAAGAGAAAGATAGCTGATGAGAACAGAGGATTCAAGGAAGAATGGACCAGATTATTTGCTTTCATTGTCGACGCGGAAGGATTACCTGGAAAAACTTCAACTTTTCACCGCTGTTGCTCGGACAAGGACCAATCAGCGGAGGTTTCACTGACTGACCAATGAGGGGACAGGATGCTTCTCAGTACATCTCCGGGTAAACATGGAGGAAAAGTTAATATTTGCCATGTCTGATGTCCCAGAGCTTTACAAGACTTCACTTAACTCTAGCAAAACCTGAGACTTCACATCTACCGCTTTTTCAACTCTGAACTGCTTTAATAACCCAAAATTCCCTCCAATCTGACGGCCAATCAAAACAAGGGAAGACTCGCTATTCACCCTGCTGGAACAGAGGCGCTGCTGGCTTTTGCTGCTGCCGCATGTCGCCTCCCGTGTGTCAGGTTATAAAAGTAGATTTAAGAAGTGGATTACATCTCCCAACTCCACTACTGCTGCAGGTTTTGTTGCAACCTGAGAGATAAAAGCGGGGAAAACTGTTCACGGATGGTGATTACATGAAGGATTCATTCATCAGCACCTATTTCAGACTTCAAAAACAAAACCGAGATAATCCAGAAAATTAAAGACGTTCCTCTCTCCACAAAGACAAGGACCATTAAAACGACAGGAGACGTCACCAATCAGCAAATCAAAGACATTAATTCAGCTCCAGCGTACTCAACTACCTGTGATGAGTCGTGTGATGTGATCGATATCAGACAGCGCTGTTATGCAGGTATGTGAGCTGTGATGGGCCGCAAGAAGAAATGATCAAATTAATACCACTGATTAATATTGTAATGGAAGTTAAACGTAAAGCACCAAATATCTACAGCAGAGTCACGTGGTGTGTTGTTCTCTCCAGGATGCTGCAGGAAATAAACATTTAATCATGAATGCTCATTAAGTATTTGTAGCCTACTTAGTCATTTTGATAATAGGCTAATATAGCTAATATACACTTACAACCTGTGTTGCCTTCATATAAGGCTTATAGAAGGCTTTTCATTTTTTGCGGCTCCAGACAGATTTGTTTTTTGTTTTTTTGGTCCAATATGGCTCTTTGAACATTTTGTGTTGCCGACCCCTGGTATAGGGGAAAAAACAAACCACAGAATATATATATATATATATATATATATATATATATATATATATATATATATATATATATATATATATGATCATTGTTTTGTACTTTTAACACAAGAAGAAATCAAACGTCGTCTAAAATCGTTTTCCAAATGGGACATAAAGAATTTGAATTTGTACAAGATCAGCCTGGTAAGTATTGCCACTGCTTGTTTTGGCATTTAAATTAGCTATGGCCATAATTGACATGCAAATGCTGTAAAATGGACACATGTCATTGTCCATAAAAGTGGAGACTAACGTTTCCCGAATGTTTTTAAACCTGACAAACAGGTGATTTACTCCTGTCCGCAACTGCGCATTCTTAAAGCTGCAATTGTGCAGTCATTGAGTCCAGGTGGAGGTAGCCTACTGGTAGTACTTACACGTTGTGGTATGCTGAATAAGTTAGACAGGACAAACTCGTCAATTGAGCTGAAAGGTTTTGATTTTGTGGCTATTAGGCGTTAGGAGTGTTAGGGCTTTGTTTTCAAATATTTTGGGGAGAGTGCATAGCGCATTTTGGAGCCTATTTAGCCTGTATATAAGGTAAAACTATCGATGGTTACCTACTGATTTTCCTTGAAGTTGTTTTTATTGCATAAATTATCCTGAGGGAACGATTTAGTGAAGTGATTACAAAAATGTATATTTGTAAGTTTTGTGGCTTCCATGCATGGAAATTTATATTATTCAGTTTGCATATAAGAAGCCATAAACACACGGCAAACTTTAGGTTTTCCTGCGGAATTGAGAATTGTAATGCCACTTTTACAACGTTCTCTGCCTTTCGCTCCCATATGCACAGGAATCACAGAACAAGGGAGACCACTGAGGAATTCTGGAAGTTCACAGGTGATCTCAGTTGTCAAGTTCCTGGATGTGGGTATGTTGGACAAAATGTCAAAACTCTTTGTGTCCATCTGAGATTTCACATTAAAGATAGCAAAAAAGTATTATGCCCATTTGAAGGTTGCTCTAAATATTTCAGAGTTCGAACATCATTCTCTAGTCACATTTCTCGAAAACATATGCAGTCAAACACAGATCAGCAGACAGGGCAACAGGATAATGGTGACATAGATATGATACAAGGACAGGAGACAGTAGACACCTTAGAAGACAGCAATTCACAGAATACTACCAATGACGAAGAGTTATTTCTAAATCGATTGGCAATGTTTTATTTAAAATTGCAAGCTAAAATGCTCTTGCCAGCCAGCACTATACAGTGCATCATTGAGGAATTCCAAGATCTTCACAGCTGTGGAATGCACACTGTATTTGGTAAACTGTCTGACAAACTCTCTGCATTTAAAGTACAAGAAGACATACACAATATCATTGAGGAACTTTCACAAAACGATCTCCTAACACTGTACATTAAAGGTGTGTTGAGATCCGACAAAACAAGAAAGACATTTTTCAAAGAAAACTTCAGCTACATAGAGCCTGCTCAGATCTATTTAGGATGTGCACAGGCAAACAGCGTTTTCTTCAGTATATGCCAATTAAAGAAACACTCAGTGCGTTTACATGCACATCAGAAAACCGAACTTTTGCCCTAAAAAGACTAACATCGGTTTTTATAAATGCATGTAAACGCGTTAGTCTGGCTGAAAGTGAACTTCTTGTAGTCGGGCTGAAGCACCCAGATAATGCGTTAGGAGTCTGACTTCATTCTGCATGTAAACGCGTCAGCTGAGCTGATACAGGTTGGACGTTCCACCTCCGGAAGTGACGAGTTGCTCACGAGATCGCGGAAGTGGCATTACAAACAAACTAGCGGTAGATGCGGAAGATGTCTGGAAAAAGTAGCGCTCGATCTCAGCATTTATGGACCGACGATGAGACGGAATTTATGCTCATTCAACTCAAGGAGTTGAATATACTCAAATTTATGGATGGGAGAAGAACCCGCAATGGCGAACTTTTTAAAAGAGTGCAGGAACGGATGGCCAGCGCCGGGTACATGAGGACCCCAGAGCAAATTCGCGTGCGCTGGAAGTATTTAAAACAAGCGTTTTTAAATGCTAGAAAAAATAATCAGACGAGTGGTCATGCTCCTATAACATCCCCTTTTTCGGCTACTTGGACACCGGCCATTAGCACGAGCCAATGAATACGGGGTGGACGTTGGGTTCCCTCCAAGCTCAGGTGAGTTGCAGCAAATATGAGCAGATTTATGTTACTTAATTTGTGGAGATGAGCAGCATGCTACGTATATATTTAAGTTAACTATGAATATAAACACAGTGACGTGTACCCACAGTAAGCTTACATATTTTGTGCTATTTTGAAGAGAGTACGTCTGGGAGAGACCTCGTGGACACAACAATGGAGGAAGCCACACAACAAACACAGAGCCTACCACATCATCCAGCTCAGACTCTTTGGAGCTACAAAGGCCCACTACCCCTGATTTACAGGACAGAACCAGCACTTCTGGTGAGTTTCCCTGTAGTTTTTATTATTTTTGTGCATTTGACTGTTGCATAAGTCCACCTAATTTATAATTAATTATAATGTCTCTTATGTGGCACAAAATGTTTTTCCCACAGTGCCAAGAAGAAGTGAGAGGAGGGGCCAACGCCGTGTTGCACCAGAAATGGGAGAGTTTATGGATCGGCTCGAAGATATGCAGAGGGGTTGGTTGGAGGCCATCAGGGAAAGCCAGGATCGGGAGCGTCTAGTGAACAGCATTGTTCAAAGCAACACTACAGTTGTGGCCTCACTAATGGAAGGGATGCGCAGCTTCTGGCCCTCAACGCCAACACCACCACCACCACGCTTACATTCACAACATCCCGACCAGTACAGGCGTCAATACCCAGACCAAAATTCAGAACATCACCATCCAATTTATCATAATTTGTAGAGACTGATCTGGTCCACACATTGTACAGTTTATTCTAAAACACATGTAGCTGTCCTCCCCCTAATTTTGATTTTGCACATATTTTTTGTAACTTACTCATCACAAGCCTCATTTAGCAGCTGTTTTGCACACTTCTTATAACCTGTTTTTATTTTGATCCCTTTTTACTTGAAATGTTTTGCACATATTTTTGACTGTTGTTATTTTTAACCTTTACTGTTCTTACATTAAAAAACAAACAAAGTGTCTTTGTTTTGCTTTATTTTGTCTTTGTTGAATAAGCATATAACAAGTTACTGTGTGTTTAAAACAATGGTCTGCGCAGAGGGAAATTTGCAGACATGTACTCTGTCAAGGCACGCCTGGCTCTGACACCCTCACAGTCCTCGGTAGTATTGTAATCTCGGACGGCGGGCTGGGGAAAGCGGTGTTCAAGATCCTCAGTTTCAGCAGTCCAGGCAGGAATGACATTCTCCTTTTCACTCTCACAGAAATTGTGTAAAGCACAACAGGTGGCAATGACATGAGGGGTGAACGTATAGTGAAAATCGCTTCTCTTCAGCAACACCCGCCAGCGTGATTTCAGCCTTCCAAAAGTGATCTCCACTGTTGTTCTAGCAGAACTTAGGTAAACGTTGAAGGACTCCTGTTCAGCTGTTATACGTGGGGAGTGTGTGTATCCTTTCATTAACCACTTTGTGAGTGGATAAGCAGGGTCTCCTAGAAGGAAGAGGTCGACTGCTGTGCCCTGGATGTCTCTGGGTTCCTAAGCAACACACACAAAAAACATATAGTTAAACATATTTACTAGTTCAGGTGCAATGACTTAATGGAAACATTCCCCAAATACCTTTGGTAACTGGTGCGCCTGGGAAAACAATGCAGATTGTCTGAGGACATTTGCATCATGAGCACACCCTTGCATCTTGCAGTTAATGCTCCAAAATCTAAGAAAATGCATATGGACACATTAGACTCATATTTAGTATGAAACTAGACCACACACACGCGCACACACACACACACACACACACACACACACACACACACACACACACACACACACACACACACACACACACACACACACACACATATCTTCTCACCTGTACATGTCATCCACCACTGCTTGCAGTACAAAGGATGGCCATCCTTTTCGGTTCACGAAGTCCTTGCAGCCATCACTTGGTGGCAATACAGGGATGTGTGTGCCGTCGATGCATCCAAAGATCTGTGGAATGTTAAATTTCTGTTCGAACCTACGTGCAATTGCCAATGCTTCTTCTGGTGTGGGCACCTTGATGAAGTTGTGGATGATGCTCGTTACCATTCCTTTGCAGAAGGTGTACACAAATTTCTTCACGGTGGACTTATGGACCAAATTGATTGGCAACAACTCTGTACTCCGCACAGCTTGCGAGTTTGTACAGAACAATTGCAACCCTCATCTGCAGTGGTATCGGTGCTCGTACAGTCTCATCCTGTGGGCTCATAACTCCCTCCATAAAGCCGCACAACTTGTGGAATGAGCTACGTGTGATCCTAAAATTCTCCTTCCACTCAGGATCGGAAAATTCTTTCATAACCACTCTCTCCCACCAGTGTTTGCTCCGTACCCGCATCCAACACGAACGAGTAACCTTTGGTAGGCCAGACAGCTGGAACTGGACCGCTGCAGCTACTGTGTTGTTAGCATTCCTCGCTATCATTACACGACGTCGTCTGCCCTCTGATAATATCATCACGACAAGACTCTGTGCGCATCTGGTGTGTAACACCATAAAACAGTACAGTACATAACACATGAGCTGTGTTACAGCGGTGGTGTTGTTTGTATCTTCGGCCATTGTTTATATCCTGCTTTTAATCATCGGCTAAACTCCCGCGAATGTTTGTGTGATGCTGCGGGACAACCGAAAGAAAAACGACTTGAAAAGGGCACATGTCGCCCCCTACTGTACTGGAGTAGAACGAATTTCATTTGAGAGGGCGGTTTTCTAATGCGCATGTAAACAAGGATAAAGACTCCCAGCTTATTATCATAAGATCGAACTGGATCGACATAGATGCTGATACTGCACATGTAAACGCACTGACTGAAGTCTCTCTTAAGACAACCCACAGTACAGGAACAGTACAAACAGTCAAAACTCCGCCAATCACCAGAAATGATATTAGAGGATCTCTCAGACGGTCAAAATGTCAGAGAATTTACTTTTAAGGCAGTATCCACCATCCCTTTCACTTATGCTCTACCAAGATGCATTTGAAGTGGTGAATCCATTAGGCTCAGGCAAAACAAAACACAAACTTCTAGCAGTGTACATGACACTAGGTGAGATTTTACCACACAATCGTTCCTCTGTTGATGCACTGCAACTTGTTTTGCTTTGCAAAGACACTGATTTCAAATTTTTTTGGCCATAACAAAGTTTTTTCCAGGTTTATTGCAGATCTTAAAGATTTGGAAGAGACAGGGATTCTGGCAGAGGATGGAAACATGATCAGAGCCGCTTTGATAGCCATCTTGGGTGACAATCTGGGTTCCCAATGCATTGGAGGTTTCACTGAGAATTTCAGCTGCAGCAAACATTTTTGCAGATACTGCTTAGTTGACAGAGACAGCTTCATTAAAGACCCACTAGCACTTGGAAAAAAATAACTGCTGACAACTATAAAGACAATGTTGAGGTCCTCTCCACAACTGACCAGTCTGTTGTAAATGGCATAAAATTTAACTCTGTATTCAATTCACTGAAGTACTTTCATGTGTGTTCTGGGCTACCTCCATGTTTGGGCCATGACTTATTTGAAGGAGTAGTTTCAAGTGATTTGTTGCTATATATGGATACCCTTGTTCAAGTGGAGAAGCATTTCACATACAATCAATTGAACAGAGCAATTGTAAAGTTTAAACACATAGGAAGTGATGCTTCAAGTAAACCATGTGAGGTGAAAACAGGGAAGAGGCTGGGGGTTCAGCAGCACAGAACAGGTGTCTCTTGCGACTTTTACCTCTGTACATTGGTGAAAAGATAAAAAATCCTGTCGATAACGAGGTTTGGCAGTTATGCCTTAAGCTAAGAGACATTGTTGAACTTGCCTACCTAAAGATGCTGATAGAGGAATATATATTTCTGAGACACAGCAGGTTTCCTGACAAAGCTTTAAAAGCAAAACATCACTATTTGTCACATTATGCAGAGCTTATCCTTCACTTTGGACCACTCATACATTTGTGGACTCTTAGGTTTGAGAGCAAGCACTCTTATTTCAAAGATTGTTCCAGAAAACTACATAACTTTGTTAACTTATGCAAGACTTTGACAGAACGACATCAGTTACTGCAGTCCTACCTCTTGGCGGCCAACTGTTTCCACCTACAGTTCAAATCAATGGAGAAACGAATGATTATAATCATCATCTGTACAACTCTGTCATTCAAGATGCTGTGGCGAAATCAGAATGCACTAATAACACTTTGGATGTGTCAGCGGTTGTCTACAAAGGTACCAAATATGTCAAAGGCCATGTTGTTGTTGTAGATCACACTGATGAGGGCCTGGTTTTTGGGAAGATAGCAGTGATACTTGTTAATGATTCAAAATTGCACTTAGTGCTAGAATTGCATCAGTCAGTACTTCTTATTGACCTTGGAGTTCACTGCTTGCACTGCCCTTCAGAAAGAAGTGTGTGAGAAAATGCAGACCGTTTGATGGATTATTAACCAATGCCACTTTATAACATAGCAGGCCTTTCTGTTGTCTCCCTACACAATTCAGTTTGTTCTTGATATTTTTCAGCAATGGAAATAGAGAATGAAATTGCAAGCATCCTGCCAGATTTGGACAGAGAGAATATAACATCCATTGCAGAACATCCGAAGGACATTATCGGTGTCCAACAAAAAAGTGACCTTTTTTTCTGTGGAGGCTGACAATCTCAAACCGTTCCTCACACCAATTCAAACACGTAAACTAGTTCTTGCATTTAAAAAAGGTTTTTGTATATTCTATACAATTCAGACTGTATGTTAGCTGTGCGTCAGTCAGATTCTGTTCACTGAACTTTTTTTTTACAATATGACTAGATCAGTCGCCAATTTCTTGTCACCATACCACTCTGCACATTTAACTGGAAAGCATTTAATTGAGCTTATTCCAAGTTTAATTTGTCTTGTAGAAAATGTCCATTGACATAGAAAACAAAAGGTGGACACTAAGTTATACACCATCCACCTAGCATAAGTTAGTTTTTGAATTCTAAAAAGATCTGAGAGTGTGAAAACTTTAAAATAGGATATAGACCATGAGTTAATTGTTCATTTGCTGTGCTGAGATGGTTTCTTTATATTTTCATCTGCATAGTCCTCAGAACTGACTTGTTTTGCTACTACATCCAAACAGCAAGGGTAATCTTTTATTGAGGACATGTTTAATTAAACATATAAATAAGGTTTGACAATTATCTTTCTTTTTAAAGAATGCAACAGACCAGAGGACCTGACTGACACCATTACTCTGGACCTTTTCCCTGCTGTGTCAGTTGAAACACCAAGCCAACCAATTCATCCACCTGCCTCAACATCCACCTCTTTGTATAATAGCAGCTCTTGGGTGTCAGACTTCCAGATTCCTTGGGAAAGATTTCCACTTCGACTGTCACATGCGATTACAAGAGGTGACAGAGCTCATCCAGAAGACAGGAGGAGTATGGTTAGAATCATTGTGGAGGCCATGCAAGTACACTGCAGGAATCCTAAACGTTCAGTTTGTGAAGAGATTGCTAAGATCATTGTAAATACACATCCACAAACATTTGCAGATTTTACTGACAAAGGAGAAAGGTTAGGTTCCGGCCGTTATTCATTACTGAGAAGCATCAAATCTAGAGTTGAACATGTTAACCGGGATAATGTAACACACAGAATGCGTCTACCAAAGAGATCCAGGAATGAGGATGACTGCAATCCGGACGGTCACAAAACTTCACCAAAAGACGTTTGACACCTTATTGATAGTTATGGTTGTATTAATTGGCAGCCAATTCAACTTCCTGAGGGGGAAACACAAGCATCTTTAGATGAAAAAAAAAAAACACCTTCTTAACCATTTTCAGTTCTCAAGGCCCTGGAGCTGTGGAGAGACCTGATGTCGATGATCTCATGTGCCTCACATACATTTCTCAGCGGCAGCTCATCAACAGCTGTCCTCTACCTTCTATTGCTGAAATCCAGGAGCAGTGGCCTTTCTTGTTGACACGGAAAGGTCTGTCTAGCCACTTTGAAAAACTCACAGGCATCGATATCAGTGAAGTGAATCCTTAACTATTTTTCCAGCCAGAAGCTGAAATGGAACCTTGGTATAAAGACTTTAATTCAGGAGATAGAAGGTGAGGGAGATTTGACCAGCAACAAAGTCGACACAGCAGCCATACTTCTCATGATGAAGTATTTCAATGAAAAAGAAGACTCCCTCTTTCTTTTAGTAGATGTACGTCCTTTTTCCCTAACACTTCTAGATTAAATACTGTTGCTTTTCAGATTTATTTTTACATAAAATCTTTTCGTCATTTCTTTCAGGAAACCTCTACCAAGGTGTCTCTTGAAGCAGAGAGAAACCTGCCAGTCACTCCAAGGCTGGTAACACTTGGTAAGATGTAAAATATTAGACAGATTATGTACAATCATAACATGATCAGATGGATTTTGGTTTATGGTGGTAAATGGACTTGTACTTTATATATCACTTTTCTAACCACACTGGCCACTCAAAACACTTTTACACTAAATGTCACATTCACCTATTCACACTCAAGCAATCCCACATTCACACACTGCTATGCAAAATAACAGGCATTGGTGATGTTTCCCTTTGTGGGTCGATCCAACTCTTCCTGGATGTCTGGTGTCTTATGTAGTCTGGAAGTTGATCAAATGTAGGGGTGGGAGCAGGGCTGGACTGGCCATAGGGCAAGGCGGGCATTTGCCCGCTGCGCCGACGGTAATTTTGGGCCGGCTGACTGTAATTTATTAAACAATATCGAGCCGCTTATTTGTTAATTTTTATTCGGACCGCCCGGCCGGCCCTGTCTACTGGTGTCAGGGCTTATCAGATAATATTAATAACAGTTTGAGCCCAAGCGTTTCTGTATTTTTATTAATAATACAACTTAAACGCGGCATTTCTGATGCGATGCAACGTGGAAACTGCCTGATATTCATATCAGCCAACTCCATTTCTCCATCATGGTGCAGCAGCTCTCCATCAAACTGAAGCTAGTGTATAAATGTCATCCTTTCATTTTCTTCAGTTTTTGCATTTCTCGTGTCAGTAATGATAATGTTACATTTGTTGCCAGTAAAAATGAATCATAATTCATTTATTTTATTTCAACAATTTACAAAAACAAAGCATGCTGGGAAATCTGTTCATCCAATCATTTTCATAGACGTCATCACCGACAGAACTTCTAGTTTAGCTAACTTTTTAGTGGGAAAAGCTAATAAGCCTATAGTTCAGCGCTAATGTTTGGAGTACTAGCAAGAGAAGAAAAGGCACAGGTGGCCGAATTAGAACTTCCTTGGATTGTTATTTAAATTCAGTTAGTGAGCGGTTCCGGTTCGGGTAGTTCAGCCGCGCGTCAGATTCATCTGAAAATTTCCCTGTGAGAACAGAACGGGGAGACTGGATTTCCCTCTTTTGCTGCGTAGAAGAAACAACAGTGAGTACAGCCTCCTGCGTGTGTGTGTGTGTGAGTCAAGCGCCTGCTGTGTTTTGCTTTTTGATCAGGACATTGTTTTATTTCTTTCCTCGTGAAATTACAGCTGAAACTCCAAAAATGAGAATCTGGTGTAAAAGTTGGTTAATGTCAGCGATCCAGAGGTGAAACTAATCTATGAGACATACTCACTACCTACAAAGCCTTTATTTGTTATAACTGTGATGATTATGGCTTACAGCTGATGAAAACCCCATTAGAATATTACATGAAATCAATAAAACAAGGATTTTAAATAGAGAAATGTCTGAAAAAGTATAGCTACTCATATGTACTCAGAACTTGGTTTGGGTCCTTTTGCTTTTACTGAAATAAATTAACTTTAGCGTGATATTAACATTTTTCGAGTTTCACCTGTAGATGGGATTCGTGGCTCTTTTAATGGATCTGGAGGATCAGTTCTTTTCAAAGGCTCATCTAAAAGACTGACTCATTTTTAAATGAGTTTACTAAAAAATCTTGCAACTCATTTCACTCAGTAAATAATCCCTGTGAATAATTATTCTGAGAAAATTCTGATAAAATCTAATTAAAATCAAACATTACATCAATATTTGTTTTATTGTTGTAGTTTCTAAGCTTAAAATGTTATGAAATAATTATTAATTCCATTTGACATGTGAGGAGGAGAATTGAGTGATCAGCCAGTTAAAAAAACTACAGGGTGACACCATAACTCTCTGCTTATCTGTGTGTGTGTCTGTCTGTGTGTGTGTGTGTGTGTGTGTGTGTGTGTGTGTTGTTTGTGTGTGTGTGTGTGTGTGTGTGTGTGTGTGATCTTTAGGGCATACATGGCACTTTAGTTTTCTGACTAATTTTATATTCTGCTTTACTGTTTTCTTTACGTCACTTAAAACGAGCAGCTGGTTATCAGCAGTTTTTCTTGGTCTGTTGATGTTTTGCTGCGTTAAGCAGCAAAATAAGCCGTTTTTGTGCTGGAGCAGGGAAACAACTAAAACATGATGGACATGGAATATCGAGGACCAGGGTTAGAGAGCTGGTGTAAAAAATAGGCGTCATTGTTTTTACTTCAATAGCAGGTGGGCTGGTCTCGGCTCAAAATGCTCGGCCTGATTTTTTGTCCCAGTCCAGCCCTGGATGGGAGTAGCTATTCTGCTGGGGTGGGGCTGAGTTAGCAGCCTCAGGTTTCACAGGGCTCTGTGATGCTTCTACTCTGGGCCCGGCTAGATAGGCTGGGGTCTCCCTTCCCTGGGTGGGTTTTGGAAACGAGTGCCTATTGGGGTCAGTGCGCCCGCTGGGATGGCTTTACCCCCCCAGTCTTCCCTCCCCCTCACACACATATAGGGCCTTGGGGTGTGGAGACGTATGGAGTGTCCTGAGATGGTTCCAATCTCTGCAGTCCTATGACGGCCTGCGCCCCAATTTTATTTTGCTATTTAAACACTCCCACATACGGCATTCCACTCAAATTCACACTTAGGGCCTTGGGGTTGAGCATTCCATTCCATTTATATTTGTAGAGCACACTTATACACAGCCGAGGCCGACCAAAGTGCTGTACAGTAAAAACAACAGGCATACACAAAAAACCAAACATACAATACAGGAAATGGTGAGTAGTCCGATGACCACTACCAAATCAACAATAAAAAGTAAAAACATAATAAAAGGCAAACTAGACCGAATTAAAAGCCAGCGAATAGAAATAAGCCTTCAGGCGTGCCTTAAAAACAGGGAGAGAGGGCCATTCTCACTGCCAAAGGGAGTTGGTTCCAGAAACGAGGCGCACAGATTGAGAACGCACGTGCTCCTCGTGTCCTCACCCGAACACTTGGGACCTGTATCAGGCGGTGGTCTGCTGACCAAAGGGTTCGACCAGGTATGTAGGGCTGAACTAGCTGAGTCAAGTACACTGGCGCATAAAGTGATTTAAAAACAAGAAGTAAAATTTTAAACTGGATGCGGTAGCGCACCGGGAGCCAGTGCAACTGGGCCAGAACAGGAGTAATGTGCTCCCTCCTTCTGGTGTTCGTCAAAAGGCGGGCCGCTGCATTCTGCACCAGCTGTAGGCGCGCAACTCAGGAAGATGTGGATCCATAAAAAAGGGAATTCACATAATCCAAGCGCGAGATTACAAATGCATGGATCACTGTGTGCAAGTTGCATCTAGTCAGGATGGACTTCATCTTAGATATCCGGCGAAGCTGAAAAAAGCATGATCTAACCACCTGACTAATATGAGAGTCCATCCGCAGCTCTGGGTCCAACACTACTCCCAGGTTAGTGATGGTTGGCTTCACTAAACTGGCAAAGCAGGGTGGCAGAACAGGGCTAACTGCAGTGGGAGAGGGAGGAACAAATAAAAGAGCCTCCAACTTTGACTCGTTCAAGTGTAAAAGGTTGTTGCAAAGCCAACCCTTCACTTCATTCAGCCAATCCACAGCCGGTTGCACTGATTCTAATGATTTTAAAGAAACGTAAAATTGGCAGTCATCAGCATACAAATGGTACGTCACACCATGTTGCCTAAAAATAGCTGCCAAAGGAAGCATATAAAGATTAAAAAGCAAAGGTCCTAAAATCGAGCCTTGGGGAACACCGCAGGGCAGAGAGGAGACTTCAGAGGCATACTCCCCCAGCCTCACACAAAAACTTCGGTTACTAAGATAGAATCTGAACCAGTTGAGGGCAATTCCCTGGATACCCACTACCTGGTTCAGTCGAGACAGAAGTATGACATGATCTACGGTGTCAAACGCAGCTGTGAGATCCAGCAACACCAGTAAAACATGGGAGCCGGAATCTGTGGACCGCAGAACGTCATTAAAAACTCTAAGAAGGGCAGTCTCAGTGCTATGACCTGGACGGAAGCCTGATTGCAAAGGGTCTAAAATGTGAAAAGTCTGCAAGTGGTCAGATAGCTGCGTAAAAACAACTTTCTCAAGAAGCTTGGACAAGAATGGAAGCTTTGAGATGGGATGGAAGTTTCCCAGGGTGGTAGAGTCCAAACCAACTTTCTTCAGAACTGGTTGGACCACTGCCTGTTTGAAAGCCAGGGGAACAACTCCAGAAGCTAAACTCCCATTCACAATATTTAATACAGATTGGCCAACCACAGGAAAAACCTCTTTAAGAAAACGCGGGGGCATCACATCAGTCGGAGAACCAGAGGGCTTTAACCCCGCCACCAGATCAGTGAGCAAAGAAAGAGAAATAGGCTCGAAGTGATCCAATGAAAACCGAGGGGAGTCACATCCAGGAGAAGCATCCAACGAGGGTGAGATCAAGGCTCTGATGTTGACGATCTTAGAAACAAAAAAACTAAGAAATCTAGAACAAAGATCATCTGAAGCATCAGAAAGAGAAGGATCAGAGGAAAGAAATGAATTTAACACAGAAAACAAAACCCGTTGATTACCAGAATGATTACTGATAATGTCAGAAAAATAATTCTTCCGAGCTATCTTTACCACTCGCTGAAAGCGTCTCCAGGACTCCTTCAATAGAATTAAACAGGCTGGATCCCTGTCCTTCCTCCATCTTCGTTCATGTCTCCTACATATTTGTCTAGCAGAACGTGTATCAGCGTTAAGCCAGGGATCAGTTCTGCTCACACAGCGCCGCAGCCTCAAAGGTGCCACCTGCTCCAAAACAGAGAGGCAGAGAGACTGGAAGGAGTGCAGCAGCTCATCAGGGTTACCAGAGTTCATAGGAGAGGAGGGAAGATCAACAAAGCGAGATGAGAATGACACAGCCGTTGATGGCCTAATAAGTCGTGAATAACACGGCATATCCTGCTTAATCGGACCACGCCGAGACACAACATCCATCCATCCATCCATTTTCTCCCGCTTATCCGGAGTCGGGTCGCGGGGGCAGCAGCTTAAGGAGGGAAGCCCAGACCTCCCTCTCCCCAGCCACTTGGGCCAGCTCCTCCGGGGGAATCCCAAGGCGTTCCCAGGCCAGCCGAGAGACATAATCTCTCCAGCGTGTCCTGGGTCTTCCTTTGGGTCTCCTCCCGGTTGGACGTGCCCGGAAAACCTCACCAGGGAGGCGTCCAGGAGGCATCCTAATCAGATGCCCGAGCCACCTCAACTGGCTCCTCTCGATGTGGAGGAGCAGCGGGTCTACTCCGAGCCCCTCCCGGATGACCGAGCTCCTCACCCTATCTCTAAGGGAGAGCCCAGCCACCCTGCGAAGAAAACTCATTTCGGCCGCTTGTATCCGCGATCTCGTTCTTTCGGTCACTACCCAAAGCTCGTGACCATAGGTGAGGGTAGGAACGTAGATCGACCGGTAAATTGAGAGCTTCGCCTTTCGACTCAGCTCTCTCTTCACCACGACAGACCGGTACAACGCCCCCATCACTGCAGATGCAGCACCAATCCGCCTGTCGATCTCACGCTCCACCCTTCCCTCACTCGTGAACAAGACCCCGAGATACTTAAACTCCTCCACTTGGGGCAGGACCTCGTCCCTGACCTGGAGAAGGCATTCTACCCTTTTCCGACTCAAGACCATGGTCTCGGATTTAGAGGAGCTGATT
>SSNS01000644.1:144290-194351 GCA_006937985.1 Aphyosemion australe
CTGGCTCCTCTCGATGTGGAGGAGCAGCGGGTCTACTCCGAGCCCCTCCCGGATGACCGAGCTCCTCACCCTATCTCTAAGGGAGAGCCCAGCCACCCTGCGAAGAAAACTCATTTCGGCCGCTTGTATCCGCGATCTCGTTCTTTCGGTCACTACCCAAAGCTCGTGACCATAGGTGAGGGTAGGAACGTAGATCGACCGGTAAATTGAGAGCTTCGCCTTTCGACTCAGCTCTCTCTTCACCACGACAGACCGGTACAACGCCCCCATCACTGCAGATGCAGCACCAATCCGCCTGTCGATCTCACGCTCCACCCTTCCCTCACTCGTGAACAAGACCCCGAGATACTTAAACTCCTCCACTTGGGGCAGGACCTCGTCCCTGACCTGGAGAAGGCATTCTACCCTTTTCCGACTCAAGACCATGGTCTCGGATTTAGAGGAGCTGATTCTCATCCCAGCTGCTTCACACCCGGCTGCGAACTGCTCCAGCGAAAGCCGGAGATCACGTTCTGACGAAGCCAACAGGACCACATCATCTGCAAAAAGCAGAGACCTGATCCTTAGGCCACCAAAACGGATCCCCTCACCACCTTGGCTGCACCTAGAAATTCTGTCCATAAAAGTTATGAACAGAATCGGTGACAAAGGGCAGCCTTGGCGGAGTCCAACTCTCACCGGAAACGAGCCCGACTTACTGCCGGCAATGCGGACCAAGCTCTGACACTGGTCGTACAGGGACCTAACAGCCCGTATCAAGGGGCCTGGTACCCCATACTCCCAGAGTACCCCCCACAGGGCCCCCCGAGGGACGCGGTCGAACGCCTTCTCCAAATCCACAAAACACATGTAGATTGGTTGGGCGAACTCCCACGCACCCTCCAGGACCCCCCCAAGGGTATAGAGCTGGTCCAGTGTTCCACGGCCAGGACGAAAACCACATTGCTCCTCCTGAATCCGAGGTTCGACTATCCGACGGACCCTCCTCTCCAGAACCCCTGAATAGACCTTACCAGGGAGGCTCAGGAGTGTGATCCCCCTGTAGTTGGAACACACCCTGCGGTCCCCCTTTTTAAATAGGGGGACCACCACCCCGGTCTGCCAATCCAGTGGAACTGCCCCCGATGTCCACGCGATATTGCAGAGCCGCGTCAACCAACACAGCCCCACAGCATCCAGAGCCTTAAGGAAATCCGGGCGGATCTCATCCACCCCCGGAGCCTTGCCACCGAGGAGTTTTTTGACCACCTCAGTGACCTCAGCTCCAGAGATTGGAGAGCCCAACCCAAAATCCCCAGACTCTGCTTCCATCCTGGAAGACGTGCCGGTGGGATTGAGGAGGTCTTCGAAGTACTCGGCCCACCGATTCACAACGTCCCGAGTCGAGGTCAGCAGCACACCCTCCCCACTGTAAACAGTGTTGGTAGTGCACTGCTTTCCCCTCCTGAGACGCCGGATGGTGGACCAGAATCTCCTCGAAGCCGTACGGAAGTCTTGTTCCATGGTCTCACCGAACTCCTCCCACGCCCGGGTTTTTGCCTCTGCGACCACCCGAGCCGCATTCCGCTTGGACTGCCGGTACCTATCAGCTGCCTCCGGAGTCCCACAGGCCAAAAAGACCTGATAGGACTCTTTCTTCAGCTTGACAGCATCCCTAACCGCCGGTGTCCACCAGCGGGTTCGGGGATTGCCGCCACGACAGGCACCGGCCACCCTGCGGCCACAGCTACGGTCAGCCGCCTCGACAATGGAGTCACGGAACATGGTCTATTCGGACTCAATGTCCCCTGCCTCCCCCGGGACGTGTTCGAAGTTCTGTCGGAGGTGGGAATTGAAGCTCCTTCTGACGGGAGACTCTGCCAGACGTTCCCAGCAGACCCTCACAACACGTTTGGGTCTGCCAGGTCTGACCTTTGCACATCGCACCCGACCCCTTTGGCCCCTCCCATGGGTGGTGGGCCCATGGGAAGGGGGACCCACGTCTCCTCTTCGGGCTATGCCCGGCCGGGCTCCATGGGTGAAAGCCCGGCCACCAGGCGCTCGCCAGCGTGCCCCAACTCCAGGCCTGGCTCCAGAGGGGGGGCCCGGTGACCCACGTCCGGGCGAGGGAACACTGGTTCCATTCATTTTATTCATCATAAGGGGTCTTTGGGCTGCACTTTGTCTGATCCCTCACCTAGGACCTGTTTGCCATGGGTGACCCTACCAGAGGCATAAAGCCTCAGACAACTTAGCTCCTAGGATCATTGGGACACTCAAACCCCTCCACCACGATAAGGTGGCAGCCCAGGGAGAGGGACACAACAGTGGAAAATAAAACTGGTTGATGGTCAGATAAACAGGCATCATCATCGACAGTTAGTTCCTTAACTTCCACATCATGAGATAAAACCAGGTCAAGGATGTGAGTTTGTCTGTGAGTAGGAGCGTCCACTAGCTGAATCAACCCAAAAGAGTCCACTAAGTGAGAAAACTCACACACAAGAGGCTTCCCAGGACAGCACACATGAACATTAAAGTCTCCTAAAAGGAGGACCTTATCATATCTCAAAAAAATATCTGCTAAAAAGTCTGAAAACTGATTAATAAAATCCTTATTCGGCGTCGGGGGGCGATACAACACCACGCACAAAATCGGAGGCGAATGGCCAAGTTCAAAAGCAGAAAGTTCAAAGCTGGAAAAAGCCCCAGGTCCGGTAACAGGTTTGCAGGAGATGGATGAATTAAAAATAGTCAACAATCCCCCACCCCGGCCTGTAAGCCTCAGGGTGTTCAAGTAGGCACAGTCAGCTGGGAGAAGCTCAGCGATAGCTGATAAGTCATCTGGATTAACCCAGGATTCAGTAATACAGAACACGTCCAGCTTATGCTCAATAAAATAGTCTTTAAGAATAAAGGACTTATTACCGATTGAGCGGGAGTTAATCAAAGCCCACCGGTACAATCCAGGTGAGTCAGCGTCGGGTCCAGCGATCTCAGGTGCGGCAGAGAGATGTCTCAGCGGCAGCAAATTATCCAGAGAAACGCCCCGATGGCAGCGGGCGCAGGGCCGATGAAAGCCGTCAGCAGTATCCACCAAACACCGGGTGGAGCGGCATCGAGCTCCCCGATTACTCCTCCCCAAGGAGGCCAAGGCCGCTCGAAGGCGAACCAGGCGGCCGCCACGACATCCACGCCGCCGGCGCCTTCTCGGCCTCAGGAGGCAGGAACTCTTCCACAACTCCGACGGGACATCAGGGAAACGCCTGTGCAGCGATTCACCCTGAATCAGATGGCAACCCACAGAGTCATGCGGTCGAAAACGGAGCTCCAAAAGGGAGGATCGATCATAGGTAAGGAGCGCAGATCCAAGTGCAGGAATTAGGCAGAAGAAGGCCAAAAAAAGCAAAAAGGTGGAGAGCAACAGACGGCATGCCAAACACGCTGGCGCCATCTTGATTGCCCAACATGAGCATAACATGAGCACACTGTGGCACCTGAAGGATGGGGGGGCTGTTCACTCAGCCTCATCTCCTGTGCCAGTGACCACTTCCAATTTTGCATCTAGACACTGAGGGATGGCAATGGGGATGGTGTGCTGACACCATCTGGTGTGCACTGCCCCACAACACACATCAACACCATATTGGAGCAGGCAGAGGGAGACTAGGGGTCATCTCACACCTCTGTTTTCAGTTTGCTGCCTGGGCCTGGAGGTTAGGAGTCAAAGCCAGCCATCTGGATGGGGTCTGAGGTGGTGGATCGCTTTGACCTGCGATGGGTGGGGTACTCAGCTTATCGTTGCCCCAGTAAGAATGGGGATCATCTGGGTCTGGTACTCGTTGCACCCCCTGTGCAGCAGTATCTGGACCAGAGAGTGTATACACTTTTTCCTTACGGAAAAAGCACATGATTTCACATGGGGAAAATCACATGAGAACACATGTGAAAACCACTTTGCCCATGTCAAATTTAACATGTGAGAACATGTTTAAAAACATGTGACAAATGTGAAATACATGTGCCCACCTGTGTTTTTAACACGTTTCCCGTGTGTATTTGGAACAATTTCGTGGTAATAACATGTGAAAGCTATGGACATTCCCATTTGAAATACATGTGGCCACATGTGTTTTTAACACGTTTCACGTGTGTATTTGGAACAATTTCATGGTAATAACATGTAAAATCTATGGACATTCCCATGTCAAATTTAACATGTGAGAACATGTTTAAAAACATGTGACAAATGTGAAATACATGTGCCCACCTGTGTTTTTAACACGTTTACCGTGTGTATTTGGAACAATTTCGTGGTAATAACATGTGAAAGCTATGGACATTCCCATTTGAAATACATGTGGCCACATGTGTTTTTAACACGTTTCACGTGTGTATTTGGAACAATTTCATGGTAATAACATGTAAAATCTATGGACATTCCCATGTCAAATTTAACATGTGAGAACATGTTTAAAAACGTGGCAAATGTGAAATACATGTGCCCACCTGTGTTTTTAACACGTTTCCCGTGAGTATTTGGAACAATTTTGTGGTAATAACATGTGAAAGCTATGGACATTCCCATTTGAAATACATGTGGCCACATGTGTTTTTAACACGTTTCACGTGTGTATTTGGAACAATTTCATGGTAATAACATGTAAAATCTATGGACATTCCCATGTCAAATTTAACATGTGAGAACATGTTTAAAAACATGTGACAAATGTGAAATACATGTGCCCACCTGTGTTTTTAACACGTTTACCGTGTGTATTTGGAACAATTTCGTGGTAATAACATGTGAAAGCTATGGACATTCCCATTTGAAATACATGTGGCCACATGTGTTTTTAACACGTTTCACGTGTGTATTTGGAACAATTTCATGGTAATAACATGTAAAATCTATGGACATTCCCATGTCAAATTTAACATGTGAGAACATGTTTAAAAACGTGGCAAATGTGAAATACATGTGCCCACCTGTGTTTTTAACACGTTTCCCGTGAGTATTTGGAACAATTTTGTGGTAATAACATGTGAAAGCTATGGACATTCCCATTTGAAATACATGTGGCCACATGTGTTTTTAACACGTTTCACGTGTGTATTTGGAACAATTTCATGGTAATAACATGTGAAATCTATGGACATTCTCATGTCAAATTTAACATGTGAGAACATGTTTAAAAACATGTGACAAATGTGAAATACATGTGCCCACCTGTGTTTTTAATACGTTTCCCGTGTGTATTTGGAACAATTTCGTGGTAATAACATGTGAAAGCTATGGACATTCCCATTTGAAATACATGTGGCCACATGTGTTTTTAACACGTTTCACATGTGTATTTGGAACTATTTCGTGGTAATAACATGTGAAAGCTATGGACATTCCCATTTGAAATACATGTTGCCACATGTGTTTTTAACACGTTTCCCATGTGTATTTGGAACAATTTTATGGTAATAACATGTGAAAGCTATGGACGTTCCCATTTGAAATACATGTGACCACCTGTATTTTTAACACGTTTCCCGTGTGTATTTGGAACTATTTCATGGTAATAACATGTGAAAGCTATGGACGTTCCAATGTGAATCACATGGGATATAATGTAAACCACATGTGAAACAAAGGTTACATCCCATATAAAACATATGGGATTACTAGTGAAAAATTTGTTAAACCCATGTGCTGTCCATGTGAAACCTATATGATTACATGTTTAAAATCTGTCAAAACCCATACAAAACTATGTGGAATCATGTGTGAAATGAAAAGCCCACTAATGTAAACTTCAAGTGCACCACAAACAGAAAATAACAAAGGTTTAATTTCACAACTCGTGTCAATCAGTACAATTTATAAAATGTAACTTTTAATTTGGAAATAAAGCACAGAATCAGAGTATAGCAAAAGTAAACACTGTCAAAGTGAGAAGCAAATTCACAGCCTTTAAGAATCATACAAACGTACATATATCACTTCAACAACAAAACAACTGTAACAAATACAACTTCATAAAAAGGAAGTAAGATTCTTTAACAAGGAAAGGAGTATTCTGGGTGTGTGCACACCAGTGTTGTTTTCATCAACGATGATGATGACTAAATGATTTCGTTGACGCCCTTTTTTCTCAAAACAAAAATGAGACGCTGACAAGCTACAAATAGCTCTTTGGTGACTAAAACATGACGTGCGGGAGTTTTCAGTGACGAAACCAGACTAGACAAAAATTATGCTCAAAATACACATTTCTGCCACAGCGTGCATTCTCTCCTCAGCAGACCAGCTTAAGCAGCTGAGTGATGTTGGCCCCCCACCCACATCAGAAATGCAGCACAAACGTAGCACTAACTACTCGTGGGTGGGAAGCCAACTTCACTCAGCTCTGCTCAGCATTTCCCTACTGCGGGAACGTGCACTTCATCGCCACTTATTGAGGAAGTAAATGATTAAAAGAACTACAAGTGACGAGGCTACTTTTGAATATATTCTGAATATTAACACGTTTCTTATCCTTGTGCTTCCTGAAAAAGTCATGATTTTTGTCAGATAAATGAAAGAAATGACAGTTTTTAATGTTTTAAAGCCAGTGTGTTAGGATTTTTTTCTCAGCTCCCTGGTTCCTAATAACGGGTCACATTCCTGCTTTTTAAACCACCAGCATAGCAGTTTAAGCCCATCTAAATGTTTATGAGCATCACTGTTGATGCTCAATAGCAGAACTGGGTTATTTATATTAATTCTGCGGGCTCATGAAAACTCACTGTGGAGCTATGGAAAAACATTACTGCATTTAAGTAGGTGGACTTTGCCAGAATATACATTTAAAGGTGAAATATGGAACATTTTAATAAATAGCTATATTTTTTAAAAATAATACATCCACAGGGCATTTGGAGGTGAGCAGAATGAATGTACAGTTATTCCTTTAAAAGCTATATTTAAAAAAATAATCAACAATTTATTTTGATGAGCTTGACACTGGGTTTATGTTTACATCTACCAGCCACTAGAGGACACCGTTGCGGTAAAAAGTCTGCTTGACAAGGCGAGGCTGGGACTGTGTAAAATGGTGGACTCAACAAGTCAGGCAGCTGATTCTGAGCCCAGAAGATGTTCTAACGGTAAATACTGTTGTGAAATAAACGTATTAGCAGAAATTAGTCCTTACCCTGTACGATTCGTCACTGGACATGGTACTAGCTGCTCACTCCACGTATCTGCAGTGAACCAACATCCCGACAGCTTGAAAATGTTTTCTGTTGTTGCGATACCACCTATGAACACTAGGTGTCACCATAGTGTCCATGTTCCATATTCAACCTTTAAAAGGCACTAATTTGGAGTTCTGATAACTCAAATAATAAATTAAACAAACACATTTTTATTCCTATTTAAACATTGTAAAGAATACTACAGAGTCCATTCTGTTAAAGCCCCAGTGTGTAATATTTTTACCTGTTTACTACCAAATTCTGTGTATCCAGTGCACAAACTTGTCCTTTTTCATTAATATTTCTCACCAACATAAATTCTAAATATTCCTCTCAGCTTCAAATTTTACATTTTTAATACATAAATTGTGGTCTACGCTCCATGGTCATCCTCCATCTAGAAATACGATAGCTATTTAGGGACATATGAGCTCCACGTTATGCGTTTGCACTATGACTGTAACCTGAAAGAAACAGCAGAGGGCAGCAGTGCGCCGTGGAAGCATGGAGATGACAATGCAATTAAGAAGAGAAGAGACTAGCTGCTACACCGTTGCTGTACTTTTTTAGGTTGAATAATAAACAATGAAATCAAAAGACACTAGTGCTGGGTATTGCGACCAATTTCCTAAATCGATTCGATTTCGATTCATAAGGCTCTGAATCGATTAATCGCGATTCGATTCAATTCAATTAAGTCTGATCTGAAATAATTAAAATGTTGAGGTAGAAAACGACGTTTCCATCGTTTAGACAAGCTCAACGAGTAAATCTGAAATAAAACACACATCAGTGGTATTAGTTACTTATTTTGTCTAATTTTTAAAATCTTTTTATTCCTTAAAATGTGTATATATATTCAACATTTTTGAATTTTTAATCTTTTGAATTTTAAGTATTTCTATTTTGTTTTCTTGTTGTTTACTTTTTATTTTGAACATTTACTCTCCTTTTTTGCTCCTGTAATGAATCATTGCGGCTGTGACACCAAACCTTCCCTACTGAGGGAACTATTCTTCTATCTGTAGCCTTTCCAGTTACTGTTTTTAAGTCAGTTAAATCTTTTTTAACAGGCCAACAACAAAAAATATTAATCCTCCTAAATGAGAATGCAATATCTCAGCTATTAACATTCATGCTTTGGAGCAGAAAAAGTGCATAAAAACACAATAATTCAAGCTCAGTTTGCTCACCTGTTCAAGCCAGAGACCTGCATCTCTCTCTCTCTATCTCTGAGCTGAGGGAGGAGTTAATCAGCGAGACTCCTGTGTTGTTTTTGTTCATCTTCATCACAGACAACAACAGTTGCTCTCAGGTTTGTGCTGCTGAACATGCAGAGCATTTAAGCAGCCTGAGCATTGGAGTAGGGTCAGTGTGTCGGGGAGGACAGATAGAAACTGCAGCGCCACAAACTGACTTGAGCGCGTCACTTCACTGGAGTTCAATCCGTCTGCGCTTTATGTCCGCCGCGGCCCACGAAGAAGTTACCGAATCTCCATTTCTGGGCTTCAAAGTTGACAAAGCGCTGAGTAAACTTGGCGCTGACTAAGAGGAGTGTTTTCAGTTTGTCCCAGACTGAGGAGGGTAATGCTGCAGACGCCGAAATAACTATTAGCACCGATGCTAACGACTGTAAACAGAAAGGAGGGGGCGCTTCGAGTGACGCTGTACCACTGCAAAGCATCGTGGGATTTGTAGTCTTTGCGGCAAAACGAGCTGGAGGGCTACTCTGGTTCAAGGGGAAAAATCGATCTTAGGCTTTATGAATCGATTTTGCAAAATTTATATGAAATCGATCCAGAATCGATTAAATCGATTTTTTTACCCAGCCCTAAAAGACACATCAAATTAGTCAGGTCTTATTGATTTCCAACACTCAGCAGCTGCATATGATGAGAACCCCGCCCGCAACAGCTAGACACCAGCCTCCAAGTGTTGTTCCTGACTCACCTCAAGCAGATCATTTATTCTCTTCATAATAAAGCTCCCAATCCCGTATCAGTTCCAAAGTCCTTCTTCAAGAAAGTTCCTTCTATTAAAGTCTCCTCTCTTACTGCGGCCTGCCGTGTCTCTCCCCACATGCTTCAGCAGCCGCCCGCTAGCCGGTGGCTACGTTAGCATTACTTTACGTCAGAGCCGGTGGCTACGTTAGCATTAGTTTACTTCACCTCCACAGCGTGTCCCCGGCTCCAGCCAAACCTCATTGGCTATCCGATCGCTAAACAGCCAGTGGTTGATGTTAGCTCCAACTCGATCTTCACTGCAGCTCACACCGTGTGCTATGATCAGCTGATGGATAACCGGCAGACGCTAGTTTACTCCGCTGCTCTGATCCACATGACACCGGATGCCACCGCTGATGCTACCCTTCCTCCGTGTGTGAATCGGTGACAGCACTGGTAGGTTGATATAACAGCTAACAGCAGTGTTTCCCCTAGAAATGTTTACAGCCGTGATGCTTGATCGCGCCGTCTCGTTGCCGGGGGGGTGGGTGGGTGCGTGTGGCATTATGCATTAAGACTGAACAGTCATTAAAAAATGTTTTTTAACAGGTTGAGTAGTTATATGCTTTGTGTGGGTTAGGCTACAGAGATTGGAATTAAATCAATCTCATGCTTTTTATTAAAAAAACGAACCAGATGGCTGGAGTGAACGCTGGAGTTGTTGTCTTTTTGAGTGGGCCACCGTAGCTGCAATACTTTCTCTGAACTGCATGGCGCTAAAGAGTCGCAATTTTTACCATGATTTCTATGACTATCACACATGGGGCCTTTAAGGGAAAAAAATCATAAATTTCTTTTGTAAAAATCTACTGACTGATTTATACAGTATAGTGATGATCAATAAGTAAAAAAAATGATACCAGTATGGGGATTATTGTTTTACTGGACAAAATCTGGGGCAGCTAACATTGTGTTCCAAAAAAATGATGTTGGTATGAAACTCACTCCAGTAACTCAGAGTACACATCTCACATATAAAGTCCTTTGTTAGAGAATAATACTCTATTTTTTTGTGAAAATTAAAAAAAAAAATCTTTGTTGACTAAAACGTTTTTGAATTTTTGTCAACTAAAACTGACTAAAACCTTTTTGCATTTTAGTCCACTAAAACTGACGAAACACTTCTGAGATTAAGTAGACTAAAACTGCCTAAGAATAAAATGCATTTTCGTCATAAAGACTAAGACTAAAACTAAGATGCCCGCCAAAAACAACACTGGTGCACACTTTGCATGATCAGTCTTCCTGGTCTCTCGCAACACACTCCCTGTTTATGGACAAAATCACTATTTTCTGACAATTAAAAAAAATTGAGGCAAGTTCATGAAGCTTTACAAGAAATATACCACTCACACACATACACAGCACAAAAAAACACCACTAAGAACTACTGCATTTAGTGCTGCCACAATTAGTTAATGTGTTACGATAACACAGACAAAACAAAATTGTCGACAATAAATTTAATAATCAACATCACTGTTTATTCTATGAAGCACTTTTTTTTAACTTGCCTGCTGCAGCACCTTCTGCTGCTTTCTGCTCGAGACACATGCACAGTAGTGGCCATCCGGGTCAGCCGTCACGTCACTGGGAAAAACAAGACATCATGGCGAGCCGGCAGCGTAGCTCAAAAGGTTGAGAGCATTTTACATAGATAAAAGAGAACCATAGTGCAAAATGTGCAAAGTAGAACTCTCCGATTGGTGATAAATTACAAACATAAAGAAGCACAATGATGAGACGCAAACACCTTAAAAGAAAGCACGTTGTGGTGGAGGACAAAGGGGGACCGTTGCGTCTGTAAGCTAATTACCTCTCGTTAGCTGCTAACATCAACAGGGAGTTAAGCCGGGCGTACACTGCGACTTTCCACTTTTTTGAGCCGATTTTCCCCTCGTGTGAGAATCTACGAGATCGAGGCAAGTTTTGCGCTGAGCATCGTGTAGTACACAGGGGTTACGAGAGGCAATTAACACCCTGTGACCAGTTACCGATCAGCAATCGTAAGCTCACACGAATTTATTTATTTAAAGCATTTCATATTTTGCTCGTCCCTCCTGGGGCTATCGCACTGTTGAAGCAGCACTGCAACCGGCTGTGACCCAAAAAGTACCAGAACCGCTCACAGCGCATGTGTCAACACAGCTCGCCAGCTATTTTCATATCAACACGCAGTTTATTTTTATTTTTACACTTTTCTCCGCACATAATGACAAGGATTGTTAAGAAAATGTGTTTATCGTGTTTATGTCAAACTGATCCCAAAACATTGTTTTACTTTCTTTCTCCTCCAACCCCCATAAACTCCTGCGCGTCCTACTATGGAAGCCCAAATTAGCGGTGGGCAATATAAACGATAGCCGCTAGCGGCTAGCTTGCTCCGCAGCTTGACTAGTTATATCAATATAAAGATATAACGTCATCTTATATCTTGTTTGAAATTATTGTCGATGTTTATAAAAATATCGGTATATCGCCCAGCCCTACTACAGCTGTTAGCAGCTGAGCTAATGAGAGGTATTCACTTACATAGACGACATCCCTCTTCGTTCTCCGCCACGATGTGCTTCCTTTTAAGGTGTTTGTGCATCACCGATGTGCTCCCCTGAAAGGAGAGTTTCACTTTGCAGGTTTTGCACTGTTCTTCTGTCTTTGTAAAATGCTCCCAAACTTTTGAGCTAAGTTGCTGACTCGCCATGTTT
Organism: Aphyosemion australe; assembly: GCA_006937985.1. Classification (NCBI taxonomy): domain Eukaryota; kingdom Metazoa; phylum Chordata; class Actinopteri; order Cyprinodontiformes; family Nothobranchiidae; genus Aphyosemion; species Aphyosemion australe. The sequence goes on from SSNS01000644.1 coordinate 156,208, forward strand.
TCTTTCTCCGCCACTACTGCGCATGTACCTCAAGGAGAAAGCAGCGACTGACCCGGATGGCCACTACTGCGCATGAGCCTCAAGCAGAAAGCAGCAGAAGGTGCCGCAGCAGGCAACGTTAAAAAAAATGCTCATAAAATAAACGACGCATTGACTATTACATTTATTGTCGACTATTTTGTTTGTCGACGTCGTCGTGACGCGTCAATTAATTGTGGCAGCACTACTTGCAATAGAAAAAATATGTTTAAGTTGTACACAATTAACAACAATTGAGCACGCTTATCCATAAAAAATTAAATAAACCCCCAAAAATATTCCGTCGTATAGTTCTTTAGTCTGGTCAATGTTTGTAGTCTTTCAATGCGAGTATTGTGCTCAAAGTTCGCATCTGTGTTTTTGCAACCAATTGGTCACAAGCTACCAGTTTGTTCGGCTCGTTGAGGGGTGGCTCGCCATCCAATACTAGAGAATGGATCCTTGGTCCTCATGAGTCTTGAACCAATCCAGGAAAAAAACCTGACCTGAGAATAAGGTCAGAATGACACGTTTTAAAACCACAAGCTATTGCTTTCAGCTATAGTTATTCAATGGTTTTACATTTCTTTCCAAAAAAAATAAAATCACATGTTATACAACAAAATAATTCAATAAGCATCATGAGATCAGGTCAGGTGAAATAGTAATTAGTTTTTACATTTTTTACAGTGTATATTACTTATATAGTCAAAAATAACACAATGCTGCTTTAAAGTGCAATAGAAATACACATTACCTTTCAATTTTATCCCAAAGTTTCTAAAATTAAGTGTAAGTATAAGTGCTCGAACTAGATTTTCACATAAAATATACATCTATATGTTTTACAGTGTGCTGAACCAGATTAGCAACACAGAAATGGATTAACAAAGTTAACACAACAATTTAAACATCAAAATCAACACATTTCAAAAGCGCTGAGCAGTGGTTTGATATAACCCACTGAGTAGTACTTGTTAGGCAGTGAGACAGACTCTTACCTAACCGTTTTAGCCTCAGAAATGGCGTTTTTTGTTGTAAAATAGCTAGCGGAAATTAGCATCGTAGTTAGCGGCAATTAGCATGCTATACTAACACACACACACTGAATGGGACTCACCATGAAATGTTCACGCGTTACATCGGGTTTCCCAGGGTTGTCGTGGACTCACATATCTTAAAAGTTTAACAAATGACTTGTCAGTGACATGAAATATATATTGCTTAGGCTAGTAATTGCTGGGTTTGCTTACCGAACGCAAACATAAAGGCTGCTAGCATGCCGACACCGTTCGCGCCGTTATTCACCAGCGTCTGAGGCAGGCTCGTCTAATGAGCATGCGCAGACTACGCAGAGGTCCGGAGAGTATGCTTGTTTTTAATTGGCTGATACAATATCAGACTGTTATGGAATTGGCTGCTCAGTTGTTTTGAAAAAAGTTAACAATATCTTGTCTCTTGTCTTTTTATTATGGTTTTTACCTGCTTATGAATGTATGTAATTAACTTATTTTATATATATATATATATATTGTAATTAGCCTTTCGCCGGCCCCGCCCCCAGAACGGCTATTGTCCAATCACACATCATAGCAACCGTTACTATCCGACAGCTCCAAACAAAATGATGAAGCTAAGCCTAATTTACTACTAAGCATTAGCCTCGATAGTAGTCGTGTCTCCTTCGTTTCCCTTCAGAACCTCCTCATCGAGCTCAACCAGCAAGCCAGCAAGCATGAGTGCTCCCCCCGCCCGCGGCTGAGCGGAGGTCCGCCTCCCAGACTATCCAAGATCCTTTATAGACACACCGTGCCGACAAATCAGCGTAATATTACCTCAACCGTGTGTCTTATAAACGCACATTAAGCCTATTGGCGCAACAGCGGGTGGTGTCATGATCACGTGATGAAGTAATGCCGAGCCCTGGCCGGGAACTAAAAATGAAAGTAAACACGAGCATAAAAAGTTACATTTTATTAACAGACTCAGCTGAGATGATGAACTGAGCGATGCAGAGCGCTGGGAGCTTTTCTCCGTTAGAGCTGCCTGCAGCTCAGATCATCTGACAGCTGACATCTGACAGCTCACAGGGACACCGCGTCGCCGCCCACCGCTCCTCGGATCCACGCGTCCCCAGACGCCGGACCTTCTCCCAAACTCCTTGTTCCCTGCTATGCTTCGCTCAGCGGAGCCGACACTAATATATCCCTCCACTGCATCCTGTAACCCATTTTGCCTCAATCTGGATGAAATTGAGGAGAAATTGCTCCAAAAAATGTCGCTGACACGCATCTGTCTACTTCTTTCCATCACGGAAATCTGCGGAGCTGCAGTATTTGATCCACTTATTGTCGGAGTTGGCAACAGTAACTAAGCGGGGCGGGGCTCGGCGAAAGGCTAATTCTGTACATAACATGTCTGTGTAACTGGAAAAAAATATATATATGTTGTAACTGTAACTTTTGCTGCCTCTTGGCCAGGACTCCCTTGAAAATGAGGTTTTTAATCTCCGTGGGACCTTCCTGGTTAAATAAAGAATAAATAAATAAATAAATTTATCTTCTTGCCAATATTCATTCTCATTATGAAATTAGTGTTTTTAATGCAGCATTAATATTTATGTATTTATTCACACTGGGTTACTGTTAGGGATTTTGTCAATTACCCTACCCGGAACTGAGGAAATAAGAGAGAGACAATGAACCACACATAGAAACCATTTGCAAAGGGTGACAAACCAACTCAGGACAGAGTACAGTCTGCCCCGAGCGGCTGCCAACACAGTTTATTTAAAGTAGGAGATAAGGTAGTGGGTGTGTTTAGATGTTGTGTGTGTGTGGGTGTGTGTGAGATACAGAATGAAATAGAGAAGCCGTACAGGACATAGAAATTCTATAACATAATCCCTCCTGTTTATGATATATATACATAACATGCATGAAAATTCATCCACTTTCATAACTTGTCACCATTTTCTATGAAAGCTTCATTATTCATGACTTCAGGGAAGGGGGAATGGATAAACCCAGGACAGGTGTTCGTCCTGAAAATCATACACACCGAGGCGGTACAAGGAGAGCAAATCAATACATCGAAAATAAGCGTCAACAGCAGAATCAAAACAAGAAACCTCAGCTTGGAACGTGAAATCAGTAGAAGCAATCACATGTTGGGGAATCACAGAATGTGATGCTGCAGCTGTGCTGTAGCCAGTGATCAATACCACAACACTAAGAACTTCATCCCAAGCATCATTCTGGTAAAAACGTAGAGTAAAAATCATCAATTACAGTTGGGATACCGGAATACCGGTCAAATCAGAAACATCAAAATCATTAGGAGCGGCAGGTGCATGAGCCAAAACAGCAAATTAGCGAACAAGTGAAACAGTAATCATATAGATGATACATGGTACAATGCAGCATGAAAACATAGCAAGAAAAACAAGAAAAATAATGGCAGGAATCAAATATCGTAGCAATAAAGTGTAACAATTATTGTAGAAAATTGGACCAGGACCCGGAATTCATCCATTCCCAGAAGGCGAATCCTTTAGGAACACTGAGCTCATCAGCTTTCATGGGAGATAAGAGGTCGTTCATGTGTGTAAGGGTGGCGGTGATGTTGCTGGCAGTGTCAGGTAAAAAAGTGCAACAACTGAAACCAAGAGAGTGACCTATGACATAGCAAAGGCCCCCTTCCGAGGTCAAGCTGGAGATGGTGTTGCATTAACATGTTCCTGGTTGCTACTATGAAAGGTGGAAAAACTGAAAAACCTTGAGAAGTGAGTGCAGTCAAGTTTTCTAGCTGAATGTGCGGTCTATCTATGTGGTGTGAGGGAACCTGTGGGGTCTGCAAAAACATCAGTACTATCGATTCTTATCAAATTGTCATGCCATGATGAACACTGTGTCAGGGCAGAAGTGTCTGTGCGCAACCAAGGATCATTTGAGACAGTGGAGTGTCGTGGATGAGCTCAGCCGTACAGAATACAAAACATCAACTGAACTTAGCGCTTCAGGCCATAGAAGTGATGACTCTTTGAGGGTGTGTGGTATCAGTGAGCAGACATAGCACGACGTGTTGACTTGTGCTGCTCGGACGATGGCAGTGACCGATGCAAACCAGAAGTTCCCTTATGACAGTGGTGCGCCCAGACGAACTCCCTCCATCCCAGGAACCGCGAAACCAGGGTCCAGTTTGGGTGTGTGGGTCCTGATCCTCCATCCCGATCTGGAATTCCTCTTCCTCCTTGTCTTCCTGTGACGACCAGACGGGTCCGCGAGTGCTGGAAACGGTCCATCACTATGGTCGGCGGGCAGGGCCCCGTCCCACCATGGATGTAGGTTCAACCTTAGTTCCATCTCCTGTGCCCCAGACAACAGCCGCTGATCCAATCTGTCCGTCGAGTGCCGAGAGGCAGATCGCCGTCACGTAAGCCACGATCATCACCATGGCAAGGCATACTGTACGCCTGTAGCAGTCTTCCATCTTCACCAGGTTTGAGACGCTCCGACCTGTTGTACAGGAGCCCCTTTGAAGCCTGGACTTCGTTGCCGCCCTAGAGGCGGTTAGGTGACTTCGATGAGCTTATAATGAGAAAGGTGGATCCAAGATGGCCTCTCGGCAACTTTCACAGCGGTGGGGGTAACGAGCAAGACTTGAAATGGACCGTCCCAATGTGGAGAACTCCAGTTGTCTCGTTTTAGCACTTTGATCAGGACCCAATTTCCTGGTTTCACGATCTGTGTGGGCGAGAAAGCACAAGAGGGTTCTGGCAGATTATTGCATTCTTTGACATGTTTTTCAGAGAATATTTTAATCATCCAATCTGCAAGTGTATTTTCTCTGTCACTGCGATCAACTGGGCTGGTGATGTATGGGAACGGAAATCGTCGCCCATACACTATCTCAAACGGCGTTGGTCCACCAGAGGGAGCTGTTACCCTCATCCAAAGCTTTACCAGTGACACACAGTCAGGCCAGGGACGGCCTGTCTCCGCCACTGTTTTTGCCAGCCTGTTCTTTATAGTACCGTTAGTCCGTTCCACGAGACCGGCTGAAGCAGGGTGGTACGCACAGTGTCTTTTTAACTCAATCCCCAGTGTTTCAGAACATCTAGTCATCACCTCGTTAACAAAGTGTGTTCCATTGTCTGACCTGATAACAGAAGGAATTCCATAAGTGGGGAAAAAATGATTGCACAACACCTTTGCCACTGTCAAAGCGTCACATTTCTTTGTAGGGTAAATTTCTGGCCATTTAGATAATGCATCAATCACCACAAGGCAATATTTCACTCCATGCATCTGTGACAATTCAATGAAATCCATGTGTATGGTATGAAATGGGTATTCTGGCGTCGGGAAACTTCCCCTTTTTGGCCGTAAACGGCCTTGAGCATTGTTTTTCATACAAATCAAACATTTCCGATAATAGTCTTTAGCAAAAGAAGAAAAGTTTACAGTGTGGAAAGACGTGTTTATCAACTATCAACCGTCAAGCAGGATCTCGTGTATCAGGGTCTCAGAGCAGTAAAAGTCTCCGGCAGAGGGAGCCCTTGAGCTGCAAGCTTTGCACTCCGGTCAGCAAAAGAGTTTCCCGTGGAGACATCTGAGTCCCCAGGCTGGTGAGCCTGACATTCGCACAAGGCCAGGTGTTTCGGAAGCTGGACCGCTTCCAGCAGCCCCAACAGTTTCGAAGCGTGCGTTAGCTGCTTGTCACGGGGCGTTCCCATGCTGCGATTCTGCCATAGTTCAAAGGTGTGCAAACAGAGAAATTCATCAACTTAAGCATTTTAGATTCAGAGACCGATATCCCAAAACAAGAATCTTTCTGCACCAATTTTGTCTACCAGAAAATAATCCATTTGTATAAATAAATAAAATTCTAAGAAATTTGTTTCCACGGTAGAGGAGGGAGCTGCATTGAGTCTGGACGACGTCCTTGGTACCAGCCATTGTATAACTGCTCTGTACCAAGACGTCAAGGCAAAATAATAAACAGGCCTGAATAAACAGCTGCTCAACCTTGGAGCAGCCTAAACTGTCTACATAGAATAAATATAAATTTGCAGAGACAAATAACCCTGAGATTTAACTATTGACCATTAAAAGCTCTGATACAAGAAGAAACGTGACAGTGTGACTGAAACATTTTTAAAGTGAAATCATGTAGGCTTTGGAATGTGTGTGTGTGTGTGTGCATGCGTGCGTGCGTGCGTGTGTGTGTGTGTGTGCGAGCCAGTGGTCACTGACATTTGTGGTTTTATGACGTGGTGTGGTTAACTGGACGTGTTCGAGGTCTTCTGGCTGTGGTTGTGATTTGGGACTGTTTGAAGGCCTCGTGTAAGATTTGTGGGGTTTACTCGGACAAATGCGATAAAGATTATAAAATTACAGTATCCTTTGTATCTATTTTCCCCCGCTAAACAACTGTAAGTTTGGTTCCCTCTTTTACTCTGGAAGACTGTGTAAAGTCTGCCACACAAGCTTCCCTTATTGTTGGAAAAGTCCTTGAAGGTTTAATCTTGAAGATAAGGGGAATGTTTCCTTTTTCTCCCCTCTCAGCCTCATTGTCCGTGGGCCAGACAAACACGGCTCTGTTTCATGTAACTTTCCCAGCATATATCATACTGATTGTCATGTCAAATTAAAATCAGTATCCCGTTGGTAGCTTCAGCTATGAATGTTTTTACCCTTTAATCGACTTAATGTCATTCAAAATAAAACAAATAAAACATCTAACCCATAAGATATACATAACAAAAAATTCAACTTTGAATGAAAAGGAGCAGAATGAAGAATACATCTTATAATTTCTGCCCCCTTTTCCAGAGAAAAAAAAATGATCTCCACAGTTTCCATTTGTCAGACACATATACAGATTAATTTTTAAGTATTTCCTATTCTTATTTCCAGAACGATCATGACCATTGGCTTAATGTAACATTTTCATAATTACTTGGTACACTTAATTTTGTACATTTTCTGAATACATTAAATGACAGTGATTTTTTTAATTTCCATTTTAAGGTTATTCCAAAAAATTGAACACCATTTACAGACATACTCCATTCCTTAATTGTAGTTCTAAATCTAGGTTTTGTAACATCTCAGTTTCTCTCAGCATATAATCACTAGTTCTCTTTACAATTATCCTCTGAACGTTTGTTGGCAGAGTACTTAAGTTGGCTTTATTAGAATTAGTCAGTAAGAACTTGACTTTATGTAATGCTCCTAAGGATTTGGCAATTTTACCTGTTATGTAACTAATATGTGATTTCCAGGTCAACTCTTCGTCAATAAACACTCCAAGAACTCCCCTTGTGATTTCAGTCCCATCTATTTCCAATGACACATCACTGTTGTGTTTATCTTTAACAGTATGAAATTTGTTTTATTAAGATTCAGTGTCAATCTATTTTAATCAAACCAGTTTTTTAATTCTAATCAGTTCATTATTCATCACTTTCGCCACCTCCTTAATATCCAATTCCGAGTAAAACAGTGTTGTGTCATTTGCAAACAGAATGGTACAGAGTACCTTGGATACTTTTACCAAGTCATTAACAAACAAAATTTATATTTATGTAGTTACATTTAGATCTGCGAATATAGCAACTTTAAAATGTACATGTTGTCTTTTGCTGTGGCCACATTCTCAACTTATAATTGTGCCCACATTCTCAAAGTTTACACAAATTTCTCACAAGGTCCTCGCGTGCTGCAGAGTTGCATCAGTTGGTTTGTAGGGACCTCTGACATTTACATACCTTTTATTGCTACAATAATTTGTTGGAATACTTACAAAAAATCATCAATGTGATTTTTTTGCAAAATGCAAACCATTTTCTACCATGAGGTTTAGACAGTCCCTCTGCTCAGAACAAAAGAAAAATATGCCTGACAAAAATGATCAGGAAATGATTAGGGATCATCATATAATTAAGAATTACTGTGAGACTACCTCACAGAACACCAAACATGAAAACATCTGAAAATATTCCAGAGTCCTTAGGAGGTTATTGTTGTGTTCATGCTGCTCTGATGAGTTGGTTCTGATTAAATGTTTAGGAAGAGCTGGAGCTGCAGGGAGATGCAGCTTTATCTCAGCTGTTTGCTTGAATACTTTAATAAACCACTGCTAAGGTCAAAATGTTACAACTCTGCTTTAGTGCTGCAGAAATGTTACAACATTATGAAATGATCTCATCACGTGTTTGTACTCCAGCTTCCTTAAATCTTCCTCTGCCCAGATCAATATATTAGGATGACTTTGACATGAGTGAGGCTGCAGCATGCTGGTGGCCATTTCTCACCAGAAAAAAGTATTTATGTTGTTAATATTAGGTTTTAACCTTTCATTTATACAGCTACTGGTTTTAACAGAGTTAAATACTGGCGGTGGTTATGTTCAACTCCGAACTTGACTTGAAAAAAAACACGAGCCTCGGGGGAAAATCTCTAAAGGAGGTAAATCTGCTACAGTCCTCGACAGATACACCGTGTTATTTAGTGGTGATTTTGTTAGATTTGACAAACTTTAAACTCAAAGCCGCTGCTCGTGAGCGCGCTGTGCGGTCCGGCTGCGGCGCTGTCAAAGCGTCTGTTTCCGCGATTGTGATTGGTCAAATGACGACACGCTTGTGAACAAGATGAATCCCCTATTTCCCTTGTTGACTGCTGAAACCAGAATGGCTTAGTTGGCTTAAAAACGGAGATTTTGCTGAAAAGCGAAAAGTTTAGGTATGAGATTGGACAAATGAACCACTCACCCAGAAGTCCCTGCCCAACACAACGTCCTTGTTTACCCCATAGACATTATAATTAATAGACCCCCTATTGGCCGCTCGGGCGCAGGAAATGCGGCCGCCATCTTAGGTCGGTCGGGCTTCCGGCAGACTCGAACCATAACAATAGCAGTAAACATGATGCCTGAGCTCTGTGCGGTTTATTCTTGCTCTAATCGGCGGACTATTGAGACCATGGCTCGGGGGATAACTTTCACAAGTAAGTTCGAGCATTTTTGTTGTTTGTATTTTGTAAATATAACTTTGTTGTACTATATTTGTGTCCACCAGCAACACTTCCTTGTTAGCTAACGTTAGCTACATGTTTACTGCTGGTGCTCCCCTGACAATGAAGGCTAAATGAGACTATTAATCATTTATTCCAAAACACTGACTTAGGTTACAGCTGACACAAGAATGCTGCTGTAGAAATCAAACAAATCTTCCTGGTATCAGATAGCTCATGTCTCACACCCTCCCCTCTGACTGGAGAATAGTTAGCTAACATGCTAAAGAGAATTGCTGTGCAGAACTTTTTTCTGGTTTTACCCTTTGAGGAGTTTTAGTTCATTATCAACAGAAATGCAGTTTTTAGGTTAAAGAAAGGTTCTAAGAAATCTTAAAGAAGAAGTAAACAGAATAGTAGGAATAACACAAGATGAATTAAGAAAATAGCATTGACCTCCTTTGTACAATATTGGTAGACACTAATCTGCAAATTGCATGTTTTTGTTTTCTAGGTTTTCCCACAAAAGATGTGAGGAAGAAGTGTGAGGCTTCCTGCAGCTGATTTATTATGATTAGAACTGGGCTGTGTCATATGGAGTTTGTTTCATCTTCAGCTTCCTGGTTCTCCTTCAAACAGTAAGTGTATCATAAGGCCATCAGCATTCATAAATGTACATATCCTTTTATCAATTACAAGGCAGAGTGTTATCCCACCTACATACCTTGTCTTGATAATATTTGTCAAAAATTTATTTATTTTAATAAATGTCCTAAGAATCATGTCTAGGTGCCCCAGAGTTTTCACAGCACCAGAGGCCCCCTGATGTAAACTGAGAACCACAGGTGTGTACTATAAACAGTATATTATTGTCAAACATTATGCTTGTTTGTTTTAACCAGAAAAGTGCAGAACTACATCCAGAAGAGCCAAAGAGAGCCTGTCTGTGACCTCCCAGAGACTAATCTCAGCCTGATGATGTGAGTATTTAAACATCATAACACTAACCCTAACCTAAACCAAAAGCGTATTCACACCATACCTCTAAAACCATGTTTTAGGGTATTTTGTCATTGTGATGCCCAGCCAAATGTCCACACGCTACACGCTTAAAATTTGTTCACTTCAGCATATAAAAACAAGTACTTCAGAGAGACTCTATTTTTGCCCCTCCCACTCCACACACAATACAAAGCAAATGTTGTCAAATTTTTGAAAATTACTTATGCAAATATATTAAATATGTTTCTATTCCTTTACAGGAGGCTGTGATTGGTGGATGATGAGGCCGGGCTGGGCCAGAAAAACCAAACTAAACACAAATGTGTAGCTGTCATGCTGGATGCCACGGCCGTCAGACTTGATCTCATTGGTTAAGTCTGTGGTTCTGAAGAGAAGGCAGCACCACGTGGCCAAACTTACCTCTCTTGAACTGCAGAAGGGGAGCTCCAGATAAAAGTTCTACAAAGCGGTCCTCTTCCAGGGGTTTTAGCTCATGTAAAGCTTTCAATTACTATTTTAAAAAATTCTCAACACAAGTAACAGATAAATTAAAACAAAAAAAAAATTAACTCCATTAAGCAGTTAGTTCTTTTTCTCTCTCTCTTTCTCCCCGTGTACTGTTCGGCTGTAAAGTAATCAGAATTGATGTCTGAGTATTGAAAACAAGCCTTACAATTTTATTCTTAGAGGTGGAGCGTTATAGATTCAGCTACACACAAATATAAAACAGAACCAGAATATCACTAAGCAGTCAGTTCTGACAGATGGTTTGTCGATTTCTTGTCATTCAGACTTTGTTTTAGTTGTTGTCTCGCTCACCCTCTCTTTGAGTTATATTGGTACTATATGTATATGAAACACTCATTTATTTAAATTGTTATCTATAAGAATTATATTGTATACATTAATTGTTTATTAAAATGGCTGAGTAGTACTTTCTGCTTCTCTTTCATATATTAAGTGTGTTTTTTATAAATACCTACCATAGATCTCACACCTGGTATTTAGTCCTTTTTGAATTATTTTGATTATCATTGTTTGACTGTGATTTTTATGTGTTTGATCCTTTTTTTTCTATTGGTTTTGTCACTAGGCAGTGGATAAGAGTCCCATATGTACCCACAGCAAACCCATTATGATTAAAAACGCTCAAACATGAGTCCTGTATCAGAGCTACATGTGTGAAGTTTACATTGAAAAAAACTGCATCAAAATCGGTTTAGTATTCAAGGAGTTATGGTTGATTTAACATGTTGACACTTCAATGTCTCTGCAAAGGGGGGGGGTGTGTGTGTGTGACCGATCCAAGATGGCGGCGCCACCGCTCGTCAGCGCCCATAGGCAATAGCGGCCACGAGGGGTCTATCAATGTCTATGGTTTACCCACTGTAATCATGAGGTAGCAGCGCGAGTTAACGGATCCTAGCAGACAATTACCGGAACGCGTCCCTTCAGAATAAGAGAGTTCCCGGATCTTGTTCCGGCAAGATCCGGCTCAAATTAAGCTCTGGTCTCACCTATATATTTTATTTTATTTATTATTTCATTTTTATCTACTAACAAAGTACCTCCCTTGACTCCCAAGGCTCTAAGTTCGCCACTGTGAGAAACCCTCCTGCTGCTCGGTTTCTCTCTGTCTCTCTGCTGGAGAGAAACTCTGTACAGCCATGTGTGGCGACAGGTGATTTCTTAGGAATTTCAATGTTCAGAGGCGATAATTTAAAGTATCCAATATGCAGTTTCGAAAATAACAGGCAGACTGCAGCCTTTTCATTGCCCGGGCTCACCTCTCATCCACTGAAATATCCTAATTTTAACTGATTCCTAGGAGATCTCCACTTAAAATTATTATCACAGTTTGAACTCAGGTTATTATTTGAAATAAGTTTCCGATTAATTTTTTTTTTCAAGTGTACCAGACCTGTTTAGACAAACATTAAAGACTATTAAACTCCGAGTCACGCATGGTAACCCTGAGAAGGAATATCTGCATTGTTTGGATTATCAATGACCTTAGAGTTATGTGAAGGGGGTAGCCTGTAGTTCCTATCTAAATGTCCTTTCTGATTGCAGTTCCAGCATGTCACTGTGCTCAGATTGTTATCCGATCGGTCCTGGTGACCATGACGGGACGCTCTATCTCTCCCCCATTCAGTAAAACCTTTACTCGTGATTTTTAGATCAAATCCATGCACAATACGAACTTATAGTCTTTACTTTACTTGGCCTTAATTAGAAATGAAACCCAAATTCAAGGATGTTTATCAGGAATTGTACTTCAGTTGTTTACAAATCAACAGACCTTTAACTGTGGCATGAAAGATTACATATAAATCTCAGCACCATCAGATGACCTCCAGCCATCATGGAACCACTCTGCTTATAATCTTTGATCGTTTTTATCCCAAATATGATGGAAGCCGACACAATGTGATGTCCTTCAGAGATATTGACCTCTATCATTAGTCAAATAGATATTTCTAATCAAAGACTGCAATTAACCTTCTGTTATAGACCAAATATGTATTTTATCATTCTAATTTTCAAATTAATTCCTAAAAACTCGGACAGTGTGACTCTGTAGATCAACTTTTTGAATTATCTGTGTCCTTGTCGTTCAAATTTAGGATTAGAACTACCGGTCTCCTGCAGTATTTTATATTACTTTATAATTACAAATTATATTTATATTATATATTACGTTAACCATTTAACTGTTCAAAGTTTAACTAATTTCCAAAACTCCTTTATGCTGCTATTTAGGATGTGTGATTGAATTGTCATCCAATTTTGCTCATCTCCAGGGTCATCTAATTTCTTTGTGCTAACAAATGTTACATATATATATTCATGTAACTATTCATTCTTCGCTGTTTATTTATCTATTTAGTCCTTTATATTTCAATTTGATTCATTTTAGGAGTTATTTAGGAGTATCAACCTAATTTAGTAATCATTTGTGTGCGTTTGTGCTGTTAATTATGCCAAAATAATGTTTGTATTAATTTTCCGTTCATGAGATTGCCACTGTAGTTATTCTGCTTTGCGTGTGGGACATTTAGTTTAATGTAGATAGCACAAAATGTGAATTTGGGGCCAAATTAATAATTTGTTTTGCTTTTCATCGCTGCAGCTCAAGCACACGAACAGTCACGCCTCCAGACAGACACCACAGCAGCATTTAACACACAGGCCCTGAGCCCACATGGATCAGAACCAGAACCTCAGACACATTTCCAGCACACACACACTATTGCAGGACTCCTCGCAGTGGTCCACGCCCACTCAGCACCAGCACACACTCAGGTTCCAAGCTCACTCATGAAACGCAACAGGCTTAGACAAAGTTACAGTAGGCACACCGCAAATCACACCAAGACCACCAATAACTGGTCATTCATCCACGTAGGCACACCTTGACAAAAAACATCCACACTCTCAAATCATGCACTAGGAAGTAGGTGGAAGTCTACCTCCTATCTGTGTGGGAACTCGTTCCACTACTACCAACCAATGAACAAACAAATAGACAGACAGACTAACAGACATACAACAGGAGATTGCGTTTATCACGGTCAAAAACGCTCAAAAACCATCTGAAACTCCCACAGTTCCCTTACCGGCGTATCTATCACAGCTGTTCAACTTCAGAGTAGCGTTTATTTCCGGGAAAAACGCCCAAAAACCTGCCAAACAGCATTTATATCAAGGCAAAACCCACAAAAGCCACAATTTAGGGTACTCTGTGTCAATAGCATATAACTGGAGATAGCGTTTATTTCACGGCAAAACGCCCAAAGACCTGCCAATATCAGCGTTTATAATAAGGCCTAACGCCCAAAAGCCATAATTTAGGGTGCTCCAAGTTAATAGCATATAAGTCCAGAGTAGCGTTTATTTCCTGGCAAAACGCCCAAAGACCTGCCACTAATTGCGTTTATATCGGCCAAACGCTCAAAAGCCAAACTTTAGGGTACTCTGAGTTAGGATCCACACATAAACAAGATTGTCTCACCAGATCTCCACAGCTCAGAAGCTTGTGTTCGCAGACCCGGTGGCCCCCCGGCAACGCCAGACCCCAGGCGCCAACCTCCAGCGAAAGCAAGGCGCTGCACTGTCCGGCGGATGGCATCCGGCGTCGACAGCCCCCCAGACCCCCAGGCTCCGCTCGAAGGACCAATTTATGTTAAGGATTTTGTCAATTACCCTACCCAGAACTGAGGAAATAAGAGAGAGACAATGAACCACACATAGAAACCATTTGCAAAGGGTGACAGACCAACTCAGGACAGAGTACAGTCTGCCACGAGCGGCTGCCAACACAGTTTATTTAAAGCAGGAGATAAGGTAATGGGTGTGTTTAGATGTTGTGTGTGTGTGTGGGTGTGTGTGAGATACAGAATGAAATAGAGAAGCCGTACAGGACATAGAAATTCTATAACAGTTACACAGAGCTATAGTATAAATAAACATACAAGAAGAGTGAAAAGCACTGTGCTGTTTGGTCAAAGGTATTCTAGACTCAATCATTATGAAAGAAATGCTATTGAGCAACACCCTGGTCACTGTGTAAGAGATCAAGCAACTGTTCTGGTTATTCATAACATAATCAAATTTAAGCTAGATAAAGTCTGGTCAGGATACGTGATGGCAGTATTTGCCAAATAGATTCCTTTGTCAGTGTCACAAGTCATGATGGCAATGAACATGTATTGTGTGTAGTAAAAATGTGTGTCAAAACCAGCATTCTTCCTTACTGGATACTAAAGTGACATATTATTGTTATTTGCCATGTACAACTGCATTGTTTGGGGCAGCTGTCTGAGAAATGTGTTGTATATTACAAAGACAATAGTTGTTTAATTTGTTTGCTGCCAAACAGCTTAGTGAGATTAATATGCAAGCTCTTTTTGAACATTTTTGCCAGTTTGTGTTATTAATGTGTTACCCAGGTTTCTTGCAGGCTTTAGAACAGTTTAGAAAGTTCTGAAACAAATCAAAATCTGCTCTCCATGTACAGAACAGTCTTGTCTATAGCATAATTTAAAGTATTTTTATACCTAATTATAACTGCCATTGCAAAAGTAACTTTTGTTGTGCTAATTTTATTGTACTTATTTGCATATTGAAAGCCATTTGTGTCTTGTGTGTCTACTGGTGTTTGTAGTTTTCAAGGGTTTTAGTATTTTATTGCAAAACTGAAGATTTGTGTTATTTATTCACTGCGTGAACTTGAACATTATTGTCTAGTTTTTCTATGTAAATATATATATATATATATATTCCTAAAGTTATTTTGTTCATCTATATCAGTTTTCTTCATGTTGTAAACATGTGTTTCATATGTGTTGCATATGTGTAACACATGCCTTTTCATGCGTGTTCCACATGTGCTTTCACGTGTGTTCCATATGCATTTTCACATGTGTTCCACACATCCTTTCATGTGTGTTCTACATGTGCTTTCACGTGTGTTCCACATGTGTTTTCACATTTGTTCCACATGTCTTTTCATGTGTGTTTTACATGTGCTTTCACGTGTGTTCCATATGTGTTTTCTCCTGTGTTCCACATGTCTTTTCATGTGTATTTTACATGTGTTTTCACATGTGTGACACATGTGTTTTCACGTGTGTTCCACATGTTTGTGTATGTGTTTTCCACGTGTGTTTTCACGTATGTTCCACATGTATTTTCACTTTTTTTTCACATGTCTTTTCATGTGTGTTTTACATGTGCTTTCACATGTGTGACACATGTGTTTTCATGTGTGTTTCACATGTCTTTTCATGTGTATTTTACATGTGCTTTTACGTGTGGTCCACATGTGTTTTCACCTGTGTTCCACATGTCTTTTCATGTGTTTTCACATGTGTTTTACATGTGTTTTCACATGTGTGACACATGTATTTTGTATGTGTTTTCCACGTGTGTTTTCAAGTGTGTTCCACATGTATTTAAATGTGTGTTCCACATGTGTGTCACACTTATTTCCTTTGTGTTTTACACATGTGTTTATCACATGTTTTTTATATGTGTTCCACATGGCAAAAACACATGGGACACATGTTTGATGTTCCACATGTGAAGCCTGTGTGTAATTCACATGTGTACCACAAGTGTAAAAATGTCAGCACATGTTCTGCACATGGGATCACATGTAATACCATGTGCAGAACATGTGCTTTTTCCGTAAGGGTACTGTAACCATTTTTGCCTCCATTTGGATGATATTGAGGACGAATTGCTCCAAAAAATGTCGCTGACACGCATCTGTCTACTTCTTTCCATCACGGAAATCTGCGGAGCTGCAGTATTTGATCCACTTATTGTCGGAGTTGGCAACAGTAACTAAGGGGGGCGGGGCTCTGCGAAAGGCTAATTCTAGCTTGGGTGGGAGGAACTTAGGAGGAACCAATGAGAGCACGATTCTTAGCTACCAGTCATGTTTCTCGAATTCCTGTCCAATCATTGGGAGAGGAGGGCAGGGATCTGTAAACCTCACAACCAAACTTTGCTTACATTCGCACTCTTTGCCTGTAGGTGGCGGTAATGTCTATGGTCTAGCCTTCTCAACGGCAGCCTGTAGGTCCTGTTAGCAACCGAGACGGCAGCTAACAGGCAGAGGAAAAGAGCTAACCTAGCGAAAATCGAGCAGGGATATTTAAGGAGCTACATCAGCTTCACCTCCATCACCAGCGTTTGTTCTTTAGGCTGAGAGGTAACCATTTCCAGGTAAAGTCATTTAGTTTAGTCTACAAGCTTTCAGGACTTACATTTTGATGTTTTTAGCAACAGAAAGGTCGGTGGTTAAATGTACACATTACTATAGAGTATTAACATGTAAATAATCAAGATTAACAAAATACATTTTAAATGTTGACTACAGTAGGACATTTTCAAATGAGCATTAGGTGGGTGTAAAAGTATCAAAAACGGACTTAAGTTAATAAAATAACATTGAAATGTTTTCAATGTGCATTTGTTTATTTAATTTAAGGCCAATAATACTTAGATCTCTTCTAGAAATGTAAATTTGTAGATTTTTAAAAAAGATTATTCCCTGCTTTCACTTTATTCCTTGCTTTACTTTAAACAGAACCAATGTACTGCAGGTTAGGTGTGTTTTAAATTTAATAATAAAAAGTTTTTTTCTCTATTACAGGTCAGCATGCACCATTTTGCACAACATCTGCCTCAGTGCTGGTGACTTGTGGCCCAAGACAATGAGGAAGACGTGAGATGAGAGAGGCTGGTATGGAGGCAGTCAGCTGTGCTGTCCAGGAGGAGCTTCCACCAACCCACGACTACTGTTAACAGTAGGAACCTCTATTTTTAAAAAACACATGGTCATTTTATTTGTCATTGTGGTAACACTTTATAATGATGTTTTGTTACTAAACATTTGTAAGTGTTTAGTATGTCATTAGTAAATCATTAACAGATCATTTGCAGGGTTTCCCCCAGAAAACTCGCAAAGCCCGGTGGTAGACAAGCCCCACGGGCGACCCACGGTGTTTTTGTAAAAAAAAAAAGTTGTCAGGAAGTTTAAAAGTATGACTAGTATGTGGTGTTATAAACCATTTATTAACAATATTTATTTGTCTTACAAAAAGGCACAATCTTGAAATATGGTTTTACCAGACACAAAAAAATACAATTCAGATCATGGAAAATACACCTGACCTCTCACCCTGTTCACTTATCCATAGTAAGATGTTGCTATTGTGCTTTTGTATCACCAGATGCTGTTAAAGTTAGACTTGCAGGTTAAAGACCCCTATTCATTTTAAAGGTGTGCTTCACTGAACAAACATTTTTTTTTATGATTATTTCTGATTATAATCGATCACTCTGAGTTTTTATTGCAGGCTGAACATGAAAACAGTCTCCTACACCTATCTCCTGCATTAACAAGGGCTACAGCTATTTAATATTTTAGTATTCTAATATTCTATCTAATCCTCTGTCAATCAAATATTCTATTTGACGACCTTTCAAAACGGAGGAAAAAAATTTGTGTTTCAAAATAAAACTTCATAGGAATGTTACTAATTTCTACTAGTAACAATGCGTCATATTTTATTTTTATTCTAAATATACACAGATTGGCAATAATTCAACCTAAAATTATATTCAAAGATTGATATGTTAGTAAATTAAATGCTATAACGGCCTGCC
The DNA here is from genome assembly GCA_006937985.1 of Aphyosemion australe. Lineage (NCBI taxonomy): Eukaryota > Metazoa > Chordata > Actinopteri > Cyprinodontiformes > Nothobranchiidae > Aphyosemion > Aphyosemion australe. The sequence continues at coordinate 174,426 of SSNS01000644.1, forward strand.
GTAGATGCAGCGTCACACTGAGCCGCAGTAATGACTCCAGGTATTAGCTGCGTCCCTGCTCCACACCGCTGCAGCCATCTACATAAACAGGATGATGGTGATTTTTCATTCAGTTGTAGAGTTTATTCAGTCTTAGTTTAACGTAAACACGATTAACGTGTTTTTTTCCGGTCCCTACGTGACGCGAAAGTTAGCGTGCGTAATACGTATTAGCTTTGTCTATGGTATTAGCATTAGCCTACCTGGTTGTGGATTCGGCTGGCTGAAGCGGTTTCCTGTTCAAGCATAAAGTTGTGTTGTTATGGTAAGACAACTCCGTTTTACAGTGTTTTCACTTCTTCTGAGTTTAAAATGGTCCCAAACTTTGGACCACCTTTGCTTTTTGCGAGAGTTTTTGTCTATCGTTTTCTCCATCACCGGTGATATCCACCGTTGTGCTCCAGTAAAATGTGTCCGTGTAAATTAGAGTCCGGCTGCGTTACGCATTTAACAACGCCTCAAATCAGTAAATAATAATGATTTGAGGAATTTTTTTAATAGAAACATTCAAGTATTTGTTTCAGCGCTAAATTTAACATTTTAAATGTTAGTTTGGTGCATTAAAAAAACTTTAAAATAAATAAATAAGTGACGCTTAGCCTGGCGGGGGGGGGGGGGCACGCAAAGCCTGGCGGCCCGCCAGGCTAAAATAGCGCTGGGGGAAACCCTGATTTGCAAGGTCTTAGATAATATATATAATTTATTTGTAAAGGCTTGAGTTGACATTTCCAAATGCTTAAATAATGATTAACTAAACATTTACAAACACTCATTAACACTTTTGATAATGTTTATAAATTATATATAACTTTCTAAAGTCACAATTGTCATCGGTTATATATACAATTATGATGCACCAGTGATTTATAAATGATTAACTAAACATTTTTAAATGATCAGTAACACATTTGATTGATTTTGAACATGTCATTTAAATATTGGTGAGATGTAAAAAAAAAATCCCCACATTTATAAACTCTGTTCAGATTTTTTATATTTTACTTTCTTTTGAATACAAGAGGGACTCTAAAACTCTTTTATACACACTCAGTGTGTCAAAGAAAGTGAATGTATGAAAGTTTGGAACCTTTGTGGGAAATCCCTCCCTGATCTAATGTAAATGTAAACCCTTCTATCTGATGATCAGACACCAGAACTGGTCAGCATCTACAAGCACTTCACTGTAAACCTCCTGATTCTCACCTGTCCCAGATCACATATCATTGTTAAACATTCTGCAACACCTCATTACTTGTAAATGATTTAAAAATCATTTGTAGCCCTGAAAAAAACATTAATAAATGACATTTTTACATCTACAAGTCATCTATTGCACTTTATGCTTCCCCTAATGTAAAGTGTAAACAACTCATTACTTGTAATGCCCTACCCTCTTTTAAAATAAATAACCTGAAAATGGTTTATAATTGTGTGCAAAAATCAATTTATTAATTGTGTGGATTTTTGGTGTTAAAACTGCACACAATTATAAACACTTTTCAGGTTATTTATTTTCTTTAAGTATTGTTTGGAATAAAAGAGGGTAGGGCTGAAACTGAATACTTAACTTAAAAATTTCAACGTTTTGTTTCATGCATCACTTCCGGGTTATACAATCTTCTCTGGTGTGACTTCCTGGTTCCGTGACGTAGCTGAGAAGCGCGCTGTGCTGCTCGTTCTGCCGCTCAAACTGATCATCGTCAGCGTGAACAACAGAGGATGGGGAAATGACAACACCCAGAAAAAAACGGCAAAACATTTCCAAAGTGCTTGAATATTTCAAACTCAAGCCGTCAAACAAGACCACTAGCTTAGCACTAAGTTAGCATCGTGCTAAGCTAATGTTTCTCAACAACAGAAGAATCCAGGAGCTTCAGGTGTGAGCTGCGGATCCAAGCCAAGGTATGTTAGCATATTGTGATAAAGTTCATTATTTTCTGTAATGTACTGATAAACAATAGACTTTCATATATTTTGGATTCATTAAAACACAACTGATGTAGTTCAAGCCGTTTATTGGTTTTAATACTGATGGTTTTGGCATACAGCTCATGAAAACCCTAAATTCCTATCTCAAAAAATTAGAATACAGTGAACCAACACCAGCAGCTGACATGGCACCCCAGACCATCACTGACTGTGGGTACTTGACACTGGACTTCAGGCATTTTGGCATTTCCCTCTGCCCAGTCTTCCTCCAGACTCTGGCACCTTCATTTCCAAATGACATGCAAAATTTGCTTTCATCTGAAAAAAGTACTTTGGACCACTGAGCAACAGGCCAGTGCTGCTTCACTGTAGCCCAGGTCAGGCGCTTCTGCCTCTGTACATATGTTGTATATTCTGTTTATTATTACCATCCATCCATCAGCCGAGAGACATAATCTCTCCAGTGTGTCCTGGGTCTTCCTTTGGGTCTCCTCCCGGTTGGACGTGCCCGGAAAACCTCACCAGGGAGGTGTCCAGGAGGCATCCTAATCAGATGCCCGAGCCACCTCAACTGGCTCCTCTCGATGTGGAGGAGCAGCGGGTCTACTCCGAGCCCCTCCCGGATGACCGAGCTCCTCACTCTATCTCTAAGGGAGAGCCCAGCCACCCTGCGAAGAAAACTCATTTCGGCCGCTTGTATTCGCGATCTCGTTCTTTCGGTCACTACCCAAAGCTAGTGACCACAGGTGTGGGTAGGAACGTAGATCGACCGGTAAATTGAGAGCTTCGCCTTTCGGCTCAGCTCTTTCTTCACCACGACAGACCGGTACAACGCCCCCATCACTGCAGACGCAGCACCAATCTGCCTATCAATCTCATGCTCCACCCTTCCCTCACTCGTGAACAAGACCCCGAGATACTTAAACTCCTCCACTTGGGGCAGGACCTTGTCCCTGACCTGGAAAAGGCATTCTACCCTTTTCCGACTCAAGACCATGGTCTCGGATTTAGAGGAGCTGATTCTCATCCCAGCTGCTTCACACCCGGCTGCGAACTGCTCCAGCGAAAGCCGGAGATCACGTTCTGACGAAGCCAACAGGACCACATCATATGCAAAAAGCAGAGACCTGATCCTTAGGCCACCAAAACGGATCCCGTCACCACCTTGGCTGCACCTAGAAATTCTGTCCATAAAAGTTATGAACAGAATCGGTGACAAAGGGCAGCCTTGGCGGAGTCCAACTCTCACCGGAAACGAGCCCGACTTACTGCCGGCAATGCGGACCAAGCTCTGACACTGGTCGTACAGGGACCTAACAGCCCGTATCAAGGGGCCTAGTACCCCATACTCCCAGAGTACCCCCCACAGGGCCCCCCAAAGAGACGCGGTCGAACGCCTTCTCCAAATCCACAAAACACATGTAGATTGGTTGGGCGAACTCCCACGCACCCTCCAGGACCCCCCCAAGGGTATAGAGCTGGTCCAGTGTTCCACGGCCAGGACGAAAACCACATTGCTCCTCCTGAATCCGAGGTTCGACTATCCGATGGACCCTCCTCTCCAGAACCCCTGAATAGACCTTACCAGGGAGGCTCAGGAGTGTGATCCCCCTGTAGTTGGAACACACCCTGCGGTCCCCCTTTTTAAATAGGGGGACCACCACCCCAGTCTGCCAATCCAGTGGAACTGCCCCCGATGTCCACGCGATATTGCAGAGCCGCGTCAACCAACACAGCCCCACAGCATCCAGAGCCTTAAGGAAATCCGGGCGGATCTCATCCACCCCCGGAGCCCTGCCACCGAGGAGTTTTTTGACCACCTCAGTGACCTCAGCTCCAGAGATTGGAGAGCCCAACCCAAAATCCCCAGACTCTGCTTCCATCCTGGAAGACGTGCCGGTGGGATTGAGGAGGTCTTCGAAGTACTCGGCCCACCGATTCACAACATCCCGAGTCGAGGTCAGCAGCACACCCTCCCCACTGTAAACAGTGTTGGTAGTGCACTGCTTTCCCCCCCTGAGACGCCGGATGGTGGACCAGAATCTCCTCGAAGCCGTACGGAAGTCTTGTTCCATGGTCTCATCGAACTGCTCCCATGCCCGGGTTTTTGCCTCTGCGACCACCCGAGCCGCATTCCGCTTGGACTGCCGATACCTATCAGCTGCCTCCGGAGTCCCACAGGCCAAAAAGACCTGATAGGACTCTTTCTTCAGCTTGACAGCATCCCTAACCGCCGGTGTCCACCAGCGGGTTCGGGGATTGCCGCCACGACAGGCACCGGCCACCCTGCGGCCACAGCTATGGTCAGCCGCCTCGACAATGGAGTCACGGAACATGGTCCATTCGGACTCAATGTCCCCCGCCTCCCCCGGGACGTGTTCGAAGTTCTGTCGGAGGTGGGAATTGAAGCTCCTTCTGACGGGAGACTCTGCCAGACGTTCTCAGCAGACCCTCACAACACGTTTGGGTCTGCCAGGTCTGACCGGCATCCTCCCCCACCATTGAAGCCAACTCACCACCAGGTAGTTGTCAGTTGACAGCTCCGCCCCTCTCTTTACCCGAGTGTCCAAGACATGCGGCCGCAGATCAGATGAAACGACAACAAAATCGATCATCGACCTGCGGCCTAAGGTGTCCTGATGCCAAGAGCACATATGGACACCTTTATGCCTGAACATGGTGTTTGTTATGGACAATCCATGACGAGCACAGAAGTCCAATAACAGAGCACCACTCGGGTTCAGATCAGGGGGGGCGTTCCTCCCAACCACACCTCTCCAGGTCTCACTGTCGTTGCCCACGTGAGCATTGAAGTCCCCCAGCAGAACGAGGGAGTCACCTGAAGGAGCGCTTTCCAGCACCCCCTCCAGGGACTCCAAAAAGGGTGGGTAGTCTGAGCTGCAGTTTGGTGCATAAGCACAAACCACAGTCAGGACCCGTTCCCCCACCCGAAGACGGAGGGAGGCTACCCTCTCGCTCACCGGGGTAAACCCCAACGTACAGGCACCAAGATGGGGGGCAAGAAGTATGCCCACCCCTGCTCGGCGCCTCTCAGTGGGAGCAACTCCAGAGTGGTAGAGAGTCCAACCCCTCTCGAGGAAACTGGTTCCAGAGCCAGAGCCATGCGTTGAGGTGAGTCCAACTATATCTAGTCGGAACCTCTCAACCTCACACACCAACTCCGGCTCTTTCCCCACCAGAGAGGTGACATTCCACGTACCAAGAGCTAGCTTCTGTAGCCGAGGATCAGACCACCAAGGTCCCTGCCTCCGGCTACCGCCCTTTGCACATTGCACCCGACCCCTTTGGCCCCTCCCACGGGTGGTGGGCCCATGGGAAGGGGGACCCACGTCTCCTCTTTGGGCTATGCCCGGCCGGGCTCCATGGGTGAAAGCCCGGCCACCAGGCGCTCGCCTGCGTGCCCCAACTCCAGGCCTGGCTCCAGAGGGGGGCCCTGGTGACCCGCGTCCGGGCGAGGGAACACTGATTCCATTTATTGTACTCGTCATAAGGGGTCTTTGGGCTGCACTTTGTCTGATCCCTCACCTGTTTGCCATGGGTGACCCTACCAGAGGCATAAAGCCTCAGACAACTTAGCTTGGGACACTCAAACCCCTCCACCACAATAAGGTGGCAGCCTTATTACTATTATTATTTTTTACCTCATTTTATTGCCTGTTTTATTATTTGTTTATGCCCTGTTTTTATCTTCAACGCCATGCTGCTCTGCTGTTTTTTCTTCAATTGCCCCTAGGGGATAAATAAAGTCTTTCTGATTCTGATTCTGTTTCTGGTTCAAAAGTGGCTTGACCTGGGGAATGCGGCACCTGTAGCCCATTTCCTGCACACGCCTGTACACGGTGGCTCTGGATGTTTTCACTCCGGACTCAGTCCACCGCTTCCACAGGTCCCCCAAGGTCTGGAATCGATCTTTCTCCACAATCTTCCTCAGGGTCCGGTCACCTCTTCTCGTTGTGCAGCGTTTTCTGCCACACTTTTTCCTTCCCACAGACTTCCCACTGAGGTGCCTTGATACAGCACTCTGGGAACAGCCTATTCATTCAGAAATTTCTTTCTGTGTCTAACCCTCTTGCTTGAGAGTGTCAATGATGGCCTTCTGGACAGCAGTCAGGTCGGCAGTCTTACCCATGATTGCGGTTTTGAGTAATGAACCAGGCTGGGAGTTTTTAAAAGCCTCAGGAATCGTTTGCAGGTGTTTAGAGTTAATTAGTTAAAGTTAAAGTCCCACTAGTTGTCACACACACTGGTGTGTGTGAAATTTGTTGTCCGCATTTGACCCATCCCCTGGGGGAGCAGTGAGCTGCAGACACAGCCGCGCTCGGGAACCATTTGGTGGTTTAACCCCCCAATCCAACCCCTTAATGCTGAGTGTCAAGCAGGGAGGCATTGGGTCCCATTTTTTTCAAAGTCTTTGGTATGACCCGACCGGGATTTGAACCCCGATCTCCCAGTCTCAGGGCGGACACTCAAACCACTAGGCCACTGAGCTGGTGACCTGTTGATTCAGATGATTAGGTTAATAGCTCGTTTAGAGAACCTTTTCATGATATGCTAATTTTTTGAGATAGGAATTTTGAGTTTTCATGAGCTGTATGCCAAAATCATCAATATTAAAACCAGTAAACAGCTTGAACTACTTCAGTTGTGTGTAATGAATCTAAAATATATGAAAGTCTAATGTTTATCAGCACATTACAGAAAATAATGAACTTTATCACAATATGCTAATTTTTTGAGAAGGACTTGTATATCAGAAAGGAAAAACAAAAGTGACGAAATTAATTTGATGGATATTTATTATTTTGTTGTTAAATGTGTTTTTTATTTTTTTATTGAAATAATGACCAATGTTAAATTAAATATCTCTCTTTGTTTTAGGAACCTGCTTCAATGGGCAGCTTGGTCTGGGCAAATCCGTCCTGCTCAGCTGAATCTGCACCAGAGTTAACAGGTAGCATTTTAAATGGAGTTGAAATAAATGTTGTTATAGAAATATACTTTTTATTCATTTGTTTTTTACAACTAGTACAGCTCTGTTTGACCACATTTTCCAAGCAAAGGAAAAATACTTATCTGATTATTTGATTTATCGATTGATTACCGTGGCCCTAAAGTATTACGTTACACCTAAATATCCTTTGTAAATCTTTTTGTGGAGTTACAAATGATTCTTATAACATTTACAAGTAGTGAGTTGTTTACACTTTACTTTAGGGGAAGCATAAAGTGTAATAGATGACTTGTAGATGTAAAAATGTCATTTATTAATGTTTTTTCAGGGCTACAAATGATTTTTAAAACATTTACAAGTAATGAGGTGTTGCAGAATGTTTAACATTGATATGTGATCTGGGACAGGTGAGAATCAGGAGGTTTACAGTGAAGTGCTTGTAGATGCTGACCAGTTCGGGTGTCTGATCATCAGATAGAAGGGTTTACATTTACATTAGATCAGGAGGGATTTCCCACAAAGGTTCCAAACCTTCATACATTCACTTTCTTTGACACACTGAGTGTTTATAAAAGAGTTTTAGAGTCCCTCTTGTATTCAAAAGAAAGTAAAAAATTTAAAATCTGAAAAGAGTTTATAAATGTGGGGATTTTTTTTTTTTACATCTCACCAATATTTAAATGACATGTTTAAAATCAATCAAATGTGTTACTGATCATTTAAAAATGTTTAATCATTTATAAATCACTGGTGCATCATAATTGTATATATAACCGATGACAATTGTGACTTTAGAAAGTTATATATAAGTTATAAACATTATCAAAGGTGTTAATGAGTGTTTGTAAATGTCTAGTTAATCATTATTTAAGCATTTGTAAATGTCACCTCAAGCCTTTATAAATAATATATATATATTATCTAATACCTTGCAAATGACTTACTAAACACTTACAAATGTGTTTGTAAATGTCATCACTATGCTTTACAAATGATTTGTTCATCATGATCTAAGACCTTGCAAATGATCTGTTAATGACTTACTAATGACATACTAAACACTTACAAATGTTTAATAACAAAACATTATTATAAAGTGTTACCGTTATGGTTATACTAGTGAATCCAGAAACCATCTCCTTATTGCATAGTTCTGAATATGGCTTAGAGATGCGACAGCTGTCAACTGAGCCATCCCAGCAATCCCTTTAGATGGATGATGGAGTGGACAGTGAGAGAAAGCATCCCAAAAAACTCAATGTTCCACCCTTGGACCAGAAACGTCCAGCCCCGGGTCTCGGTTCCAGCACTCCATCCACGTCTGGGATCCTTCTGCTGCAGATCCAGCTACACTGCCAAAGACTTCCTGCTCACTCAGTTTAAATAAATGATCCAGGAAAGGAGTCACTCAGCTTAATCATGCTGGAACTGTACATAACTGTTCAATATTTGTTTAGATATTTAAATAATTGTCATGTTTTATAAATAGTCCTGTCCCCTACCATCTTTCCATTTTCTTATCATGTAATATGTTCAAAAACATGTAAATAATAAAATGAATGATCAAATGAGTTATCAAACAGTATTTGTTCTAATAAATGTAAATACCAAACAACTTTAACATGATAATAACAGTGGAAGGCCTTTCTCCCACGAGGACAACCAGGTAAATCAGCAGCAGTGAGCCTCTCCTGACCCTGGACACTTGCAGTCCTAAACAGAGAAAATCAGAGATCACAGCTGACAAAAAGGCAACACACACATTTTTACATTTATCTACATGAGAAGATAAAATTATATTGTTCACAAATACAAATTTTTTATTGTTCTTTAAAACATGTCATTCAGACACTCGGGTGAAGAGAGGGGCGGAGCTGTCAACTGACCACTACCTGGTGGTGAGTTGGCTTCGATGGTGGGGGAGGATGCCGGTCAGACCCAGCAGACCCAAACGTGTTGTGCGGGTCTGCTGGGAACGTCTGGCAGAGTCTCCTGTCAGAAGGAGCTTCAATTCCCACCTCCGACAGAACTTCGAACACGTCCCTGGGGGAGGCAGGGGACATTGAGTCCGAATGGGCCATGTTTCGTGACTCTATTGTCGAGGCGGCTGACTGTAGCTGTGGCTGCAGGGTGGCCGGTGCCTGTTGTGGCGGCAATCCCCGAACACCGGTCATTAGGGATGCTGTCAAGCTGAAGAAAGAGTCCTATCGGGTCCTTTTGGCATGTGGGACTCCAGTGGCAGCTGATAGGTACCGGCAGTCCAAGCGGAATGTGGCTCGGGTGGTCGCGGATGCAAATACCCGGGCATGGGAGGAGTTCGGTGAGACCATGGAACAAGACTTCCGTATGGCTTCGAGGAGATTCTGGTCCACCATCCCGCGTCTCAGGAGGGGAAAGCAGTGCACTACCAACACTGTTTACAGTGGGGAGAGTGTGCTGCTGACCTCGACACGGGACGTTGTGAATCGGTGGGCCGAGTACTTCGAAGACCTCCTCAATCCCACCGGTACATCTTCCAGGATGGAAGCAGAGTCTGGGGATCTGGGGTTGGGCTCTCCAATCTCTGGAGCAGAGGTCCCTGAGGTGGTCAAAAAACTCCTCAGTGGCAAGGCTCCGGGGGTGGATGAGATCCGCTCGGATTTCCTTAAGGCTCTGGATGATGTGGGGCTGTGTTGGTTGACGGCTCTGAAATATCGCATGGACATTGGGGGCAGTTCCACTGGATTGGCAGACCGGGGTGGTGGTCCCCCTATTTAAAAAGGGGGACTGCAGGGTGTGTTCCAACTACAGGGGGATCATACTCCTGAGCCTCCCTGGTAAGGTCTATTCAGGGGTTCTGGAGAGGAGGGTCCGTTGGATAGTCGAACCTCGGATTCAGTAGGAGCAATGTAGGAGTTCGCCCAACCAATCTACATGTGTTTTGTGGATTTGGAGAAGGCGTTCGACCGCGTCCCTCGGGGGGCCCTGTGGGGGGTACTCTGGGAGTATGGGGTACCAGGCCCCTTGATATGGGCTGTTAGGTCCCTGTATGACCAGTGTCAGTGCCGGCAGTAAGTCGGGCTCGTTTCCGGTGAGAGTTGGACTCCGCCAAGGCTGCCCTTTGTCACCGATTCTGTTCATAACTTTTATGGACAAAATTTCCAGGTGCAGCCAAGATGGTGGGGGGATCCGTTTTGGTGGCCTAAGGATCAGGTCTCTGCTTTTTGCAGATGATATGGTCCTGTTGGCTTCGTCAGAACATGATCTCCGGCTTTCACTGGAGCAGTTCGCAGCCGGGTGTGAAGCAGCTGGGATGAGAATCAGCTCCTCTAAATCCGAGACCATAGTCTTGAGTCAGAAAAGGGTAGAATGCCTTCTCCAGGTCAGGGACGAGGTCCTGCCCCAAGTGGAGGAGTTTAAGTATCTCGGGGTCTTGTTCACGAGTGAGGGAAGGGTGGAGCATGAGATTGATAGGCAGATTGGTGCTGCGTCTGCAGTGATGGGGGCGTTGTACCGGTCTGTCGTGGTGAAGAAAGAGCTGAGCCGAAAGGCGAAGCTCTCAATTTACCGGTCGATCTACGTTCCTACCCACACCTGTGGTCACTAGCTTTGGGTAGTGACCGAAAGAACGAGATCGCGAATACAAGCGGCCGATTTGAGTTTTCTTTGCAGGGTGGCTGGACTCTCCCTTAGAGATAGGGTGAGAAGCTCGGTCATCCGGGAGGGGCTCGGAGTAGACCCGCTGCTCCTCCACATCGAGAGGAGCCAGTTTAGGTGGCTTGGGCATCTGATTAGGATGCCTCCTGGACGCCTCCCTGGTGAGGTTTTTCGGGCACGTCCAACCGGGAGGAGACCTAAAGGAAGACCCAGGACACGCTGTAAAGATTATTTCTCTTGGCTGGCCAGGGAACGCCTTGGGATCCCCCAGAGGAGCTGGACCAAGTGGCTGGGGAGAGGGAGGTCTGTGCTTCCCTCCTTAAGCTGCTGACCCGACTCCGGATAAGCGGAAGAAAATGGATGGGATCGATGGATAAAACATGTCAACTGTGTTAATCCCTGAATGTAAAACTGCTCCCCTTCTGCAGTTCAAGAGAGGTGAGTTTGGCCATGTGGTGCTATCTTTTCTTCAGAAACAGACTAAACCAATGAGATCGAGTCTGACGGCCATGGCATCCAGCACGAGAGCACTGTTTAGCCTGGTCTTTCTGGCATCATCTTGTTCAGGCCAGGCTTGTCATCCACCAATCACAGCCTCCTGTAAAATAATAGAAATATATTAATTTAACATATTTGCATCAGTAATTTCCAAAAGTTAAATTGGATGACATTAAAGAGCAAATTGCAAGTTGGAGACTCCCATGAACCAATGTTTAGAGAAACATAATAGAAACTCGTTTTAAAAAGTATTTTACACATACATAAATTATTTAGGCTTTGAGTCATTTTTGTGAGAAAAATGGTTTTTTCTGCCACATCAACGTGACGTCAGCAGAGGGAGTCCTGTTAGCTTAATCCAGAGATAAATATGGATTCTAATGCAGCTCTGACACAGAAGAAACTTTATAAACTTTATAATTATACTTATGATGGACAAAAACCATAAAATTATGAGTCTGGTCAGAGAGCAGAGACAAGCCAGAGGGAGAAACGATCGGCCAAAGCAGAGAGATTGAGCTGTGATGTGAGGAGAAGCAGCGGGGGATCAGCAGGTGTCTTGGTGAGTTAACGATGTTAGCTTAAACTCGTGTGCTAACATCACAATATTGTACAGATTACTATCATGTGGCAGACAATTAAATTAGTATCGGTCAGTTAATATAACATTAATACTTGACAATAATAAATTAATGAGAGTTTGTCAGTGGTCTCATACTCGTTAATATCTGTAAACGTAACGTAGTTTAGCACTTTAGAGAGAGAGAGAGCACCTGTGATCTGATTCTGGAGCTCCTGCGCGCTGCTGTAAGCTGGATTCGACCCAGAAACCAGCTCGACTGGCTCGCTGGTATTTTTAAAGGCAGCGCATCCTCTCCTGGAGGTCCGCGCAGCAGTTTTGACCCAGAAACCAGCTCGACTGGCTCGCTGAGCCGTACATCTCTTCTGGTGGTCGGGGCGGTGGTTCTGACATGGTTCCGATGGTGATCTGAGTTCTAGACATCCGCAATTCATTTTTTAAACCTCACCACGGGTCTCTGGAGGCCAGCGAGGACCTCCATGAGTTGGTACCGACACCGATCTGACTTCCAGAAGTCCCGTCTTTTCAGCTGTACAAAACACCCCCAGGCACGGAGACAGAGGCGATATTTACTTATTAGGAAACCCGTGGACTCGATGTCCGGACAGGTTGGAGTTTCTACAGCCTCCACAAACAATAATTTATCAAAATGAACACAATTCTCTGTAGTATCTGTGTGTTTTAGGACCATGAAAATGATGGGTGAGGAGAACTTCCTGTAGTTATTATTAAGGGGCCTGCCCGCCAGGAAGGGGCCTTATTGCTCTCCACCGGAGGATTTGTTCTCTTTATTAAGGGGCCTGCCCGACAGCGTGCACCCCCACATATCTTACATCAAAACGACCGGCTCGGTCGTGGGAGGTGTGCTATTACTTTTCTTAGCGTTTCGAGTTACCATGGCAACGGTATTAGCAAAAAACTGTGCAAAAACTTCCCCCTCAATACAATTAAACATCCATTTATTAATAACTTCTCCGAACAAGGTCAGAACGGTACCAAATTTGATATGTGTCACCACACTAACACTGCCTACACATTCATGTGGTCATTTCTTGAATCTGCAACAGCGCCCCCTACATCCATTTCAAACTTTAATAACTTCTACAAACAAGGTCACAACGGTATCAAATTTGATATGCGTCATCACACAAACACTGCCTACACATTCATGTGGTCATTTGTTGAATCTGCCACAGCGCCCCCTACATCAATTTCAAACCTTAATAACTTCTACAAACAAGTTCACAATCGTACCAAACTTTCTATGTGTCATCACACAAACACTGCCTACACATTCATGTGGTCATTTGTTAAAATTACTTTAGCGCCGCCCCTTTAGAGACGGTTTCCTCTAAATAAAAACGCAATATCTGATTCTCACAAAACTTCACAGAAATGACGTTTGTACACCTAAGAACTGCTCAAAAGGATTTTTTTCATATGTAGAAACAGCGCCCCCTAGATTTTTACAACCAGCTATATCTCCATAATGCAACATCAGATCCACACCAAATTTTGTGTGCTTTGTTTTCGGTCACTGTTTAACACATCGGTTTGGTTACTGTACAACCCCCACCCCACCCCCAAAAAAGGAAGCAGCTATTACATCTGTTTAAAAGCTTGGCTTTTCACACAATTTTAAACACCAGGACTGGGAGCTCAGCAGAGCACTAATGACTGTTTTAGAAGATCACTCATTACACCACCTGCTGGTGACATGCACAGTTTATTAGCAAGCTTATAGGACAAGTTGAGGAGGGGTTGAGATGCTGATGATGTGGTGGTGCACACTGGTCTATGACACACGGCCACCACCTTGCGCCAGGGGGCAGGCCCCTTTTAAAATTTCTTCAGGAATTTTCTAGTTTTTATTCTTTTTCTTCTTATTATTCTTCCGTATACATTAATACAGCCCGAACCGCAGCGTGCACCCCCACAAATCTTACATCAAAACGACCGGCTCGGTCGTGGGAGGTGTGCTATTACTTTTCTTAGTGTTTCGAGTTACCATGGCAACGGTATTAGCAAAAAATGCTGCGCACAAACGCCCTCCTCGTTACGTTTGGTTGTAATTTCTACAAACAAGTTCACAACCGTACCAAACTTGCTATGCGTCATCGCACAAACACTGCCTACACATTCATGTGGTCATTTGGTGAAACTGCCACAGCGCTCCCTACATCATTTTTTTCAAACCTTAATAACTTCTACAAACAAGTTCACAACTGTACCAAACTTGCTATGTGTCATCACACAAACACTGCCTACACATTCATGTGGTCATTTCTTGAATGTGCCACAGCGTCCCCTATATCCATTTCAAACCTTAATAACTTCTACAAACAAGTTCACAACTGTACCAAACTTTCTATGTGTCATCACACAAACACTGCCTACACATTCATGTGGTCATTTGTTTAAATTACTTTAGCTCCGCCCCTTTAGAGACGGTTTCCTCTAAATAAAACACGCAATATCTGATTCTCACAAAACTTCACAGAAATGACATTTGTACACCTAAGAACTGCTCAAAAGGATTTTTTTCGTATTTAGAAACAGCGCCCCCTAGATTTTTACAACCAGCTATATCTCCATAATGCAACATCAGATCCACACCAAATTTTGTGTGCTTTGTTTTGGGTCATTGTTTAACACATCGGTTTGGTTACTGTACACCACCCACCCCCCAAAAAAAAGTAAGCAGTTATAACATCTATTTAAAAGCTTGGGTTTTCACACGATTTTAAACACCGGTACTAGGAGCACAGTAGAGCACTACTGACTATTTTAGAAGATCACTCATTACACCACATACTGGTGACATGCAGTTTATTAGCAAGCTTATAGGACAAGTTAAGGAGGGGTTGAGATGCTGATGATGTGGTGGTGCACATTGGTCTATGACACATGGCCACCACCTTGCGCCACGGGGCAGGCCCCTTTTAAAATTTCTTCAGGAATTTTCTAGTTCTTCTTCTTATTCTTCCGTATACATTAATACAGCCCGAACCGCAGCGTGCACCCCCACATATCTTACATCAAAACGACCGACTTGGTCGTCAGAGGTGTGCTATTACTTTTCTTAGCGTTTCGAGTTACCATGGCAACGGTATTAGCAAAAAAACTGCAAAAACTTCCCCCTCAATCCGTTTCAAACTTTAATAACTTCTACAAACAAGGTCAGAACGGTACCAAATTTGATATGTGTCATCACACTAACACTGCCTACACATTCATGTGGTCATTTCTTGAATCTGCAACAGCTCCCCCTACATCCATTTCAAACTTTGATAACTTCTACAAACAAGGTCACAACGGTACCAAATTTCATATGTGTCATCACACTAACACTGCCTACACATTCATGTGGTCATTTCTTGAATCTGCAACAGCGTCCCCTACATCCATTTCAAACTTTAATAACTTCTACAAACAAGGTCACAACGGTACCAAATTTCATATGTGTCATCACACTAACACTGCCTACACATTCATGTGGTCATTTCTTGAATCTGCAACAGCGCCCCCTACATCAATTTCAAACACTAATAACTTCTACAAACAAGTTCACAACCATACCAATCTTGATATGTGTCATCACACAAACACTGCCTACACATTCATGTGGTCATTTCTTGAATCTGCAACAGCTCCCCCTACATCCATTTCAAACTTTGATAACTTCTACAAACAAGGTCACAACGGTACCAAATTTCATATGTGTCATCACACTAACACTGCCTACACATTCATGTGGTCATTTCTTGAATCTGCAACAGCGTCCCCTACATCCATTTCAAACTTTAATAACTTCTACAAACAAGGTCACAACGGTACCAAATTTCATATGTGTCATCACACTAACACTGCCTACACATTCATGTGGTCATTTCTTGAATCTGCAACAGCGTCCCCTACATCCATTTCAAACTTTAATAACTTCTAAAAACAAGGTCACAACGGTACCAAATTTCATATGTGTCATCACACTAACACTGCCTACACATTCATGTGGTCATTTCTTGAATCTGCAACAGCGCCCCCTACATCAATTTCAAACTTTAATAACTTCTACAAACAAGTTCACATCCGTACCAAATTTGATATGTGTCATCACACAAACACTGCCTACACATTCATGTGGTCATTTGTTGAATCTGCAACAGCGCCCCCTACATCAATTTCAAACCTTAATAACTTCTACAAACAAGTTCACAATCGTACCAAACTTTCTATGTGTCATCACACAAACACTGCCTACACATTCATGTGGTCATTTGTTGAAATTACTTTAGCTCCGCCCCTTTAGAGACGGTTTCCTCTAAATAAAACACGCAATATCTGATTCTCACAAAACTTCACAGAAATGACATTTGTACACCTAAGAACTGCTCAAAAGGATTTTTTTTCATATTTAGAAACAGCGCCCCCTAGATTTTTACAACCAGCTATATCTCCATAATGCAACATCAGATCCACACCAAATTTTGTGTGCTTTGTTNCTATAACATCTGTTTAAAAGCTTGGCTTTTCACACAATTTTAAACACCAGTACTGGGAGCTCAGCAGAGCACTAATGACTGTTTTAGAAGATCACTCATTACACCACCTACTTGTAACATGCACAGTTTATTAGCAAGCTCATAGGACAAGTTGAGGAGGGGTTGAGATGCTGATGATGTGGTGGTGCACACTGGTCTATGACACATGGCCACCACCATGCGCCACGGGGCAGACCCCTTTTAAAATTTCTTCAGGAATTTTCTAGTTAAGGGGCCTGCCTGACAGGCAGGGCCCTTATTGCTCTCCACCGGAGGATTTGTTCTCTTTATTTTTATTCTTCTTCTTATTCTTCCGTATACGTTAATACAGCCCGAACCGCAGCGTGCACCCCCACATATCTTACATCAAAACGACCGGCTCGGTCGTGGGAGGTGTGCTATTACTTTTCTTAGCGTTTCGAGTTACCATGGCAACGGTGTTAGCAAAAAATTGCACAAAAACTTCCCCCTCATTACGTTTCAACCGAAATGTGCACCCCCACAAATCTTACATCAAATCGACCGGCTCGTTCGGGGGAAGGTGTGCTATTACTTTTCTTTGCGTTTTGTGTTACCATGGCAACGTTATTAGTAAAAAATGCTGTGCACAAACGCCCTCCTCATTACGTTTGGTTGTGATTTCTACAAACAAGTTCACAACCGTACCAAACTTGATATGTGTCATCACACAAACACTGCCTACACATTCATGTGGTCCTTTGTTGAATCTGCAACAGCGCCCCCTACATCAATTTCAAACCGTAATAACTTCTACAAACAAGTTCACAACCGTACCAAATTTGCTATGTGTCATCACACTAACACTGCCTACACATTCATGTGGTCATTTCTTGAATGTGCCACAGCGCCCCCTACATCAATTTCAAACACTAATAACTTCTACAAACAAGTTCACAACCATACCAAACTTGCTATGTGTCATCACACAAACACTGCCGACACATTCATGTGGTCATTTGTTGAATGTGCCACAGCGTCCCCTACATCCATTTTAAACCTTAATAACTTCTACAAACAAGTTCACAACTGTACCAAACTTGCTATGTGTCATCACACAAACACTGTCTACACATTCATGTGGTCATTTCTTGAATGTGCCACAGCGCCCCCTACACCCATTTTAAACCTTAATAACTTCTACAAACAAGTTCACAACTGTACCAAACTTGCTATGTGTCATCACACAAACACTGCCTACACATTCATGTGGTCATTTGTTGAAATAAAACATGCAATATCTGATTCTCACAAAACTTTACATAAATGACATTTGTACACCTAAGAACTGCTCAAAAGGATTTTTTTCGTATTTAGAAACAGCGCCCCCTAGATTTTTACAACCAGCTATATCTCCATAATGCAACATCAGATCCACACCAAATTTTGTGTGCTTTTTTGTGGGTCACTGTTTAACACATCGGTTTGGTTACTGTATAACCCCCACCCCCCCCAAAAAAGGAAGCAGCTATTACATCTTTTTAAAAGCTTGGCTTTTCACACAATTTTAAACACCAGTACTGGGAGCTCAGCAGAGCACTAATGACTGTTTTAGAAGATCACTCATTACACCACCTGCTGGTGACATGCACAGTTTATTAGCAAGCTTATAGGACAAGTTGAGGAGGGGTTGAGATGCTGATGATGTGGTGGTGCACACTGGTCTATGACACACAGCCACCACCTTGCGCCAGGGGGCAGGCCCCTTTTAAAATTTCTTCAGGAATTTTCTAGTTAAGGGGCCTGCCTGACAGGCAGGGCCCTTATTGCTCTCCACCGGAGGATTTGTTGTCTTTATTTTTATTCTTCTTCTTATTCTTCCGTATACATTAATACAGCCCGAACCGCAGCGTGCATCCCCACATATCTTACATCAAAACGACCGGCTCGGTCGTGGGAGGTGTGCTATTACTTTTCTTAGCGTTTCGAGTTACCATGGCAACGGTGTTAGCAAAAAAGTGCGCAAAAACTTCCCCCTCATTACATTTGAACCAAAACAAAATGTGCACCCCCACAAATCTTGCATCAAATCGACCGGCTCGATCGGGGGAAGGTGTACTATTACTTTTCATTGCGTTTTGTGTTACCATGGCAACGTTATTAGCAAACAATGCTGCGCACAACCACCCCCCTCATTACGTTTGGTTGTAATTTCTACAAACAAGTTCATAACCGTACCAAACTTGCTATGTGTCATCACACAAACACTGTCTACACATTCATGGGCAGGCCCCTTTTAAAATTTCTTCAGGAATTTTCTAGTTTTTATTCTTCTTCTTCTTATTATTCTTCCATATACATTAATACAGCCCGAACCGCAGCGTGCACCCCCACAAATCTTACATCAAAACGACCGGCTCGGTCGTGGGAGGTGTGCTATTACTTTTCTTAGCGTTTCAAGTTACCATGGCAACGGTGTTAGCAAAACATTGCGCAATAACTTCCCCCTCATTACGTTTGAACCGTAATGTGCACCCCCACAAATCTTACATCAAATCGACCGGCTCGTTCGGGGGAAGGTGTGCTATTACTTTTCTTAGCGTTTCGAGTTACCATGGCAACGGTATTAGCAAAAAATGCTGCGCACAAACGCCCTCCTCGTTACGTTTGGTTGTAATTTCTACAAACAAGTTCACAACCATACCAAACTTGCTATGTGTCATCGCACAAACACTGCCTACACATTCATGTGGTCATTTCGTGAATCTGCCACAGCGCCCCCTACATCCATTTCAAACCTTAATAACTTCTACAAACAAGTTCACAACCGTACCAAATTTGATATGTGTCATCACACAAACACTGCCTACACATTCATGTGGTCATTTCGTGAAACTGCAACAGCGCCCCCTACATCAATTTCAAACCTTAATAACTTCTACAAACAAGTTCACAACCGTACCAAACTTGATATGTGTCATCACACAAACACTGCCTACACATTCATGTGGTCATTTGTTGAATCTGCAACAGCGCCCCCTACATCAAATTCAAACCTTAATAACTTCTACAAACAAGTTCACAACCATACCAAACTTTCTATGTGTCATCACACAAACACTGACTACACATTCATGTGGTCATTTGTTGAAATTACTTTAGCTCCGCCCCTATAGAGATGGTTTCCTCTAAATAAAACACGCAATATCTGATTCTCACAAAACTTCACATAAATTACATCTGTACACCTAAGAACTGCTCAAATAGATTTTTTTCGTATTTAGAAACAGCGCCCCCTAGATTTTTACAACCAGCTATATCTCCATAATGCAACATCAGATCCACACCAAATTTTGTGTGCTTTGTTTTGGGTCATTGTTTAACACATCAGTTTGGTTAATGTACACCCCCCACCCCCCCAAAAAAAGGAAGCAGTTATAACATGTGTTTAAAAGCTTGGGTTTTCACACAATTTTAAACACTGGTACTGGGAGCTCAGTAGAGCACTACTGACTGTTTTAGAAGATCACTCATTACACCACCTACTGGTGACATGCAGTTTATTAGCAAGCTTATAGGACAAGTTGAGGAGGGGTTGAGATGCTGATGATGTGGTGGTGCACACTGGTCTATGACACACGGCCACCACCTTGCGCCACGGGGCAGGCCCCTTTTAAAATTTCTTCAGGAATTTTCTAGTTAAGGGGCCTGCCAGACAGGCAGGGCCCTTATTGCTCTCCACCGGAGGATTTGTTCTCTTTATTTTTATAATT
>SSNS01000644.1:206608-218998 GCA_006937985.1 Aphyosemion australe
GACTCATTTAAACTAACATAGTCCTCTTGCTGCAGCCAGGATTCTGTGAGACAAAACAGAGAAATCTGATTATCACAAATCAAATCATTAACTAATAAAGTCTTTGAAGAGATAGATCTAATGTTCAATAAACCACATTTAATTGTTCTAGTTTTCTGTTCAGTAGAATTTGTTTTTATTTTTATGAGATTTTCATGATTTGCTCTATTAAGCCTGATTTTTAATCTGTTTGATTCTGGCCGTGGGCAGGACACTGTCTGGATGGGGGAGTGGGTGGGTAACAGTACAGAAGCTGCAGAGGGGAGGGTTAAACTACGACTCTGCTTCCTGGTCTGGACCCTGGGTTGTCAGGGAGGACTAATAAAATTGGCCATATTCCTAGAAAGAAGAGCTGCACCATCCAAAGTGGGATGGATGCCGTCTCTTCGGATCAGACCAGGTTTTCCCCAAAAAGTTTTCCAATTATCAATGTAGCCCACGTTGTTTTCGGGACACCACCTAGACAACCAGCGGTTGAAGGACAGCATGCGGCTAAACATGTTGTCACTGGTCCGGTCAGGCAGGGGGCCAGAGAAAATTACAGAGTCCAACATTGTTTTGGCAAACTTACACACCGAAGCAACATTAATTTTAGTGACCTCCGATTGGCGTAACCGGGTGTCATTACCGCCAGCGTGAATAACAATCTTACTGTATTTACGCTTATCCTTAGCCAGCAGTTTCAGGTAGGATTTAATGTCGCCCGCTCTGGCCCCTGGCAAACATTTGACTATGGTTGCTGGAGTCTCTAATGCCACGTTTCTGACTATGGAGCTACCTATAACCAGAGTCAGCTTCTCAGTGGGTGCGTCACCGAGTGGGGAAAATCTGTTTGAAACGTGGACGGGTTGGTGGTGTCCCACGGGCTGGGTTCTATGCTTCTTACATACAGTCACCCAGCCGGCCTGAGGTCCCGGCTGCTCGGGTTCTACTGGAGGACCGCTACGGGGTGTTTCTGATCTAGTTAGCCCCGCGCTAGCTAAGTAGCTACGGCTATCTACAGGTTTTTCAACAGCGCGGAGCCGGGCCTCCAATTCTGACACCCTCGCCTCCAAAGCTACAAAAATGCTACATTTATTACACGTACCATTATCACTAAAGGAGGCAGAGGAGTAACTAAACATCTGACACACAGAGCAAGAGATAGGAGACGGAGAGGGAGAGACAGAAGTAGCCATAGCCGCGCCGAGGCTAAGCTAACTAGGCAAACAACCTTTCACACCAAATAAAACTGCGTGCGAACTCAAAGGGTTCCCTAAACGCTAGGTGCAACAGGAAATGTGTGTTTTCGCGTGCTTATGTACTACAAGAACTCAAAAATGTCTCAGTACGGAGAAATCAAACCAATTTTAGCAAGCCACAAACACCGAACAGCTACACTGAGTGCAAGCACTGAAACAGGAAGTGACGTAATGCCTTACCGCAGGTTCAGCCAATCAGCCAATCATATGCGCTCCTGACGCGCGCACTGCGACCTCAGTAACATTCTCAAAGTCACGCCACCAAAAAAACTAAAACAAAACATTTAACACGCGATCGTTCAGGTCCGCTCTCTGGCACGTTCTCTTGACACGCGCTGCCCCACCGGAGCTCATCTGTGCCATACCAGTTGACATCACCACACCTGCGGCGTGCAGCGCACATTTCACTATTTTGTGGTGCAGATCCCAGAACTGCTTAGTTCAAAAGTAGGCTAGCTCATTATGTGGAAAAGTAGGAAATCCAGGAAGCAGTTTTTCTGGAGAATTGAGAGGAGATACAAGATAAGAGAGAGGACAGGAAAATAGTCAAATAAAAAACAAGAAAACTAAATAAAGTTCTTGAAAAGGAAAACGTATGTAGATTTTTACCCACTACAGATGTTTAACAATATAAAGCAATAATTTATAAGCATGTAATATTTATTTATTTCATAAAATTCAGATCACTTTCAAAACTCAGGTCCGCACCCAGGGCCGTATCCAGGAATTTGGGGGCCAAGGCAAATTTCAGGGTGGAGCCACCCCCTTCCCCCCACAACACCGTTTACACGCTCAGTTAATATAAGATGGCAGCGTGCTAAGCGTACAATTTGTTGTTGCACTTATTTCATACAAATTCATTTTCTGGGGGTCCTGGCCAGCTTTGGGCACTTTCATGCCCAGGGACAATCATCCTCCAGCCCTGATGGAGGTGATCAGAAGGACCTGCAGAGCAAAATCTTTCTGCTTCTGCTACGGTGTGTATAGATTTCTAAGCTACATAAGATCAGCAGAAGAGAAACGTCCACGCAAAATGTTCAATTCAATTAAATTCAATTTTATTTATAAAGTGCCTTCCACCACCTTATCGGAAGCCCAAGGTGCTGAACGCCATCACAAAAAACATAAATACAAAATCACAATTATAAAAACATAAAACAAGAGATAGAAACAATTATAAAAAACAATAGAATAATAAAAGATGGGGCTTGTCGATTAAACAAAAATAAGAACAAATTAAAAAACATTAAAAACCACATCAAGCCAGTACCATGAACCCTACTGCTGAAAGGCTACCAAATAAAAATGAGTCTTCAAGCGAGACTTAAGACTTGAACAGATGGCGCCTGCCTAATGCTCAATGGCAACTCGTTCCACAGAGTTGGGGCCAAAACAGAGAATGTTTCACTTCCTGTAGTCAGACAGAGCAGAGATGAGTGAACCTGCAGCTGATCTAACGTTAGATAGAACATTCTTCGGATGGGCATATGCCCGTTACTTTAAGTTTGTGACGAATAAGGATATGAAGAACATTGTAGTCAAATGCTCTTTACACCTAAAGAACTGTTATTATATCTGACTGTTTTAACCACAACCCCTAGCCCAGTTTGATACCACATCACCTTCCACTGGATGTGTGATGAGCTACTTGAGCGTCATAAGCTACATTTAGATTCCCAAATCCATATTATTTTGGTGAAAGTAACTTAAAGTAATGTAATGCCTTACATTTTAAAATTAGTAATATTGTAATGTAATGAATTACTTTAAAATCTGAATAACAAGTAATAAATAATGCATTACAGTTTTGAAGTAACTTGCCCAACACTGATGTTAGCTTGTTAGCTATTTATTCTCCAGTCTGAGACATGAGCTGTATCTGATACCAGGAAGATTTGTTTGATTTCAACAGCAGCATTCTTGTGTCAGCTGTAACCTAAGTCAGTGTTTTGGAATAAATGACAAATAAAGTCTCATTTAGCCTTCATTGTCAGGGGAACACCAGCAGTAAACATGTAGCTAACATTAGCTGACTAGGAAGTGCTGCTGGTGGACAAATATAGTACAACAAAGTTATATTTACAAAATACAAACAACAAAAGAACTCAAACTTACTTGTGAAAAGTTATCCCCCGAGCCATGGTCTCAATAGTCCGCTGATAAGAGCAAGAATAAGCTGCACAGAGCTCAGGCATCCTGTTTACTGCTGCTGCTATGGTTTGTGTCTGTCGGAAGCCCACGCGATCTAAGATGGCGGCCGCATTTCCTGCACCCGAGCGGCCAATAGGGGGTCTATCAATGTGCTTTATCGCCACCTACAGGCAAAAAGTGCGGACTGCGAACATAAGCAAGTTTGGTTGTGAGGTTTACAGACCCCTTCCCTCCTCTCCCAATGATTGGACAGGAATTCGAAAAACATGATTGGAGACTAAGACTTGTGCTCTCATTGGTTCCTCCCAAGTTCCTCCCACCCAAGCTAGAATTGGGACAAAATGTTTTGTAACACTGTAGACTTGAGGTTTGTAACTGTAGAATGAGATGTGTGTTTTGAGAGTTTTGATTTCAAACATGTACAATGATTTTTTATTTTTGAAGTCTGCAAGTTACAAAACGAGATTTTAATGATTCAGAATGAAAGTTTGATGTTACAAAATGAGAAATACATGTACAAAATGAGAATTACACGTTACAAAACTAAAGTTAGATGTAAGTTACAAAACAAAAGTTTCAAGTACAAAATGAAAGTTTGATGTTACAAAACGAGAAATACATGTACAAAATGAGAGAATTACATGTTAGGAAACTAAAGTTAGATTTAAGTTACAAAACAAAAGTTTCATGTACAAAATGAAAGTTTGATGTTACAAAACGAGAAGTACATGTACAAAATGAGAGAATTACATGTTAGGAAACTAAAGTTAGATTTAAGTTACAAAACAAAAGTTTCATGTACAAAATGAAAGTTTGATGTTACAAAACGAGAAATACATGTACAAAATGAGAGAATTACACACTGTTGACCACATTTGAGATGAGGAAATGAGGTGTCAGAGAGAGAGCTGATTGGCTGAACCTGCGGTAAGGCATTACGTCACTTCCTGTTTCAGTGTTTGCACTCAGTGTAGCTGTTCGGTGTTTGTGGCTTGCTAAAATTGGTTTGATTTCTCTGTACTGAGACATTTTGAGTTCTTGTAGTACATAAGCACGCGAAAACACACATTTCCTGTTGCACCTAGCGTTTAGGGAACCCTTTGAGTTCGCACGCAGTTTTATTTGGTGTGAAAGGTTGTTTGCCTAGTAGCTTAGCCTCGGCGCGGCTATGGCTACTTCTGTCTCTCCCTCTCCGTCTCCTATCTCTTGCTCTGTGTGTCAGATGTTTAGTTACTCCTCTGCCTCCTTTAGTGATAATGGTACGTGTAATAAATGTAGCATTTTTGTAGCTTTGGAGGCGAGGGTGTCGGAATTGGAGGCCCGGCTCCGCGCTGTTGAAAAACCTGTAGATAGCCGTAGCTACTTAGCTAGCGCGGGGCTAACTAGATCAGAACCACCCCGTAGCGGTCCTCCAGTAGAACCCGAGCAGCCGGGACCTCAGGCCGGCTGGGTGACTGTACGTAAGAAGCATAGAACCCAGCCCGTGGGACACCACCAACCCGTCCACGTTTCAAACAGATTTTCCCCACTCGGTGACGCACCCACTGAGAAGCCGACTCTGGTTATAGGTAGCTCCATAGTCAGAAACGTGGCATTAGAGACTCCAGCAACCATAGTCAAATGTTTGCCAGGGGCCAGAGCGGGCGACATTAAATCCTACCTGAAACTGCTGGCTAAGGATAAGCGTAAATACAGTAAGATTGTTATTCACGCTGGCGGTAATGACACCCGGTTACGCCAATCGGAGGTCACTAAAATTAATGTTGCTTCGGTGTGTAAGTTTGCCAAAACAATGTCGGACTCCGTAATTTTCTCTGGCCCCCTGCCTGACCGGACCAGTGACGACATGTTTAGCCGCATGCTGTCCTTCAACCGCTGGTTGTCTAGGTGGTGTCCCGAAAACAACGTGGGCTACATTGATAATTGGAAAACTTTTTGGGGAAAACCTGGTCTGATCCGAAGAGACGGCATCCATCCCACTTTGGATGGTGCAGCTCTTCTTTCTAGGAATATGGCCAATTTTATTAGTCCTCCCTGACAACCCAGGGTCCAGACCAGGAAGCAGAGTCGTAGTTTAACCCTCCCCTCTGCAGCTTCTGTACTGTTACCCACCCACTCCCCCATCCAGACAGTGTCCTGCCCACGGCCAGAATCAAACAGATTAAAGATCAGGCTTAATAGAGCAAATCATGANTCTTTACTGTCTTCAGAATCTCAGTGTAACTTAGCAGAGGGCAACTATTTCATTTCTAGCCCTTCACAAATTGACGGTCTAGTTCATAGTGTTACTTCCTCTTTACGTGTGGCATTAGACAATGTTGCCCCTTTAAAAAAGAAGGTCATTAAGCACAGGAAGTTGGCTCCCTGGTTTAATTCTGAACTGCGTACTTTAAAACAAACCTCTAGAAAATTGGAGAGAACATGGCGCTCTACACACCGGGAAGAGTTCTACTTATCCTGGAAAAATAGTCTAGTGCTTTATAAAAATAAGCTTCGACAAGCTAGAACTGCATATTATTCGTCACTAATTGAGGAGAATAAGAATAATCCTAAATTTCTTTTCAGTACAGTTGCTAAACTTACACAGAATCATAGCTCTGAGCCAGCTATTCCCTTAGCCTTCAGCAGCAACGACTTTATGGAATTCTTCACTAATAAAATAGATTCTATTAGAAACAAAATCATCAGCATCCTCCCCAACACGACTTCTTCTTCCTCAGTAAGTGAGGCAGCATCTGAGGTAACTGTAGAACCTCATCTGTGTTTGAACTGTTTTGATGCAGTTGAGCTTTCAGAGTTATCAAAAATATTAGCTTCATCTAAACCTTCAACTTGTATTTTAGACCCAATCCCAACCAAATTATTTAAAGAAGCATTTCCTTTGGTTACTGCCCCCATTTTAGATATAATTAACCTATCCTTAGTAAATGGATACGTACCGCAGGAGTTTAAGGTTGCTGTAATTAAACCTCTACTTAAGAAACCTTCTCTGGATCCAGATGACCTAATGAATTATAGACCAATATCTAATCTCCCATTTTTATCTAAAGTCCTTGAGAAAATAGTGGCCAGTCGAGTATGTGAGCATCTAAACACTAATGATCTGTTTGAGGAATTTCAGTCAGGTTTTAGAGAGTATCACAGCACTGAAACCGCATTAGTGAAAGTTACAAATGATATTCTCACGGCCTCAGATAAGAATCTTGTGTCTGTTCTGGTCTTGTTGGACCTCAGTGCTGCTTTTGACACAGTCGATCACAATATTCTCTTAGAAAGGCTTGAACATGTTGTAGGGATCAAAGGAACAGCGCTAGGCTGGTTTAAATCTTATTTATCTGACAGATTTCAGTTTGTTCATGTACATGAGAAATCTTCTTCATACTCTAGAGTTACTTGTGGAGTACCACAGGGTTCAGTACTTGGACCAATTCTTTTCACTATATATATGCTTCCAATTGGTAAAATCATTAGACAACATGGGATAAACTTCCACTGTTATGCTGATGATACTCAGTTATATTTATCCATAAACCCTGATGAACCTAATCAGTTAGGTAGATTACAGGCTTGTCTTGAAGACATAAAAATCTGGATGACTCTAAACTTTCTGCTGTTAAATCCAGACAAGACTGAAGTTATCATCTTTGGACCAGAACCTCAGAAAAGGAAACTGCTTAGTCAATCACCTAATCTAAACGGTATTAAATTAGCCTCCGAGAACAAAGTAAAGAACCTCGGTGTAATCTTTGACCAGGACATGTCATTCAAATCCCACGTTAAACAGGTTTGTAGGATTTCCTTTTTCCACCTTCGGAATATTGCTAAGATTAGAAGCATCCTTTCCAGGAGTGATGCTGAAAAACTGGTTCATGCATTCATTACCTCAAGGTTGGATTACTGCAATTCATTACTATCAGGAGGTCCACAGAATGTAGTCAAAAGTCTTCAGCTGGTCCAAAATGCTGCAGCTAGAGTTCTGATGAGAATTAAAAAGAGAGACCACATCTCTCCTGTTTTAGCTTCCCTACATTGGCTGCCTGTTAAATTCAGAATAGATTTTAAGATCCTCCTTCTCACATATAAAGCTCTTAATAATCAAGCTCCATCATACATCAGTGATCTGATTGTTCCATATGTTCCTAACAGAGCACTTCGCTCTCAGACTGCAGGTTTACTGGTGGTTCCTAGAATATCTAAAAGTAGGATGGGAGGCAGATCTTTTAGCTATCAGGCTCCTCTACTGTGGAACCAGCTCCCAGCATTAGTGCGTGAGGCAGACACCTTGTCTACTTTTAAGACTAGGCTCAAAACTTTTCTATTTGATAGGGCTTATGGTTAAATTCTGATGTTAGCCCAGGTTTAGACGAGTGGGGAGCAGAGGGAGGTGGAGTGTACAGAGGGGACTACTGTCGTTAAAGACTTCTCCCTGGCCCTGCCTCCCACATGCCTCCATCTAAAAGGCTAGGTTATCCTGAGTTATCTCTGTAGTTATGCTGCTATAGGCTTAGACTGCTGGAGGACATACTGACCACTTTCCACACTCTGCTACTCTCTTCTACCACCACTCTCTAACTGCATTATTTCCTGTTATTCCAGCTGTTAACTTTATTTTCTCTCTAAGTGTTTTTCTCCCCAGAAGAAGCTACACTGGCGTTCTGCTGAGCTGTGGTGGCCTCATGGAGGGGGCCATCGGCTGGCACACTGCTGCCAACCACCTAACATTCTCCCTTTCCTGATATTACATCTTACTTTCTTTAACATGGAATGTGCTACTATTAGTTCACCTATTGAATTAATTATAGATTCACTCAGATAAAGACAATAAAGTTTCTCTTACTCTTACTAAATAGAACTTCTACTAAGAAATCACAGTGTAGCCATAGAAACACTACTTGATATATGTGGTGTGTGTGTGTGTGTGTGTGTGGGTGCGGGGTGTGCCTGTGCCTGCTCTGTCTTCTCAACCCCCAGTGAGCCGTAGCGGATGGCTGCTCATACTGAGCCAGGATCCTCTGGAGGTTTCTTCCTGTTAAAAGGGAGTTTTCCTTCCCACTGTCGCTAAATGCTTGCTTAGTATGAGGATTGTATCAACACAATGACACTAGTCAGTGTCTTGATGCAATCTGCTGGGTCCCTTATATAGGAAACTTTTTTACTGATTGGCTTATGAACTGAACTGTATTGGAATGTTTACTTTGTGAAGTGCCTTGAGACGACTCTTGTCGTGATCTGGCGCTATATAAATAAACTGAATTGAATTGAATTGAATTGAATTGAATTGAATTACATGTTAGGAAACTAAAGTTAGATGTAAGTTACAAAACAAAAGTTTCAAGTACAAAATGAAAGTTTGATGTTACAAAACGAGAAGTACATGTACAAATTGAGAATTACATGTTACAAAACTAAAGTTACAAGTTACAAATCCAAAGTTACGTGTCATGAAACATGTTACAAGTCACAAAACTTGTTACAAGTTACATGTATTAAAGTCCCAATCGTAGCTCCATAGTTGTTAACGTAGAGCTTGTTCACGTTGATGACCGCACGGCTCCCATCCTGGATGAACTTTTTGTCCAGCAGGAAGAGGACTCGGCGGCGCTCCAGGATTTCCATAAGAAACTGGTCGTTGACACTGAAGTCTTTCACTTTAAGTTTTCTCCTGCAGCTTTTAACAAGATAATTCTGCTTGAGGTGTTCAAATTTAGCCACGATGGGTTGGGGTCTCCTGTTGTCCGCTCTTCTGGCTCCAAGGCAATGGACCCGGTGAAAGGTGATGTTTTTAAACGTTTTTTCAGGTATCTTCATGTGGGTCTGGAGAAAGTCCATGATAGTTTGTTCACAGTCCTCCGGTTGTCCTCTCGTCTGCTCTGGCAGGCCTGTGAACACCAGGGTGTCTCTCATGCTGCAGGCCTGAAGGTCCAAAACAATCTACTTCAGGGTCTTGCTGTCCTGAGAGAGCCGGGTTATTCCATCTGTCAGAGAAAACACAGACTCTCCGTAGAAAGCCGCACTACCTGCACCACCTGCTCCTGGCTGAAATCCAGAGACTGTCGCAGATTCTGGAATTCTTTGTGCAGAACTTCTAGCAGGTGGAGACGTCCCTCAAATCCCAAAAGCCTTTTATCAATGGAATCCAGTATTTCAATCATTTCTTTACTGGGAGATGAGGTTGCCTCGGGGGAGTTCTGTGGTCGGCTTCTCTTAGTTACAGGTGTTTCTGTGTCATCTGCTGATTTCTTCGGTCCCATGACAAAACTTTCCAAAACGTAATCGATGTAATTTTGTAGGCTCTTTAAATTAGATTCATTGTCCTCCAGATTGTGTGAGTGAGTGATGAATGTTTCTTACCGGATTATTTGCATTATCAGTAAATAAATTTGGCAAAATGTGGCTTAATTGTTTGCAGATGTTTGTTAACGAGCTGCCATGTGCTTTAAATGCTGCTGTGGGTCTGCATGTGATCGACCATTAGGGCATGCTCCGTCTCTTCCCCGCCCTCACAACCTCTGATGTGGGAGGTGGCTGTTGTCAGTTGGGCTCGTTTCTGGTGAGAGTTGGACTCCACCAAGGCTGCCCTTTGTCACCAATTCTGTTCATAACTTTTATGAACAGGATCTCTAGACGCAGCCCAGGTTTGGAGGGGATCCGTTTTGGTGGCCTAAGGATCAGGTCCCTTTTGCAAATGATGTGGTCCTGTTGGCTTTGTCAGACCATGATCTCAAGCTTTCGCTGGGGTGGTTCGCAGCCAAGTGGGAAGCAGCTGGGATGAGAATCAGCTCCTCTAAATCCGAGACCATGAGTCGGAAAAAGGGTAGAATGCCTTCTACAGGTCAGGGATGAGGTCCTGCACCAAGTGGAGGAGTTTAAGTATCTCAGGGTTTTGTTCACGAGTGAGGGAAAGATGGAGTACGAGATCGATAGGCGAATTGGTGCTGCATCTTCAGTGTGGTGAAGAGAGAGCTGAGCCAAAAGGCGAGGTTCTCGATTTACCGGTCGATCTACGTTCCTACACTCACCTATGGTCACGAGCTGTGAGTAGTGACTAAAAGAACGAGATCGCGGATACAAGAAATTAGTTTTCTCCGCAAGATGTCTGGACTCTCCCTTAGAGACAAGGTGAGAAGGTCATTCATCCGGAATGAGCTCGAAGTAGACCTGCTTCTCCTCCACATCGAGAAGAGCCAGTTGAGGTGGCTTGTGCATCTGGTTAGGATGCCTCCTGGACACCTCCCTGGTGAGGTTTTCCAGGCATGTCCAAGTGGAAGGAGACCCATGGGAAGACCCAGGACACACTGGAGGGACTATGTCTCTCCAATTGTTGGTTTTGCACCAAGCCATGTAATTGTCTGAGGTTTTTAGACAAATGCGAGAGAACCACAAACATTAAAACAACACCAAGAACAAACAACATGAGGTACTCACTGCTACGGATGTCAGTCAATGGGCCAGTCCACCATTACATCGAGGAAGACGATGAAAATAGTCCACTAAATAGTCCAAATTTGATGCCAAAGCCATTTGAAACAAGCCATCCTCATCTTAGTTTCAGTCGCAGTAACTTTCCGCCCACCTGACTGAGAGAGCGCTGTGATTGGCCAGCCACAATACTGGCTGGGGCTGCAGAGGTTCCAATGGAGCTTTGCTAGACTGACATGCAAAGCATAATTATTTTGCTTTGGCAAATGACGGTCTAGATTCTAGGCTAACATAATTCCTGAAAAGGGGAAAACTCCGGATTTCTGCTTTAACATACTGGTAAGGGCTCACAGGTTTGCTTATAATTTTTTGTTGATTTTGTTTGCCATATAAACCAATAATTGTATTAGAGTTTCAATATTATTGTTGATGAGCTTTAATGCTAGCAACTTTTTCTCACCATAATTAATGTTTCTCTGGCAGTGAGTGACAATCTGTCAAAGCTCACTGCCAGAGTAGATTTGTGAAGGGATAAACTAAATTTAATTCTGTTATTGGTGTGCACAGCGAGAAACAACATAATAATATTTATTTTGTTGTACATTACTGACAAAAAACCATTTGTGTGCTAATCTGCTCAAACAAAAATGTTTTCATTTCATACATCTGAATGTGGGCTGCACAGTGGTGAAGTGGTTCAATTCAATTTCAATTCAATTCAGTTTATTTATATAGCGCCAAATCACGACAAGAGTCGTCTCAAGGCACTTCACAAAGTAAACATTTCAATACAGTTCAGTTCATAAGCCAATCAGTAAAAAAGTTTCCTATATAAGGGACCCAGCAGATTGCATCAAGACACTGACTAGTGTCATTGTGTTGGTACAATCCTCATACTAAGCAAGCATTTAGCGACAGTGGGAAGGAAAACTCCCTTTTAACAGGAAGAAACCTCCAGAGGATCCTGGCTCAGTATGAGCAGCCATCCGCTACGGCTCACTGGGGATTGAGAAGACAGAGCAGGCACAGGCACACCCCACACCCACACCCACCCACCCACACACACACACACACACACACACACACACACACCACATATATCAAGTAGCGTTTCTATGGCTACACTGTGATTTCTTAGTAGAAGTTCTATTTAGTAAGAGTAAGAGAAACTTTATTGTCTTTATCTGAGTGAATCTATAATTAATTCAATAGGTGAACTAATAGTAGCACATTCTATGTTAAAGAAAGTAAGATGTAATATCAGGAGAGGGAGAATGTTAGGTGGTTGGCAGCAGTGTGCCAGCCGATGGCCCCCTCCATGAGGCCACCACAGCTCAGCAGAACGCCAGTGTAGCTTCTTCTGGGGAGAAAAACACTTAGAGAGAAAATAAAGTTAACAGCTAAAATAACAGGAAATAATGCATTTAGAGAGTGGTGGTAGAAGAGAGTAGCAGAGTGTGGAAAGTGGTCAGTATGTCCTCCAGCAGTCTAAGCCTATAGCAGCATAACTACAGAGATAACTCAGGATAACCTAGCCTTT
>SSNS01000644.1:220722-265674 GCA_006937985.1 Aphyosemion australe
AAACACAGATGAGGTTCTACAGTTACCTCTGATGCTGCCTCACTTACTGAGGAAGAAGAAATCGTGTTGGGGAGGACGCTGATGATTTTGTTTCTAATAGAAACTATTTTATTAGTGAAGAATTCCATAAAGTCGTTGCTGCTGAAGGCTAAGGGAATAGCTGGCTCAGAGCTATGATTCTGTGTAAGTTTGGCAACTGTACTGAAAAGAAATTTAGGATTATTCTTATTCTCCTCAATTAGTGACGAATAATATGCAGTTCTAGCTTGTCGAAGCTTATTTTTATAAAGCACTAGACTATTTTTCCAGGATAAGTAGAACTCTTCCCGGTGTGTAGAGCGCCATGTTCTCTCCAATTTTCTAGAGGTTTGTTTTAAAGTACGCAGTTCAGAATTAAACCAGGGAGCCAACTTCCTGTGCTTTTTTTGGTTAGTGCTGTTGCCTTGCAGCAAGAAGGTCCTGTCTATTGACCTCTGAATTGCCCTTAGGTGTGAGTGTGTGCGTGGTCTTTTATCCTGTGTGTCTCTGTGTTGACCTACAATGTACTGGCAACCTGCCCTGGGTTTACCCCACCTGTTTGTCTTCCTTTTCTAGGTCCAAACGTCTTTTGTTGTCCGTGACTTCAAATGGTGTTTTTCTTTTTGGGACTCTGGTTTGTCCTAAAGTTGAGGTGGTAGCAGCCGGCAGTTTCTCCTTCTCTGATATTATTGAGCGGAGAACCTCTCACACCAGTGATGTTCTGTTGCTAAATACGTGAGTGTGGAATGAGTGGAGGACCCAGGGAAGTGCAGCAGTTCGGTGGGACCGACAACCAGATGGTCCAATGGTTGCTTTTGGTCCGAAACGTGTTATTGGTGGAGGTTTTTAAACAAATGCAAGAGAACCACTTCATTATTATTATTATTATTATTATTATTATCTCCACGATATACAGTATTTATAGCTATACTATGTTAGAATGTTTTTAAGAGGCACGAAAAAATGTTTTAAGCTCGTTTGTTTTCTAAATTTGCCATTGCACATTAAGATTAGAGTCCCATTAGTCGTCACACACTGGTGAAATTATTTCTCCGCATTTGACCCATCCCCTGGGGGAGCGGTGAGCTGCAGCTGTGGCTGCGCTCGGGAACTATTTGGTGGTTTAACCCTCCAATCCAACCCCTTAGTGCTGAGTGTCAAGCGAGGAGGCATTAGGTCTTTGGTATGACCCGACCAGGATTTGAACCCCGATTTCACAGTCCCAGGGTGGACACTCATACCACTAGGCCACTGAGCTGCAGCTTTAATTTTGTTCACATCTGGGTAATCTGTGTGCTTTCCATGCTAACATCACAAAACCTGTCTCATTTTCTAGTACTTAGTTTCTACACAGTGGCAGTAGCTCATTAAAAATTCACCTCTGGGTTGTGGGTGGAGCCGTTGGTGCAGAGCCCCGTCCCTCTTTTCCCGACTGTTGAGAGCTTTCTGTTTATGCTAGCTCTCTGTGCTAGCATGCAGCACTGCCTGCTAGCATCACATCAGCTCCATAAATAGCTGATGTAATGCTAGCAAACAGGCAGATGGTTGAATTAGCTCCTGACAGAATAAACTAAACTCACAGGTAAAGATACAGGCTGATGGTGTCTTAATGGAATGCACTGCATCCAGCTTCAAAAGTAATTTAGAAGCAAAGCCCATTTGTTTTCTCCTGCCAGTTGGTAAAGCAGTCTTCACTGAAATGCTGACTGTAAACCAATGTGCGTTTTTAATGTCCCTGAGACCAAGGACATGAATGCATTTGTGTCTAACAGAAAATGATTTTGGTAAAGTATGAAAGCTAATTTCACTCTCTCTCCATAATATTGCATCCAGCTACAGCACATAGGTGTTGATCCTCCATCCTCTTCCCTACTCCTCAGAGCTTGAGGGGGCAGAGCGGAGTGGAGTTTATGCTCCACCCACTGGCTTTGTGACATCACAGAGCCAGTCAGTTTTAGGTTGCATTTTTTTGTCTGTTACTGATTCACAGCGATTTGAATGCAGAAATATTCAGAAATGCAATTTTGAGCTTAAATTTCTTTAGATATGTCCTGTAGCATAAGAAAAATGCCTCAAGAACATGTTAAAAACAGAAAAAACATAATTTTCATTGGAGTGGGTCTTTAAAGCAGAGCCACCTGTTCATTAGCTCCTCTCTGATTGTTCTGTTTTCTGCCAGCAGAGAAAGAAAACCACAGGTTGGGAACTATTTAACAGAAATGAAAATGATAATGTACACAGAGCCGGTGTTGTGTGATGAGTAACTGCAGCCAACTTTCCTCCCAACTGTCTCCCAGAATGCAATTAACATGTCACGTTGGAGAGGGCCTGTCCTACGGGTCATTTTGAAATGGGAAAATGCTCAGACGGTTTCCATCATGAAACAAACACACAAGCGTCTGCACATGTACTCTGAGACGTTAATAGCTGTCTCTTATCAGAGCCTGGCAGAGGCCTTCTACAGCAGGCAGAACATGATTTCTCCTGGGGACATTTTTTCCATTTCCTGCTTTTGAAGGGAACTAAATAAGCCGCGTTTGTTCTCATCTGAATTCATTTGACCCATTAAAATGACTGCTCTCCGATGTCCTACTCTGCTGCTGTGCTGTAAAGTAGACCACTCTTGCTACAGAATGCAAATGATAACAGTGGTTGTGGGCGTAGCGTGTGGGGGGCCTGGTGGAAGCAGATAGTGGTGGAGGTGATGTGGGCAGAGGGGGCTGAAAATGTAGCGTGGGAGCTCCAATTACTCCCTCACTCAGAGGAAGATCACGCAAGGCAACTCCTGTTGTAGGGTCCCCTGTTTACTAATTCACTCCTCTGTTACTTTAACACACATTTAATCAATGACAGGAAGGTGTAGTCGGTGCTGTTCATCAGGAGCGTAACGTGCCGGGCCAACACACCCACCACTGGTTGGTCGGCTCAAATTCACGCCTACCATTAGGGGGAGCCTCCAATTAGCGGATAGAATCAGACAGCGGTGGTTTCCTGCATGCACACTTCATTATCATTCTGGATGCTGAGGAGTTAACGAGCCTCTGACTGAAGCTGTTTTTCTCTGTCTCTGCTGTGAGGAAGACACACACACGCAGCGCTGCCAGGTTGCCGCACACAGCAAAGCAGGATTTAATATCAGCAGCAGAGGGTCTCCAAAAGCATAAGACTGCTCAGAACGCCTTTGTTTATTATGGAAGACACCACAGACTTCTCTGCGCTCTTTTGCCCTGCCCACATGCTCGTAGATGCGCTCATGACATCACTGATACCTTCGCACAAATTTTTCGCACACATTTTGGAGACCGCCCATGTGCTCAACTACGTCCGCATTCCTAAGGCAGTGTGGAATGAACACGGCCAGGCTGGGGCTGGCGGAGTGGAGTGGAGCTGATGCTAGTGTGTAAGTGCCAAGAGCAGGAATCTTCCCAGACAGTTGTGGCTCAGATTCATTTTCTTATTTCTCTAACCAATCAAAAAAAAATTCTCTGCTTTTGTTGATAGGATCATTTAGCATTGTCGCTACTGCATGTTTTTCTCGATATGTGTATTTAGTGTCTTTTTACGCTCTTTTCATTTAGTGGCTTATTGTTTCTATTGTTACATTAAATAAAAGAAAAAAGTGGTCTTTGAATTAAAGGTTTCACAAATTACCACCTGGAGTTTATGGATTCGGATTTCTAGAACTCAGATCATTGTCAGACACATGTCAGAACTGCAGCCCCTACCACCAGAAGAGATGCGCTGCTCAGCGGGCCAGTCAGGCTGGTTAGTGGGTCGGAACGAGATCAGAACCGCCCGCGTATCTCCAGGAGAGGATGCGCTGCCTTTAAAAATACCAGCGAGCCAGTCGAGCTGTTTCTGGGTCAGCTCCAGCTCACAGCAGCCCGCAGGACCTCCAGAACCGGATCACAGGTGCGATCTTTCTTTTTCTAAAGTGCTAAACTGCGCTACGTGAATGGATATTAACGAGTATGAGACCGCTGACAAACTCTTATTAGTTTATTATTGTCAAGTATTAATGTTATATTAACTGACCGATACTATTTTAATTGTCTGCTACATGATAGTAATCTGTACAATATTGTGATGTTTGCACACGAGTTTAAGCTAACATCGTTAACTCACCAAGACACCTGCTGCTCCCCCACTGCTTCTCCTCACATCACAGCTCAATCTCTCTGCTTTGGCCGATCGTTTCTCACTCTGTTTTGTCTCTGCTCTCTGAGACGTGCACCAGACTCATAACTTTATGGTTTTTGACCATCATAAGTATAATTATAAACATTTAAAGTTTCCTCTGTGTCAGAGCTGCATTAGAATCCATATTTGTCTCTGGATTAAGCTAACAGGACTCCCTTTTCTGACGTTGGTTGGTTTGGCACAAAAATGACTCTAAAAGCCTAAAAAATGTATGTATGTGTAAATGTTTATTTACAACGAGTTTCTATTATGTTTCTCTAAACATTGGTTCATGGGAGTCTCTAACTTGCAATTTGCTGTATAAATGGTGCGGGAAAAAACAGAGGAAGGCTTCCAGTCTGAGCGTTAAGTCGGTGATGACGTTTCACAAGGAACCACTCAGACAGCTAGAGTGTAAACAGTACCACAGTTTGGTATTTCTGTGTTAGCAATATGGCAGACAACAATGTTTCATCAGTCAGATGTAGCTTCTGAAACCTCTGCTAGTCAGTCAGATTGTTTTTCTCTGGAATACGATGAGGAGAACGGATATTGGAGAGCCGGAGGAATGCAGCTGGCTCACTCAGCCTGACTGACTCAGATGAGCGTAGCCTACAAGGTGAACGCAAAGCTGGACATATTCAAGACTCAGACAACATGCAGATCGATATGGACGCTGATGGCAAAGCCGAAAGTGAAAGGATAGTGAACGTCTTCAGAAACAAAGTCATTACAGTTTATTTACTTTTATTGTGTACGTGTTTTATTACTGCGGGTAGGCTAATAGCAGATTACATAAAACATAGTTTGTGATTTGTGAAACCTTTTTCTGATTTGTGAAACTTCAAAAAAGCCAGATTTTTGCTGTTTAACGCCATCAGCAGTATTGTCTCTCCTGCTTCACCTACAGCCTCCATTCACTCTGATGGAGATGTGAAAACTTCCTGTCTTTCTTTGTGGACAAAGTCAATAAGGTTAGATCCAGCATCTCTCCTTAAGCCTCATCTCTGCCTCCTCTGACTTCAACCCAGCCCGTCGTCCTAGATAGCTTTGCTCCTGTTTCTATGCCTGAACTAACCAGACTAGTTAACTCTATGAAAACATCTGCACGCCCCCTCAACATCTGACCCTCATCTATGTTTAAAAATGCTTTTCAGTCCATCGGTCCCAGTGAGCTCTCTGTAATTAATACTTCCCTGGTCTCTGGTCAGGTTCCTGCTTATTTTTAGAACGCTGTAATCCACCTGCTTCTTAAAAAACCCAATCTTGATCCATCTCTCCATAGCAGCTTCAGACCCATCTCTAAACTTCTGTTCTTCTCCAAGATCTTGTAAAATGTTGTGCCTAAACAACTCACAGTTGCTCTTGATGAACATAACATCTATGATAGTTTCCACTCAAGTTTCCGTAGAGCTCATTCTACTGAAACAGCTCTTCTCAGGGTCTCTAATGACCTTCTGACTCTCAGTGATGCAGGAGACTGTTCTGTTCTGGTTCTGCTGGACCTGACTGCAGCCTTTGACACTGTTGACCATCACCTGCTACTGGATAGGCTGAGAGACTGGTTAAGGCCTTTCAGGAACTGCTCTGGAGTGGTTCTCCTCTTATCTGTCAGAGCGTTCCTTCTCCGTGGCCGTCTCCACCTTTCGGTCCTTCACCACCTCCCTCACCCATGGTGTCACACAAGGTTCTGTGCTGGGCCCTCTACGCTTCCTCCTTTTTCTGCTCCCTCTCCAGCACATCCTGAGCTCTTTTAAAGGAATCTCCTACCATATTTACACAGATAACATCCAACTGTACATCTCCTTTAATATAACATTAATACTTGACAATAATTAACTAATGACAGTTTGTCAGCGGTCTCATACTCGTTAATATCCATTCACGTAGCGCAGTTTAGCACTTTAGAGAGAGAGAGAGAGAGAGAGAGAGAGAGAGAGAGAGAGAGAGAGAGAGAGAGAGAGAGAGAGAGAGAGAGAGAGAGAGAGAGAGATGCCTGTCATCCGGTTCTGGAGCTCATGCGGGCTGCTGTGAGCTGGATCCGACCCAGAAACCAGCTAGACGGGCCCGCTGGTATTTTTTAAAAACTGCATATCCTCTTCTGGAGGTCAGCGCGGCGGTTCCGATCTGGTTCAGATGCTGATGTGGCCAGAATCCTACAGGCTATTTTTAAAAGCCTCCCATCCTGTTCTGGAGGATGGGAGGCTTGTTGAACTCCATCACATCGCTGGGACTGTAATTCTCCGGTCTGAAGTGCGCACCACAACAACCGCGTTTGTCGCAGCTGTAGCAGAAGTGAAGTCTCATATTTTCAGCTGCACAAAACGCCCCCAGGCACAGAGAATATGCCGTTGCTTATGTTATTTGGAAACCCGTGGACTCGGTATCTGGACAGGCTGGAGTTTTTACAGCCTTCACAAACAATAGTTTATCAACATGAATACAATCCTAAACTAGATAAATTGCATTTCTTGCAGAAATGCATTTGAATGCTTTATTGCTGAATACAGTAGCTGAAACTGCTGAATTGAAGGTAAAACTAAGCTTAATTGTCAAAATGTGCTGAATGTATTTGAAGTTTTAGGAGCAAAAATTGCTAAAAAGTTTTAAAAAGCCCAAAAAGTAAGTACAGAATAGAGAAAAAAATTCTAAACAGCAGAAAACTGAAATCTCTAAACATACTTTAAAAAACTGAGTAGCTAAAATGTTTAAACAGCTCATATTTGAGTATAAAAAGTTAAATTTTCACAATTAGTTGAATTGTGAAATTAGGATATGCTGAATTTTGAAACTGACAGCTGAGTAGCTGAACTGAAATAAGCAGTTTTCTGCTGCGAAAATTTAGCGTAATTGTAAAAATGAGCTGAAAAGATTTAGGAGCAAAAAATCACTAACAAGTGTAATAAAGCCTAATAAGTGAGTGGAGAAAAGAGAAAAAAATTCTAAACAGCAGAAAACTGAAATCTCAGTACACAGTTTAAAAAACTGGACAGCTGAAATGTTTAAACAGCTGGTATTTGAGTAGTAATAGATTAATAGTTACATTTTCACAATTAGCTGAACTGTGAATTTAGCAGCTGAAACATGCATTAGAACTGAAGTGAAGTTGAAAATGAGTTCAATTGTCAAAGTTAGCAGAATGAGATAAAAAATAAACTGTTAGAAAGAGCAGAAATTGAACTTTGAAGTTTCAAAACTCTCTCAGCCAATCATAGACCAGGGATGGTGAACGGCTGGTTTCCTGAGTCCAAGCCGATCAAATTGGTGTATAACATGTCTGGGTGCGTATTTCTGTTAACTTGGTAGAAGCTTGAACTCTCTCGGCCAATCGGAGAGCAGGGCTGGGGGACGGCTGGTTTCCTGAGACCAAGCCGATCAATTTGATGTATACACATGTCTGGGGGTGTATTTCTGTTAACCTAAAAGAAGCTTGAAATCTCTCAGCCAATAAGAGAGCAGGGATGGGCGGGAGGGGGGCGAGGGGGGTAAGTGGGTTCATCAGACCAAGCTGATCAATTTGATGTATAATATGTGTGGGTGCGTATTTCTGTTATCCAAAAAGATGCTTGAGCTCTCTCAGCCAATCAGAGAGCAGGGATGGGGGGTGGGGGGGCATGGGGTTCCTTAGACCAGTGGTTCTCAATTAGTGGGGCGCGCCCCCCTTGGGGGGCGTGGAAGAGGAGCAGCAACCCCTCCCCCCACCCCGCTCGGAGTGTCCCCAACGGAGAATATAAAACAGATTCCACAATACATGCACGGACTGATTTGTGAACACAGAAAAAGTCCAAACATGGATTTTATTTAATGGAGCAGTGCAAATGTTCCATGGAAGAGAAATTTAGATTTTTCTTACTTTTTGTTTTATTTATATTTTTGTTTGGTAGTGACGTATAAACAGCCCTATTGAACATGGTAATGTTAAAAAGATGCCTCATCTTTGTTTCCAACACAACACAATTAACATTCCACCTGCTGCCGCCCGAACGCACATTCTGCTCCGCGTGAACTGGTCACCTGTGCGCATATGTCATGTGAGGAGCGCTGAAGAGAAGCGACAGAGGGATTCAGAGGTCTGTCTGGACATCCTGTCAAGTTCTGGAAATAAAAACACAAGAACTTTCTGTCTTTTATTTGTGTCTGACGCGCTCCGCTGCTGCGGTCCATCACCCATGCTTCTGCGACTTTACCTCACTGGCGCAGCAGCGAGCGCAGCGCACTCTGCTATTTTTGACAGATCTCTTTGATCTGCTTAAAGTAGCTCATGGTGAAAAATGAAGCCAGGCAGCCGTTTTTCTGGAGGATTGAGAGGAGATGCATGCAGCTAAAATACAGACAGGACAGGAAAATGGTTGCATAAAAAAATAAAACAAAGTGCTTGAAAAGGAAAATGCAGGCAGATTTATCCCACTACTCGTTTGTAATTTTATAAAGCAATAATTCATAAGCATGTAATATTTATTTGATACAATTCTAGTCACCTTCAAAACTCAGTCCCACACCCAGGGCCGTTTCTAGGCATTTTGGGGGCCAATTCAAAGTAGCCCCCCCCCCCCCCCCCCCCCCCCCCCGTCGCACATTACCCCATGGGGTGGGGGGGTGGGGGGCGCGAAAAAATCTATGTACCCTAGGGGGGGCTTCACCAAAAGTAATTGAGAAACACTGCCTTAGACCAAGCTGAACAATTTGATGTATAATATGTGTGGGTGTGTATGTCTGTTTAGCCAGAAAAAAATTGAAAACTCTCAGCCAATCAGGGAGAGAGAGGCGGGGAGGGAGGTAGACAGCGAGAGAGAGAGAGAGAGAGAGAGGTCAAGGTCAAGTTTATTTATATAGCACATTTAAAACAGCAGTTGCTGACCAAAGTGCTTCACGGCATAAAAACAAATCACAGTAAAAGAGTTAAAATAATAAAAATTCAATAAAACAAAGCGACTATATTAAAATATGAAGTAAGATCAAAATAAATGAATCAAAATGAATCAAAAGAGAGAGAGAGAGGGACAGGGAGAGGGAGAGACAGGCAGAGAGGGAGAGAAAGAGGGAGACAGAGAGAGAGAGAGAGGGAGAGAGACAGACAG
Source organism: Aphyosemion australe (assembly GCA_006937985.1). Taxonomy (NCBI): domain Eukaryota; kingdom Metazoa; phylum Chordata; class Actinopteri; order Cyprinodontiformes; family Nothobranchiidae; genus Aphyosemion; species Aphyosemion australe. Next base: position 229,998 of record SSNS01000644.1, read on the forward strand.
AGAGAGAAAGAGGGAGAGAGACAGACAGAGAGATAGACAGAGAGAGAGAGAGAGAAAGAGAGGGTTAGGGAGGAAGGAATGGAGGGAGAGAGAAAGAGGGAGACAAAGAGAGAGAGAGAGAGAGAGAGAGAGAGAGAGAGAGAGAGAGAGAGAGAGAGAGAGAGAGAGAGTATTGAGTCTGGGTCTGGGTTCTGATCCTGATTCGGTTCCGGGTATTTGTTCTGTTCCTGTATCTCATCTAACCCTGGCTCCAGTCTTGCCCTGGTTCTGATCCGCATGCTGGTTCTGGTGTTGGTTCTGATCCTGGTTCTGGTCTTAAACCAGATGCTGGTTATGATACTGGTTTGCTGAAACAAGCAGACAAACTGACAGAGAGGCAACAAGTCTCCAGTAGGATTGTACTTAAAATAGCTTTTCCGTATATCCGCTCTCAGACAGTAAATAGCGGGAAACGTCTGAACCAATCAGAAAGCTCCATTATCACACCACTGCTCTGCTGCTGTTAGATGCAGCAGGCAGGCCCCTTAATGAGGAAGGCTTTGGATCTGTGCTTCAGGTGTCCGATCTGAGGCCTCCAACTTCTCATCACCATTCGAAAAGTATAGCACCGATTTGAAAAATTCCAAAAGCATCAGCATCAGAAGGCTTTGGTGGTGCTATATTGAAATGTTTGTGTGCCTACATAGAATATTTGTAGGAGATTTGATGAGATTATTTATACTGTCTGGAGCAGAAAATGCCTGTTTTTTATGGGAGGAAAATGTGGCTGAATCCTCCTTCTGACGCTTGTAACTCAAGAACCGTGGCAGATACAGCTAAAACAAAGACATCCCCTCGAAGCTGACAAAAAAACCTGAAAAAAATTACGCATGAACTATAAAAGATGTGGTCGTAGCAGATTTTTCTTTAGAGAAAGTCATCGGATCCTGCAGCTGATCTCCAGCTTCAACAGCCACATTGGAGGCCTGGAACCTCTCATCACCATTCAAAAATTATTGCACCGATTAGAAAAATTCCAAAAGCGTCAGCAGCAGAAGGCGTCGATGGTGCTCTGTGTGAATTTTTGTGTGGCTACGTCAAATTCTGTAGGAGATATGAGGCGACAATTTCAGCTGTCTGACAGAGACCGAAGCAGAAAATGCCTGTTTTTTATGGGAGGAAAATGTGGCTGAATCATCCTTCTGACGCTTGTAACTCAAGAACCGTGGCAGATACAGCTAAAACGAAGACATCCCATCGAAGCGGACGAGTTAAACTACTGTTTTTGAGTAATTGATGAGTGTACTCAAAAAAATGTGGTTGTAGCAGATTTTTGTTTAGAGAAAATCATCTAAATATGCCGTTTGCCTGATGTGAAGCTCCAAACGTCAAATTGCAGGCCTCGAAGGTCTCATCACCATTCGAAAAGTGTTACACCGATTCGAAAAATTCCAAAACCGTCAGCGGCCGAAGGCTTTGATGGTGTTCTGTGTGAATTTTTGTGTGCCTATCTTTAATATTGTAGGAGATATGATGAATACAGTTTAGCTCTCAGACAGCGATCGAAGCACCTAAGCTGAAAATTATTTGAATGGGGGCCAATGGGAGAAAATCTGGATCACTCCTCCTTCTGAGCCTTGTAGCGCAAAAAACATGGCAGCTACAGCAAAATCAAAGACATCCTATCGAAGCAGACAAATAAACCTACTGTTTTTGAGAAAATTACGCATCTACCCCAAAAGATGTGGTCGTAGCAGAATTTACTTTTCTGGATTCAGATCTGAAGCTGTCAGTCACAGTGGGAACTGCATGACCATATATGGGACAGCACAACTCAGCTGCTGGAAGGAGAAATATTTTAAAACCTTTCCAAACTAGTTAACGCTACGACCACAATTTCTGGAGTATGTCCATAAATTATACATCAAAACGGAGGAAAATCCATCAGCTTTCATCCAGCGCAAGTCTCATTTCCCTCGGTTCTGTGGTTCTCTCATGGCACTTCCTAAAGTCGAGCAAAGTCGGTTTTCGGCCCTATTCTTTTGAATGGGGGACGGAGGAGAAAATCCTGAAATTTCCAAAATCGTACCTCAAGTATAACCTGTGATTATAGAAAAACCGTAAAAGATATCAAGAAGCTGAAAAAATTTGAAATAGTTGAACTTCTTTTGAGTTTGTTAAAAGTTGAATGAAGTCTCTAGGTTGAGGTTAACCCTGGCAAGTAAGAGGTCAAAAAGATGAACGATTTTGTGCAAAATTGAGCGATTTTAAGCATTTTCCATTCATTTCAATGGGCTGAAAAATCGCAGAAAAAGCTGAATAAATCGGAAACGGTTGAAGATATCAATACCAAGAGATATAGCCGGAAAGAGCTGAACGAGCTGAACGGTTTGATACCAAATTTGCTGAAATAGCTGAAAAACTGTAGGAGGAGATACAGTTCAAAAAACGTACGGAAACTGAAAAAGTGGAGGAGGAGAAAAACAATACTTTGAATGCTTTAACAAGCATTCAAACTAACTAGTGAACACACACACTGACTCAATAACACAACCTCTCTACCCTAAAACTACCCACTCTCCACACTGAGCTGAGGCAGAACCTAGCTTAGAACTCTCTCTGGTTACGTCAGAGGCTAAGATTTAGAAAAAAGAGCATTTTTAGAAGCTTTGCTGAAAAAGGACACTTTACTTGAAAATCTGTGCTGTTATGTATTTTAAAATGAAATACCTACAATAAACGTTTAAAATAGTATTTTTTGGACAGCATTTTATGAGAATTAGAAAAAAAAACCTGCAATTTGCTCTTTAAATCCTCAGTTTTGAAGAAAGACTCATATTATTATTATTGAAGCCTGATATCCTGATGCCTGCAGAACACAGAGCTCTCAAGCCTCACGCAATGAGCGTGAGACTCACGCATTTTCCTGTCTTACACGCACTCACGCCACACATGAGATTTCTCACGGTGAAAAAGCGCAACGGTGAGGTTAGTTGGACAGTGGATATTCAACAGACATTACTCCATGGTTCACTACGGTCAATGATGAGTTTTTACGCCGTGCGCTATGATGTGTGTGTGCGCTGCGCCAGATAGAGACGGCGGTCAGCTGTGTTCCGAGGACTCGCTCATGAAAGCGGTGGTCCGCTTAGGGACCGTCAACAATTTCTAGTCATTTGAGAACGCATACAAAAAGTCAAAAGCTTCCAGCTTCATTGATTAAATTATTCAAAATCAATTCTCAGTTCTGTTCCTAAACTAGACCAATGAGACAAGTTGTTTTAACACATTTCATACAATCTGATCTTTTTTATTAAGATTTTCCTAAAAATAAGATATTTTCTTCAAAAGCTTCCAGGTAAGTTAAAAAAAAAGTCAAAACCAATTCCCAATTGTGTTACTAAGGTAGACCAATGCAATGACACAACAGTTTTTAACATACTTCATACAATCTGATCTTTTTCATTTAGATTTTCATTAAAAAAATATATTCTTTCAAAAGCTTCTAAAAAATACTCAAAACCAATTCCCAAAGGTGGCAGCTTGGAACTACTAAGCAATAAAGACACAAATCCCTCTTTCAAACAGGATTCCTTTGGACCCGGAGGAATGGAATTGATTTGGGGTCATTGATCAATTTATTTGGAAGCTATATAAGACAAATTAGTTATTTGTTATTTAAATATTTGAAAAAAAAATCTGACTGAATGAAATTTGTTAAAAACTGCTGTGTCTCAGTGGCCCAAATAAATATCAACTGACAATTGATTTTTTTTTGAGTCATTTGATCACAAAACCTGGATGCTATTGAAGCAAAATACAGAAATTGCCATGAAAATATTAATAAAAAATGATCTCTTTCAATTAGACATGTTAAAAACTGTGGTGTCTCATTAATCTAGCTTAGTAACAAAACTGTGAATTAATTTTGAGTAATTTGTTAATTTACCTGGAAGCTTTTGAAGAAAATTACTTAATTTTCTATAAAAATCTTAATAAAAAAGATCAAATTTCATAATATGTTAAAAACTGCTGTCTCATTGGTCTAGCTTAGTAACACCATTGGAAATTGGGTTTGAGTATTTTGATCAATTTATCTGGAAGCTATTGAAAAACAAATTATTTTTCATTAAATTACTCATTAAAAAATCAGATTGTATGAAATATATTTCAAACTGATGTGTCTTGTTGGTCTAGTTAAGTAACACAACTGAGAATTGATTTTGAATAATTTAATCAATTAAGCTGAAAGCTTTAGATTTTTTGTATGCATTCTCAAATGACTAGAAATTGTTGACGGTCCCTAAGCGGACCACCGCATTCATCAGCTGACCGCCGTCTCTCTGTGGCACAGCGCACGATATGAAAACCCTCCGCTGACTGTAGTGAAGGAGTAAATGTCATGGTTTAAGACCCCCCCCCCCCCGACAGCGAAGGGAGGTGAGACAAATCCTCCCACTCGACACTCCCCACCACCACCCCAGTCTCACGCATGGAAAACTTTAAAGGTTGGGAGCCCTGAGAACATTCTCTGGTGCATGAAGGGAACAACAGACTTGCCTTGTCCTCCTGGCCACTCTCAGTGTCCCACTGCAAACAAACAAACAAACACAAACAGGAAGGTTGTTCACAAACAACTGATTAATAAGTGGTCCACACTAATATAAATGGACTAGGTTGACATTTATTGAACAAACCATATATTCAGTTAACATAGTCAGATTAGTTGTTTAGTGATAGAGGCTAGTGGGGATTCAAACCTGTAATTGCTATCAGAACTATAACACCACAATGTGAGTGTGTATGAGACGGGCCATGGGGAAATGACAAGTGGAGGAAGGAAGTTTGGAATGGAGGGAGTTAAAACGGGCTACATTTCATTTTTTCATTCCAATTTCAATTTCAAGGTCCACTTAATTCTTTATCAACTAATTAGAGTGATGCTGGGTGACTGGCAGCCCTCAGCATTGTGCATACGTCTGAGGCACCGAAGCACTGGAGTAGGTAATAAAGAAGGCACTGGGGGGTTGACTGACAGCCTAGGAAGTGAGCAACAGAAGGCACTGCCTGGTACTTTCCCCTCATTTATCTGCTTTGACTCAAAGGTAGCAGACTGCTCTGTAGCTGATCCGTTTCTCAGGCTGGATGGGTCCTGACGAGCTCAGCAGCAGCATAGCATCCAATTTACAGGCCTGTCCCACACAGCCCCAGGGGCTGCCCATGGCGCACTGCCATGATGGTCAGCTCCAGCAGCTCATAAATTACGCAGAGGCAATAAACGCACTGGGCAAACACTCCTGACGTTCCCCTGCTCCATTTTTCTTTCACGCTCTTGTCCACCCCCAGTGCAGAGCACCGGCAGCTTGCAGCCTGTCAGAGCTGGCTGAATAAATGCAGATGACAGACAAGTGGAGCTCATCATTACACGGAGGCATCAGTGTAATATTAAAAGCTCCAGACTTCGTGGATTCATGCATTTATGGCTGTAATTTGTCTCTCACATGTTGCCTCCCACACAGGTCTAACTAATGCACCAGCAGTCAAGATGAACCACATTCAGGCCTTGAAGAATGTGACGAAACACTCATTAGCTGTTTCTGTCTCTGTGCACACTATCAGCAAGTGAGGGGTTTAAATAATGGACATGATTTTAGTCTTTTCCACTGATCCATAAAGACATGTTTAACCTTTTTTCTTGTGTTTCTTCTTTCCACCGCTCCCTCACTGTGCAGCCAATTGCTTTGATTGCTGAGATAGAAGCCGGCTGGAATGACTTGCCCTTGCTTGTGAAGCAAATGGGACATGCTAATGGAATTCATCGTTTTACCCGATGCAAAAGTGCCATAGCTCATTAATTTAAAATAAAAGGATATCATTGTAGACGGCGAGCAGAATTGACTTTCTGTGCTCCGACTTGATGATGATTTAATCAACTGCTCTCTTTCACTTCTCATCCCCATGCCTGTCGCTTGTGCAGGTGCCACTAAATGAAGCACTTACACGGCTAGTGGGGAAGAGAAAAGGAAAGAAATTGCTGTCATTACTCTCTACCCCAAGAATAGAGCTATGCAAATTTCCCAGAGCGACAAAGGGTGGAGAAAGCCAGAAAACTTAATAAAAAGGAAATACCTTTATAATGAGCAAAGTAAAAAATCCAGAGATCAGATCTGACAGGTGAGGGCAGGCAGTTTGATGGTGGTTTCACTGCACACAGCCAAGCTCCGGCTAACTTGCTGCTGAAATGCAACGGCCAAAAGCAACAAACAATAAATGTCTCTGAAAAGATAAAAACACACTTTGAGAGCATAAGCTAGCCACAGCTGTCACTCACTGATCCGTGATCATAGTGAAAATGCATCCGCTCATGCTAAACGCAACCAGTGTTACTTTTCCTCAATCACAAGGACCGGTACATATGTCCAGCTTAGCCAGCGGGGTTGGGGTTTTATGCTTAAAGATGTTTTCACGGCTGGATTTTAAGAAAGTCTGATGATTTCAAAGAGCAAGACTAAAAACTATGATAGATTCCAGTCTGAGAGCTACCCAGCTGCTTACATCATATTAGGGCCTTCCCTCAGAAAGATATTGTAAACAATCCTTAGCGCCGTGTTTTCTGCATTATGGCAGACAACAACGTTTCGTCAGATGTAGCATCTGAAATCTCTGCTAGTCAGAATTTTCTTCTCTGGACTACGATTCAGATGAGAAGAATGAAAATCGGATAGCCGGGGAGGTGCAGCCAGTTTAGCTGGACATGTTCCAGCCCATTTGACTCAGCCGGTCTGAATGCTGATGGTTAACCCAACGTTGAGGACGATATTAAATGTCTTTAGAATCAAAATCAGTTTATTTACTTTACAATCAACGAATGTTAAATCCCACCTGTGCGTACCCAGGTGCTTGTATCCATTCATTTACATACAAAAACTCCCACAATTAACCATACTTGGTCACACCCAGGCCCGGAGTGGCTAATCGGGAGGGTCTGGAGAATTCCCGGTGGGCCGCATGATGTTTGGGCTGCATGGGCCGGTGTTATCTTTTTAAATTTTTAAAATTATTTTATTTTAATTTTTCTGTGCCGATGTTCAGTCATGACACTGGGGCTGCCGGGCTGATCTCATACGCTCCCTGCTGCTGGCTGCCTGCCTCTGAATCCACTTGCAGCTCTCTTTTTCATCCTTGCAGGCGCGCGGCGCACCACGTGACACGCAGTGCACTCAGCCAGGGGTGATGAAAAGATGGAAAGTAGAAAGAGCAAGGGTGGCACGGAGAAGGCAAGAATTAAAAAGAGGAAAGCGCTGGAAACAGATGCAGCTAGATGTACAAAAATGAGCACCTTTTTCTCTCAAATGAGCTCGCGGTCTGTAACGTCAAATGAAGATGAAACAGGTATGGCAAGATGTTAAACTTTACCTGTTAAACCAGTCCTTTAAGTGGGCCGGTACGCACCGGTACTCAGTACCGGCACTTCTTATTTTTACCTCTCAGCGTACTGGGACTTTTTTTCCAGGGTACGATGCGTATCGGTACATTTTCCGGGCATTTATTAGTTGAAATCTCTGAGATTTCTGCAAAAATATATGTCCGTCTCCAAGTAAACACCAGGCGTCCACAGTCCCGCTGACCCACCCCTCCCGATATGCAGAACACACGCTAAGAGGGGCCTCATTCATTTAGCGCATTAGGATGCATTCTCTCCAAATGCGAAAGGCGCATTCCGTGAAGCGCGCCACGCGTACAGCCCCGTCAGCTCCCATCAGCCCAGGCAAGAGGAGAGAGAGAGAGAGAGAGAGAGAGAGAGAGAGAGAGAGACGCGTTATCCAACACCGTGCACGTTCCTGCAATGATTGACAACAATAGCAGCATCTGACCAACTGTGGCTTCCTATATATATATTATATTTTAATCATATTAATAGTTGCGGTAGTCGTATTTACAATAGTTTAATTGTTTAATTTCCCATTTAGACCAGAACAAATCTTAATTTCTATGTGGTGTTACGCTATGGACAGGTGGGGGCGCTGTTATCCGGTGACACATTGTCTTGATGTAGAACAAGAGTGCATGAGATGTGCGGGAGAAAAAGAGAGGGAAAAACAATAAACGAGTGCGTCACTTGGCGACCGAATCGTTCCTGCTTGTTATCCTTTGGTTGAATGAACGATAACTGCACGACATAACAACTGGCGACGAGGATGGGATGCAAACACGATGTGTAATGGTGCTTATGTCATTGGAACGGCGAAAAGGGGCAACCAGCTGTTAGCCTGTTAAGCTAACGGACGTGGAGAGTGAAACGAGTAATAGCAACTGACTGTGAGTAATAACATGGCTGGAATTGTAGGCCATATTGGGCCCTTCGACGAGAATGTGGAGACGTGGAGCTCGTATACAGAACATTTTGATTGCTTCGTACTAGCTAATGATGTTGATGCGGACAAATTAGTTCCGACCTTCCTGAGCGTAGTCGGCCCGAAGACTTTCAACCTGCTACATTGCCTAGTGCAACCAGAAAAGCCGGGCTCCAAAAGCTATGAAGAGATTGTGACCGTTTTAATGACACACTTTTCTCTCAAACCCCTGATTATAGTTGAACGGTTTCGTTTTCACAAGCGCAACCAGGAGGAAGGGGAGACAGTAACCATGTTTGTGGCTGCTTTGAGGAAGCTGGCGAAACATTGCGCATTTAATGATGGTCTAAATGATGCCATCTGGGACAGGCTGGTGTGTGGCCTGAGGAGCGAGGCTATTCAAAAACGTCTGCTGACAGAAAGTTCCCTAAACCTAAGTAAAGCTGTCGAGGTCAGTGTATCCATGGAGGTAGCTGCCAAGGAGGGTCATCAGTTAAGCACCAGTGGAGTGGTGCACAAAGTTATGATGGAGGACAAGAAAGCGCCAGAGAAATGTTACCGTTGTGACAAACCTGGACATGTTGCAACAGATTGCTGGAGTAGAAATCTGTATTGTAAAAGATGCGGAAAAAAAGGATATCGAACGAGCTTGTAGAAGCAAGGGTCTGGAAAATGATAGATATTCCAGGAAAAAAAATCATATGCTGCCAAGAAGAGCTTGTCCGTACACAATGTACAACAAACGCAGACTGTTACATCAGACACCAGTTCCTCGGATGAGGCGGCAGTGTATGTTCTATCCATGAGCGGTGGTCCAGGAGGTTACTGGGTCACCCCCATGCTAAATGGGAAGATGATCTGCATGGAGATAGACACGGGGGCAGCAGTCTTGTTAGTATCTGATGCTGTATACCAAGAAACCCTACATACTCTACCGCTGAAGCCCGCCAATATTACCCTGAAAACATATTGTTGAGAGTGGAGGCCTGAGTCAAGATGCCTCACAGGGCCTCACGCTCTTTGGGGAACCGTTGTCCGGACTTAGTGGCTGTGGGGTCAGTGAAGACAGCTTTGATTAATGATTGATGATATGTAAACCTTGCTTTGTAGAGCTAGACATGTAATCAGCTAGAATTAGACCTCGCAACTGCCATTAAAATGTAAATGATTTCCTTTGAAGCCAACCTGTATGAACATCATGTACTTCAGACCCTTTTAGAGAGAAGTTGATGTATGTTAAGCAAACTTAGGCTCAGCTTTTACCATCAAATGTGTAATGTGATCTTAGACCTCCACAGGATGCAGCTGTCAGCGGAAACTTTTAAGTGCACTCTGAAACCACAGTGGAATATATGGAGCATACCGTTGCTCACCGAAGCGAGAGGCGCCTCAGAAAGGTGTTATCAGAAACCGAAGAAAGAAGACGAGTTGCTAGGTGCAAAGAAAGAACTGTGACATCCTGTTGTCGATTAGAATAACAGAGGTAACCAGCAGATGTGCAGGAGGAGAGGTGAAAAGGTGTGGGTAGAGACTTTAAAAGGGACAGGAAACACACAGAGAGCAGAAATTGGTCACACGGCGGGGCTACTAGCTAGAGCTTTTTGTTAGAGAGCTGATTTTTTGCTGTAAGATCCTTTTTTTGACTTTGGATTATTTTGCAAACTGTTAATACACTTCCCCTTACCCATTGCGTAAGGGCCACGAACATCACGCGGGGCCTCCCTTCATTTTCTCTGACAACACAGACTGGTGAGTTTGGCTCTTGTTTTATTTCATTCCAAGTTCGCCCTCAGTCTCTGCCCCTGTCTCCCAGGGGAGAGCGAGGAGAAGGTTGTTGGTTGAGGTTTTGAGTGCGCCTGCATTGTGCACAGCTGAGTTTTCCCATATGAACAAATAATTGGATAAAAAACAGTGGTGCACTCTAGGTTGCTTAGAACATCTCTCCACAGAGTAAGGGGGTCCGTCAGGAGGGGTCAGAGGTCAAGCCCACCATCTTGTACTGTGAGCTGAGGCCCTGGAGATTAAACATCTGCAGCTAGTCTGGTAGTCGGCTCACGGCACATATACTGGAGAGCAAGTACCAACCAGAGGAGTTATCAGGGTGAGAGTCCAACTTAACAACCAATCAGCCGACTTACCATTATATGTGGTCCAAAGAAATTTTCCTTCTCTGTTCGGATGTGCGTGGATGGAAAAGATTAAATTGGACTGGCCAGCTATCCGATTGCTGAGTTGCGAGGACAGGTACCTCGCTTTGGTGCTCAACAGACACCATGCAGTTTTCCAAGAGGAGCTTGGAAGTATGAAAGGGACACCAGTTAAACATCAAACTGGGAAGCAACCCCAAGTTTTTGAAAGCGAGATCAGTCCCCTATGCGATCAGATCAAAAGTCGAAGCTGAACTGCAATCTCTCATTGAGAACGGGGTGCTGGAAGCTGTAACTCACAGTAGTTGGGCCACCCCAATTGTCCCTGTAATGAAACGGGATGGATCTGTAAGGAAAGAAATTCAGCAAAGTTGATTTGAATCAGGCATATGTACAAATGCCAGTGGGTGAGAGCTCTCAGGAAATACTAACTATTGTAACTCATAAGGGACTCTACCGATACAAAAGATTATCCTTTGGCATCACGTCTGCACCAGCTCTTTTTCAATGCGCTATGGAGCAAATCTTAAGTGGACTGCATGGAGTACAGTGCTATTTGGATGACATACTCATAACAGGCCAGACACACGAAGAGCACCTACAAAATCTGGATGCCACCTTACAGCGGCTGGAGGAGTTCGGACTCAGGGTTCACAAAACGAAATGTGAGTTCTTCAAGCCTTCTGTTGAATACCTGGGATATGTGATTGATGATGAGGGCCTGCATAAGGCCCCCTCTAAGGTCAAGGCTGTGCTGGACGCCCCATCTCCACAGAACGTGAGTCAGTTATGTTCTTATCTGGGACTCTTAAACTATTATGCTCATTTCTTGCCAAACTTGTCCTCCATGCTTGAGCCCCTTCATCAACTGTTATGTCGCGACAAGGTTTGGAAGTGGACGGAACAGTGCGAGGAAACCTTCAAGAAGACAAAAACGGCACTGTTAAAATCTGAGGCCTTTACCCATTTTGACCCTAACTTGCCTATCCAGCTGGCGCGTGATGCTTCCCCATATGGTCTAGGAGCAGTCATGTCTCAAACCATGCCAAACGGAGTGGAATGACTGATTGCATTTGCCTCATGTACTCTAAGCAAAGCGGAGAGTAATTATGCCCAGATCGAGTGGGAAGCCCTCGGCATTGTTTTTGGAATACAGAAGATCTATCAGTACCTCTTTGGAAAGAATTTCATTCTTCTGACAGATCATAAGCCCCTAACTACAATTGTTGGGCCCCATACGGGCATTCCACTATTAGCAGCCAGCCATTTGCAAAAGTGGGCCCTGTTGTTGTCTGCACACTCCTACGACATCAAGTTCAGGAAGTCTGTGTTACATGGAAATGTGGATGGCCTTTCAAGACTGCCACTACAGGTGGTAAGGACTGACCTACCTCAAGCTGAGATTTTCTACTTCCGACAAGTGGAGGAGGCACCCATCACATCCCTGCAAGTAAAAAGACAAACCAGAATGAATCCGGTGTTATCCAAGGTCCTTGCGATGGTGAAGTATGGAGAGCATCCACGGTCCCCCGAGTTGCAACCCTTCCTGTTGAGAAGGAATGAGTTGACAGTACAGGCGGGTTGCCTGTTGTGGGGCCAGAGAGTGATCATTCCACCGGTATTGAGAACAAAAGTGCTGCAACAGCTACATGTAGGCCACGCGGGCATGGTCCACATGAAGGAACTCGCTAGAAGCTATTTTTGGTGGCTGGGGCTTGACAAACAAATTGAGGAAACAGTAAGAGGGTGCATGTCTTGTCAAAGCATCCGTGGCACACCACCACAGGCCCCCCTCCATCCATGGGAATGGCCGGAGAAACCATGGCAACGAGTGGATTTTGCAGGGCCTTTTGAAGACAAAACGTTCTTAGTCATCGTTGACACCCATAGCAAATGGCCGGAGGTGTTTATCATGTGCTCAGCCACAATAGAGAAGACGATCAAAAAGCTGGGAGAAGTGTTCAGTTGGTTTGGCTGTCCTGAACAGCTAGTGAGTGATAGTGGCCCACAGTTCACCTCGCAGGAGTTCCAGAAGTTTTTGGAGGTTAATGGCATTGCTCACATCCGATCAGGGCCATACCATCCATCCTCAAATGGAGTGGCCAAGAGGTTTGTTCAGAGTCTGAAGCATTCTTTAAAGGCTTCATGTGGAGGAGCAAACTCGCTACATCAACGACTGCACAGCTTCCTGTTGGCCTACAGGAACGTAAGCCATGCAACAACAAAAGTCTCTCCAGCCTCACTTTTAATGGGTCGGGCTCTTCGCACAAATCTTGACCTATTGAGACCTCCAACTACAAGAGAAGTCGTTCACGAGAACCAGCATGTGCAGGTTCAATGGCATGGATTAAAAGGGAAGGACAGGATCTTCCAGACTGGTGATATGGTGCTGGCACGGAATTACAGTGATAAACGGAAGTGGATTCCAGCTACCATAATAGCCCAAACGGGACCGGTTTCTTACTCAGTGAGGACTCAGGATGACGTCTTGTGGAAAAGGCATGCAGACCAGCTGCTCCAGGGATCGGCGCCTTCCATCGACAAGTTGCCTATCACCCGAAATGACTCTCCGGAAAATAACTCTATGACTCATACCCCGAACATGACGGTGGAGGAACATGGAATGATTTCCCAACCTGCGACACCCGTAATCCCTGTGGGACCACCGCCTGAGGTGAGACCATTGGGCCCAAGGGAAGCATCCACTGATAAATTGGAGGGCCAACTGTGCCGCCGGTAACCCCTGAGGGAGCGACGGCCTCCAAAACTTTTGGACATATGATGAGAACATACCCTATATACAGGGCAGAATAATCCCTTTGGGTCATGTCAGGGTTTGAGTAGTCCACCTCATTCCCTCGTTAAAAAAAAAAATCACCTGTTGTGACGTGTCTCTGTGTTGTGGGCCTGTTCTGGTCTGTCATGGGACATTCTGTTTTAGTGGGGAGGAGTGTGTTATATATTCCTATGTGGTGTTACACTGTGGACCGGTGGGGGCGCTGTTATCCGGTGACACATTGTCTTTATGTAGAAGAAGAGCGCATGAGATGTGTGGGAGAAAAAGAGAGGGAAAAACAATAAACGGGTGCGTCACTTGGCGACCGAATCGTTCCTGCTTGTTATCCTTCGGTTGAATGAACGGTAACTGCACGACATAACAATTTCCTATAAAAACTGGAAAAATTGGGGTGTTCTAAAATGTTTGACCGGTAGTGTACACACACACACACACACACACACACACACACACACACACACACACACACACACACACACACAGGTGAACTTGACTAATAAGGAAAAGCCTTTGATCCTTTGATCTTTAATTGTTTATAATTAGGCTTAACGAGCCGTCTGCATGTGTTAACGACCCGTCTGCATGTACTTACAGTCAGCTTCAGCTGTTAGATGTCAAATCAGAGGCCTCAAACTTCTCGTCACCATTCAAAAAGTATTGCACCGATTTGAAAAATTCCAAAAGCGTAAGCATTAGAAGACTTTGGTGGTGCTAGATATATTTTTTTGTGTGCCTAACTAGACTATTTGTAAGAAATATGATGAGATGATTTCTACTGTCTGGAGCAGAAAATGCCTGTTTTTTATATGTGATTAAAATGTGGCTGATTCCTCCTTCTGACGCTTGTAACTCAAGAACCGTGACAGCTACAGCTAAAACAAAGACATCCCATCGAAGCTGACAAAAAAACCTTCTGTTTTTAAAAATAATTATGCATGAACTATAAAAGATGTGGTCGTAGCAGATTTTCTTTAGAGAAAGTCATCGGATCCTGCAGCTGATCTGCAGCTTCAAAATTCAGATTGGAGACCTCGAATCTCTCATCACCATTTGAAAAGTATTGCACCTATTCAAAAAATTCCAAAAGCTTCAGCAGCAGAAGGCGTCAATGGTGCTCTGTGTGAATGTTTGCGTGGCTACGTCTAATTTTGTAGGAGATATGATGAGACGATTTCAGCTGTCTGACAGAGACCAGAGCAGAAAATGCCTGTTTTTTATGGGTGGAAAATGTGGCTGAATCCTCCTTATGACGCTTGTAACTCAAGAACCGTGGCTGATACAGCTAAAACAAAGACATCCCATCGAAGCTGACAAAAAACCTTCATTTTTTAAATAAATTACGCATGAACTCTAAAAGATGTGGTCGTAGCAGATTTTTGTTTAGAGAAAGTCATGGGAGACTGCCGAAAACTGTGATCTGCAGCTTCAAAAGTCAGATTGGAGACCTCGAATCTCTCTTCACCAATCGAAGAGTATTGCACCTATTAGAAAAATTCAAAAATCGTCAGCAGCAGAAGGCGTTGCTGGTGCTCTGTGTGAATTTTTGTGTGGCTAAGTCGAATGTTGTAGGAGATATGAGGAGACAATTTCAGATGTCTGACAGAAACTGGAGCAGAAAATGCCTGTTTTTTATGGGAGGAAAATGTGGCTGAATCCTCCTTCTGACACTTGTAACTCAAGAACCGTGACAGCTACAGCTAAAACACAGACATCCCATCGAAGCTGACAAATAAACCTTCTGTTTTTGAAATAAATTGTGTAGGAGATATGATGAGACGATTTTATCTCTCAGGCACAAAAATCACACATGCTCAGCTCGATTATGATGGGAGAATCTGGCAGTCTCTGCCTTCTGAGGCTCGTAGCGTCCGAACCGTGTCAGCTACAGCAAAAATGAAGACATCCTATCGAAGCTGACGAACATTCCTACTTTTTCAGATATAATTGTTTCAGTAGCCCAAACGATGTTTGTTCGCAGAAGTTGTGACGTTGAAATGTTAGAGTGCGGAATCGGCAGTTTAGAGTGGTGAGAAACATTTCTGAAAACTGATTAATCTTCAAAGAGATTATCACTACGACCACAATGTTTGGAGTATGTCCATAAATTATAGCTCAAAATGGAGGAATTTTCGTCAGCTTTTATCCAGTGCAAGTCTCATTTCCATCGGTTCTACGGTTCTCTCAGGACACTTCCTGAAGTGGAGCAAAGTCGGTTCTGAGCACTATTCTTTTGAATGGGGGGAGGAGGAGAAATTTCTGAAATTTAAAAATCGTACCTCAAGTTTAACTTGTGATTGTAGAAAAACCGTAAAAGATATCAAGAAGCAAACTTAGCCGATAATAGCTGAACAAAGAAATTGTCTGAAACTGGCGATTTGACGAGTAAAGTTTAGCTCTCAGACAGCGATCGAAGCACCTGAGCTGAAAATAATTTGAATGGCCGCCAATGGGAGAAAATCTGGCACTATCGGCCTTCTGAGGCTCGTAGCGCCCGCACCGTGACACCTACAGCTAAAATGAAGACATCCTGTCGAAGCTGACAAAAAAACCTACTGTTTTTGAGAAAATTGTTTGAGTAGCGTAAACGGTGTGGGTGTAGTAAACATCTGTTTGCAGAAAAAGTGACCTTGAAATGTCAGAGTGCGGAATGTTCAGCTCAGAGTGGAGAGGACAGATTTTAATAAACCAGAAACCTTAAAACTAGTTAACGCTACGACCACAATTTTTTAAGTATGTCCATACATTATACATCAAAACGGAGAAAAATCCGTCAGCTTTCATCCAGCGCAAGTCTCATTTCCCTCGGTTCTACGGTTCTCTCAGGACACTGTCTGAAGTCGAGCAAAGTCGGTTTTCGGCCCTATTCTTTTGAATGGGGGACGGAGGAGAAAATCCTGAAATTTAAAAATCGTACCTCAAGTTTAACCTGTGATTGTAGAAAAACCGTAAAAGATATCAAGAAGCTGAAAAAATTTGAAATAGTTGAACTTCTTTTGAGTTTGTTAAAAGTTGAATGAAGTCTCTAGGTTGAAGTTAACCCTGGCAAGTAAGAGGTTGTTATAGGATTTCTGAATCCTGTACCGCTTCTCTATTTCATTCTGTATCTCACACACACCCACACACACACACACACACACACATCTGAACACACCCACTACCTTATCTCCTACTTTAAATAAACTGTGTTGGCAGCCGCTCGAGACAGACTGTACTCTGTCCTGAGTTGGTCTGTCATCATTTGCAAATGGTTTTGTGTGGTTCATGTGTCTTATTTTGTCTTTCTCTCTCATCTCCTCAGTTCCGGGTAGTTAGGTTGACTGACAAAATCCCTAACATAAATTGGTCCTTCGAGCGGAGCCTGGGGGTCTTTGCTGTCGACGCTGGATGCCATCCGCCGGACAGTGCAGCGCCCTGCTTTCGCTGGAAGTCGGCGCCTGGGGTCTGACGTCGCCAGGGGGCCACCGGGTCTGCGAACACAAGCTTCTGAGCTGGGGAGATCTGGTGAGACATTCTTATTTATGTGTGGATACTGACTCAGAGAAGTTGGCTTTTCAGCGTTTGGCTGATACAAACGCAACTCTGGAGTTAAAGGGGCTTTGAGCGTTCGTCCTGATAGTAACGCAAGTAGTTAAACAGCTGTGTTGGATTCGCCGGTAAGATAACTGTGGAAGTGTCCTAAATTTCGTTTCGGGTGGTTTTTGAGCGTTTTTCCAGTGATTAAACGCGACCTCCAGTTATATGAGATGACTGTGGAAGTGTCCTAGATTTGAATCGTTTCGGATGGTTTTTGAGCGTTTTTCCAGTGATTAAACGTGACCTCCAGTTATGTAAGATAACTGTGGTAGTGTCCTAAATGTCGTTTCGGGCGGTTTTTGACGTTTCCCGTGAATTAAACGTGACCTCCAGTTATATAATTGTTAGTCTGTCTGTCTGTCTGTCTGTCTATTTGTTTGTACATTGGTTGGTTGCTGTTGGATGTGTGTGAGAGTAAAAGAGAGTAAAGACGGTGCATTTATGGAGGCACAAACGCCTCAATGTGGTGAAATTTCTAGGACATGGATTAAATGCCATGTTTTGTTTTTTTTGGTAATCTGAAGGTCGCAGAAATATTACAGCTGCACGGTGATCTTAAAATTGAGCTTATAAGAGACACAGCCAAAGAAAGCTGTGTCAGCCTCGAATTAAAGCTGATATAATGTCCCTATAGGAAAAGCTTAATTTGGCCCCAAATTGACGTTTTGTGCTATGAATATTAAAATTAAAAATAAAAGAACAATGCGTGAAGATTGACAGGTTAAGCGGCAAAATTATCCACGAAAAAATAAATAAATAAAAAATAAATTAAAAAAAAACCTTATTTCGGCATAGTGAACAGCACAAACGCTTAAGGATAATTACTTAGTTCCACAATTAGCTCCTAACTTAAAGAATAAATGAATGTATAGCTAAAGGAAAGTGAAAAATACATAATCACAAGAGTATTCAGTATGAATAAATTAAGTTCATCTGGAGCAGAGAAAAATCTGTTGGAAAATTGAAGTAAACATTATAATATAGCAGCATAAATGAGTTTGGAAATTAGTTTACTTTGGACAGTTAAATGGTTAAAGTAATATATGATATTTAATATGTAATATATAAAGTAATATAAAATACTGCAGGAGACCGGTAGTTCTAATCCTAATTTGAACGACAAAGACACGGATAATTCAAAAAGTTGATCTGCAGAGTCACGCTGTCCAAGTTTCAAGGAATTCATTTGAAAATTAGATTGATAAAATACGTATTTGGTCGATAACGGAAGGTTAATCGCAGTTTTTGATTAGAAATATCTATTTGACTAATGACTGAGGTCAATTTCTCTGAAGGACATCCAATTGTGTCGGTTTCCATCATGTTTGGGATAAAAACATTAAAAGCTTATAAGCAGAGTGGTTCCATGATGGCTGGAGGTTGTCTGATGGTGCTGAGATTTATGTGTAATCTCTCATGCTGAAGTTAAAGGTCTGTTAATTTCTAAACAACTGAAGTACAATTCCTAATATACATCCTTGAATTTGGGTTTCATTTCTAATTAAGGCCAAGTAAAGTAAAGACTATAAGTTCTTATTGTGCATGGATTTAATCTAAACATCACGAGTAAATGTTTTACTGAATGGGGGAGAGGTAGAGCGTCCCGTCATGGTCACCAGGACCGATCGGGTAACAATCTGAGCGCAGTGACATGCTGGAACTGCAATCAGAAAAGGACATTTAGATAGGAACTGCAGGCTACCCCCTTCACATAACTCTAAGGTCATTGATAATCCAAACAATGCAGATATTCCTTCTCAGGGTCACCATGCGTGCCTCGGAGTTTAATAGTCTTTAATGTTTGTCTAAACAGGTCTGGTACACTTGAAAAAAAAATTTATCGGAAACTGAGTTCAGAACTCAGTGAGTTCAAACTGTGATAATAATATTAAGTGGAGATCTCCTAGGAATCAGTTAATATTAGGATATTTCGGTGGATGAGAGGTGTAGCCCGGGCAATGACAAGGTTGCAGTCTACCTGTTAATTTCGAAACTGCATATTGGATACCTTAAATTATCGCCTCTGAACATTGAAACTCCTATTGGTTGAAGAATCTGTGAAAAGACTGAAGGTGTAGTTAAGAAATCACCTGTTTTACGTCCACACACACAGAGAGCTATGTGTGTGTTTCTCTCCGGCAGAGAGACAGAGAGAAACCAAGCAGCAGGAGGGTTTCTCACAGGGACGAACTTAGAGCCTTGGGAGTCAAGGGGGCACTTTGTTATTAGTAGATAGCAATAAGATAATGAATAAAATACAATACATAGATGAGACGGGAGAGAAGTATGATGCATGAATGGTGTTTTTAGACAGATTTATGTTAATGGAGTACTGATAATAATGATAGATGTTGAACACAGCATAAACAGGTTTATGGATGATAGAATTAATGGATAATAAAATTATAATAAAATTATGAGACATAATAAAATTACAGAATGAAAATATGTTGTAGTGGTGGAGAATGTGGCCACAGCAAAAGACAACATGTACATTTTAAGTTGCTATATTCACAGATCTAAATGTAACTACATAAATATAAATTTTGTTTATTAACGACTTGGTAAACGTATCCAAGGTACTCTGTACCATTCTGTTGCAGATGACACAACACTGTTTTACTCGGGATTGGATATTAAGAGAGTGGTAAATAATGAACGGATTAAAATTAAATAACTGGTTTGATTTCAATAGATCGACACTGAATCTCAATAAAACACATTTCGTACTATTTAAAGATAAACACAACAGTGATGTGTCATTGGCAATAGCTGGGACTAAAATCACAAGGGTAAAAGAAACAAGAGTTCTTGGAGTGTTTATTGATGAACACTTGACCTGGAAATCACATATTAGTTACATAAAAGGTTAAATTGCCAAATCCTTATAGGAGCATTACATGAAGTCAAATTCTTACTGGTAATTCTGGTTTGTTGGCATTGTACAATTCACTGATTGTTCCATACTTGACTTATTGTGTAGAAATCTGGGGAGCGAGATACAAAAGCTATACACAACCCTTATTTATTCTACAGAAAAGAGCTCGGAGAGAGTCATCAACTATAGTGGCTGTAGAGATCCATCAAACCCGTTGCTCTTCAAATATAAATTACTGAAATTTCAGAATTTAAAAGACTGGGATATCTTACAACTATGTATAAAGCCAACAAACATTCAGAGGATATTTGTGATTTACTACTAAACTGAAGTTAACCCAAACACCTCTAATAAAAGGGATTTGTAAACAAAAGCGTCCCTGAGGGAGATAAAACGCACGAAAGCTTGCACTAAACGCGCAACAAGGCCAAATTATTAGGCACAAGCTTAACAACCAAACTATAGCTACACAAACGGGGTTAATCCCGGTTAATCAAAAAGAGGACTGAAAACTACGGCAAGCTTTAACTTAACTCAGGAGGAGGAAAAACACAAAGCCTCCAGAGAATACTCACACCGAGGTCCACAAACAAACCCAGGAATGAGAGCTGGATCGCGAGCAGTGGCGTCGTTAGGCCTATTTTAGGGGTGCTGAAGCCTCCCTAAACTATTCTTAAGCCCCTCTAAACAATTTGTGTTTTTTTTTTCTTTTTTTTTCTTCGATATATTTATTTTTTTTACAGAACTTGCAGACAAATTCAATATAAAATGCAGAAATATGATTTTAAAGAAATAACAATATAAACCCGTCGCTATTCACATAAATATATGATCATAACTCGGTTGGTCCATTTCACTTTAGACTCTTAAGGTAGCGTCAGTGCTTCGTTATCCAATCCGTTCCAGTTGTTCACAGGAGACATCCACATTACTGAAAATCCAGTCCTCGTTTTCACTGCTACTTTACACTCAGCTCGTACCTGCGGACACTAGCGTACATGCTGCAAACAGCAAGAAAACATGGATATACGCAAGTTTTTCAAGAAAGTAAGTCTTCATCACTGGCTGGTAGTAACAATTAGTTAGCTCCAGGCTAACAGCAGAGAGTTCCATGTAATTAATGAACCAGGTGCCCCCCATTTTGATAAATAAAAACCTGGCTAGTGCACTAAGTTAGCAGTTAGCATAATGTTAATTTCTGTCACTCGTTTTAGCTCTGAAAAATCGAGCTGAGCTCATTCAGGTTATAATCAGTGGAAATAATAATAATCACTCCTCTCCATCCCCATTAACCTGTAGGAGTCAGGGCAGAGGAGCACAGAGACTGAGAGGGGAGAGACCTCTGCTGGAGAGGTGAGTCAAAGATTTCACAGGATGGAGTCATTTGTGATGCAGACTGTCTGATTAGATTTTAATGGAACTCAATATGGATAAAAATATGATACATTTCAGTCACGGTGCATATAAGTCCGGGTATAAAAATATATATATATATATATATATATAAGTCAAATTAGCCTGACTCGCATATTTTTGAGGGTTCTATTTTAATATTACTTCAATTCAAGTGATTTAGTAATATTTTTCAGGGCTTTAAATTGCAACCACTTTAGTCACATCACATGCATGCTCAAAATGTAATGTTTGTAACTTCAAAATATTTGGGAGCAACAAATTACTGTGGCGTGTGAGCAGAAGTCATGATATTAGCAATTTACATTACAATTATGTTTGTATCTTGAAGGGTGAGGCAGAAGGAGAGGCTGATGGAGAAAACGGTCAACAGGCAAGTTCAAGTCAGAGAGAGCAAGGAGAGACAGAGGAGCTGCAGCAAATGGATCAAGAGGCAGAGGAAGATCAAGTTCTTACAGAGAGAGGAGAGCAAACAGGCCAAAAGAGGGAAAATGATGAAGCAGCTGCAGCAACTCATTCTACTACAGGATTTGATTTAGGTGACAAAGACACAGGGCCCAGACAGGTGAAGCTGAAGAGCTATCCACATGAAACTTTTGGTACACAGAAGCGAGCATTTAACCACAGCTGGTTTGAAAAGCACAACTGGTTAGAATATTCATTTCTTCTGTTTTCTTGTTGTACTGTATTATAAAACAGACTGAAATAAAACAATAGATCTATTGGTGGCCTAGGATGTTTAATCTGTCCAAAAAAGTAGGAAAACAATTTCTCAGTCTTTGCTTTCTGTTTGTGAAATTTTGTGCTCATTCACTAAATTCGTTCATATCGTGTGCATCTCTTGGGGGCTAAGCCCCTCCTGTCCTTAAAACCTAGTGACGCCCCTGATCGCGAGCATACCGGAAGCTTCTCCAAACAATTCTAATTATCTCTAACCAGAACAAGAGTCAATGAGAAGCATTAGCTGCTCCACATAAAACTCATATGGTCTCTCCCTCGCATTTAAACGTCAGAAAATGTACAAAATTGAGTGTACCAAGTAATTATGAAGAGTTCACATTAAGCCTATGATCATGATAGCTCTGGAAATAAGAATAGGAAATACTTAAAAATGAATCTGTATATGTGTCTGAGAAATGGAAACTGTGGAGATCTTTTTTCCTGGGAAAGGGGGCAGAATTTATAAGATTTTTTTCTTTGTTCTGCTCCTTTTCATTCAAAGTTGAGTTTTTTGTTATGTATATCTTCTGGGTTAGATGTTTTATTTGTTTTATTTTGAATTACATTAAGTCAATTAAAGGGAAAAATTCATAGCTGAAGTTACCTGCGAAATACTGATTTTAATTTGACATGACAACCAGTATGTCATATGCTGGGGAAGCAAAAGAAAATAAAGCCATGTTTGTCTGGGCCCTTCAAGGACTTTTGCCACCAAATGTGTGGCAGAATTCTCACTTCCAGAGTGAAGGAGGGAAAAAAATTACAGTTATTTAGCGGGGGGAGAAAATAAATACAAAGGGTACTGTAAATTTATATTCATCCAGCCACAGCCAGCAGCCCTCGAACATGTCCAGTTAACCACACCACGTCATAGAACCACAAATGTCAGAGTCCACTAACTGACTTATTTGTCTCTGCAAAGTTATATTTATTTTATGCAGACAGTTATGCTGCTCCAAGGTTGAGCAGCTGTTTGATTCAGGCCTGTTTTATTACTATTATTATTTTTTTAACATCTTGGTGCAGAGCAGTTGAAGAATTGCTGGTGCCAAGGTCGTCGTCCAGACTCAATGCAGCTCCTCCTCTACCGCGGTAACACAAACAGTTGATAACCACGTCTTCCCACACTGTAGTAATTCTTCTTTGCGAGTGGTTTGTTTATTATAATTTAGAACCTAGATTGCGACGGCCTCTGCTTAGGAAAACACACATGGACGCTCGCGCTCCCAGTCCAATACACAAGCAGCGTTTTACACACGCACCCAAAACCCAATCAGATCAGAACCAGAACCTTCTCAGCCACACCCCCAGCACACACACACGTGCAGGACTCCTCCCTCTGGTCAGCAACACACACACGCTCTGTTCTCCGGCTCACACATGAATAGCATGCACACCGCAATTCACACCAAGCATCCACGTAGCGACACACACCTCAGATATACTGTCACTCACACCTCAACACGAAACATCCACAATGTACACTTTTCTTTTTTTGCTAATGACTATGGTGGGAAATGTTTGATTTGTATGGGAAACGATGCTCGAGGCCGGGGAGTTTCCATACGCCAGAATACCCGTTTCACACATACACATGGATTTCTTGAATTGTCACGGAGGCATGGAGCAAACTATTCCCTTGTGGTGATAAATACATTATCCCAATGGCCAGAATTTAACCCTACAAAGAAATATGATGCTTTGACAGTGGCACAGGTGTTATGTAACCATTTTTCCCTACTTATGGAATTCCTTCTGTTATCAGGTCAGGCATTGGAACACATTTTGTTTATGAGGTGATGACTAGATGCTCTGAAACAGATGATTAAAGTGTTCTCTGAGGAAACAAGTCTAAATATACAATGATCTCGCAGAGCCCTCTTGTGCTTTTTCGCCCTCACAGGTCGTGAAACCAGGAAGTTGGGTCCGGATCAAAGTGCTTAAACGAGAAACCTGGAGTTCTCCACGTTACGACGGTCCACGTCAAGTCTTGCTCGTTACCCCCACTGCTGCGAAAGTTGCTGAGAGGCCATCTTGGACCCACCTTTCTCATGGTAAACTCATCAAAGTCACTTATCCGCCACTAGGGCGGCAACGAAGTCCGGGCTTCAAAGGGGCTCATGACAACAGGTCACGAGCGTCTCAACCCCCGGTGAAGATGGACGACTGCTACAGGCATACAGGATGCCTCACTCTGATGATGTTGATGGTACGTGAATGTGGCCTCTTCTGTGGCCCGCCTCTCAGCACCTGACAGAGGGATTGGAATGGTGGCAGCTGCCTGGGGCACTGGAGATGGAACGGAGCTTGGACCGCAACGATGGTGGGACGGGGCTCCACCCTGCCCACCGACCATAGAGATGGACCGTCACCTGCACTCGTGGACCCGTCTGGACGTCACAGGAAGACAAGACGGAAGAGAGACTCCAGATTGGGATGGAAAATCTGGACCCACACACCCTAACTGCACCCTGGTTTCACGGTTCCTGGGACGGAGGGACTTCGTCTGGACACACCACTGCTGGGAGGGAACTCCTGGTTTGCATCGGTCACTGCCATCGCCTGAGCAGCACAAGTCACAAGTCAACGCGTCATGCTACGTCTGCTCGCTGATACCACACTCCCTCAAAGAGTCATCACTTCTATGACCTGAAGCGTTAAGTTCGGTTGATGTTTTTTGTATTCTGTACGGCTTAGCTCATCCACGACACTCCACTGACCCAAATGATCCTTGGTTGCGCACAGACACTTCTGCCCTGACACAGTGTTCATCCTTGTATGACATTTTGATAAGAATCAATGGTACTGACCCCACAGGTTCCCTCACACCACATAGATAGACCGCACATTCAGCTAGAAAACTTGACTGCACTCACTTCCCATGGTTTTTCAGGTTTTCCACCTTTCATGGTAGCATCCAGGAACATGTTATTGCAACACCATCTTGCGCTGGACCATCTGTTGGCCTCGGAAGGGGGCCTTTGCCATGTCATAGGTCACGCTCTTGGTTTCAGGTGTTGCGCCTTTTTCCCTGACACAGCCGGCGACATCACCGCCACCCTTACACTCATGAATGACCTCTTATCTCAAATGAAAGCTGATGAGCTCCGTGTTCCTAGAGGATTCGCCTTCTGGGAATGGATGAATTCCGGTTCCTGGTCCAATTTTCTACAATAATTATTACACTTTATTGCTACAATATTTGATTCCTGTCATTATTTTTCTTGTTTTCTTGCTGTACTTTCATGCTGCATGGTTCCATGTATCAAGATTTGTATCACCAATATGATTAGTGTTTCACTATTTTGCTGTTTTGGCTCACACACCTGCTGCTCCTAATGATTTTGAAATATCTGATTTTGACCGGTACTACCGGTATTCTGACTGTAAATGTTGATTTTTTACTCTATAACGTTTTTACTGGAATGATGCTTAGGGTGAAGTTCTTAGTATTGTGGTATTGATCTCTGACTGCTGCTCAGCTGCAGCTTCATGTGCTGTCATTTACCATCATGTGATTGCTTCCACTGATTTCGCATTCGGTTCCGAGGTTTATTATTTTGATCCTACTGTTGATGCTTATTTTACATGACTTGCTTAGTGCNGACTCCAGATTGGGATGGAAAATCTGGACCCACACACCCTAACTGCACCCTGGTTTCACGGTTCCTGGGACAGAGGGACTTCGTCTGGACACACCACTGCTGGGAGGGAACTTCTGGTTTGCATCAGTCACTGCCATCGTCCGAGCAGCACCAGTCACAAGTCAACGCGTCATGCTACGTCTGCTTGCTGATACCACACTCCCTCAAGGAATCATCACTTCTATGGCCTGAGGCGTTATGTTCAGTTGATGTTTTTTGTATTCTGTATGGCTTTGCTCGTCCACAACACTCCACTGACCCTGATGATCATTGGTTGCACACAGACACTTCTGCCCTGACACAGTGTTGATCATGGCATGACAATTTGTTAAGAATCAATAGCACTGACGTTTTTGCAGACCCCACAGGTTCACTCACACCACATAGATAGGCAGCACATTCAGCTAGAAAACTTGACTGCACTCACTTCCCGAGGTTTTTCAGTTTTTCCACCTTTCATGGTAGCATCCAGGAACATGTTAATGCAACACCATCTCGCGCTTGACCGTCTGTTGGCCTCTGACGGGGGCCTTTGCCATGTCGTGGGTCATGCTCTTGGTTTCTGATGTTGCGCCCTTTTTACCTGACACAGCCGGCGACATCACCGCCACCCTTACACTCATGAATGACCTCTTATCTCAAATGAAAGCTGATGAGCTCATTGTTCCTAGAGGATTTGCCTTCTGGGAATGGATGAATTCTGGTTCCTGGTCCAATTTTCTACAATTATTATTACACTTTATTGCTACAATATTTGATTCCTGTCATTATTTTTCTTGTTTTCTTGCTGTACTTTCATGCTGCATGGTTCCATGTATCAAGATTTGTATCACCAATATGATTAGTGTTTCACTATTTTGCTGTTTTGGCTCACACACCTGCTGCTCCTAATGATTTTGAAATATCTGATTCTGACCGGTATTCCGGTATTCTGATTGTAAATGTTGAATTTTTACTCTGCGTTTTTACTGGAATGATGCTTAGGGTGAAGTTCTTAGTATTGTGGTATTGATCTCTGACTGCTGCTCAGCTGCAGCTTCATGTGCTGTCATTTACCATCATGTGATTGCTTCCACTGATTTCGCATTCGGTTCCGAGGTTTATTATTTTGATCCTACTGTTGATGCTTATTTTACATGACTTGCTTAGTGCATAAATCTCATGCATGTTATGTATATATACCATAAACAGGAGGGATTATGTTATAGGATTTCTGAATCCTGTACCGCTTCTCTATTTCATTCTGTATCTCACACACACCCACACACACACACACACACACACACACACACATCTGAACACACCCACTACCTTATCTCCTACTTTAAATAAACTGTGTTGGCAGCCGCTCGAGGCAGACTGTACTCTGTCCTGAGTTGGTCTGTCATCATTTGCAAATGGTTTTGTGTGGTTCATGTGTCTTATTTTGTCTTTCTCTCTCATCTCCTCAGTTCCGGGTAGTTAGGTTGACTGACAAAATCCCTGACAGAGGTCAAAAAGATGAACGATTTTGTGCAAAATTGAGCGATTTTAAGCATTTTCCATTCATTTCAATAGCCTGAAAAATCGCAGAAAAAGCTGAATAAATCGGAAACGGTTGAAGATATCAATACCAAGAGATATAGCCGGAAAGAGCTGAACGAGCTGAACGGTTTGATACCAAATTTGCTGAAATAGCTGAAAAACTGTAGGAGGAGATGCAGTTCAAAAAATGTATGGAAACTGAAAAAGTGGAGGAGGAGAAAAACAATACTTTGAATGCTTTAACAAGCATTCAAACTAACTAGATAAATTGCATTTCTTGCAGAAATGCGTTTGAATGCTTTATTGCTGAATACAATAGCTGAAACTGCTGAATTGAAGCTAAAACTAAGTTTAATTGTCAAAATGTGCTGAATGCATTTGAAGTTTTAGGAGCAAAAATTGCTAAAAAGTTTTAAAAATCCCGAAAAGTAAGTAGAGAATAGAGAAAAAAATCCTAAACAGCAGAAAACTGAAATCTCTTAACATAGTTTAAACAACTGAGTAGCTAAAATGTTTAAACAGCTCATATTTGAGTATAAGTAGTTAAATTTTCACAATTAGTTGAATTGTGAAGTTACCAGGATATGCTGAATTTTGAAACTGATAGCTGAGTAGCTGAACTTAAATTAGCAGTTTTCTGCTGCGAAAATTTAACGTAATTGTAAAAATGAGCTGAAAAGATTGAAAGATTTAGGAGCAAAAAATCACTAACAAGTGTATTAAAGCCAAATAAGTAAGTGGAGAAAAGAGAAAATAAATCTAAACATCAGAAAACTGAAATCTCAGTACACTGTTTAAAAAACTGGACAGCTGAAATGTTTAAACAGCTGGTATTTGAGTAGGAATAGTTTAATAGTTAAATTTTCACAATTAGCTGAACTGTGAATTTAGCAGCTGAAAATGATGAACATGCATTAGAACTGAAGTGAAGTTGAAAATGAGTTCAATTGTCAAAGTTAGCAGAATGAGATAAAAAATAAACTGTTAGAAAGAGCAGAAATTGAACTTTAAGGTTTCAAAACTTTCTCAGCCAATCAAAGACCAGGGATGGTGGACCGCTGGTTTAAAGAGTTCAAGCTGATCGATTTGGTGTATAACATATCTGGGTGTGTATTTCTGTTAACTTGGAAGAAGCTTGAACTCTCTCAGCCAATCAGAAAGCAGGGATGGGTGGGTGTGTGGGTGGGGGGGAACCGGGTTCATCAGACCAAGCTGATCAATTTGATGTATATGTGTGGGTGCGTATTTCTGTATAGCCAGAAAAAAATTGAAAACTCTCAGCCAATCAGGGAGAGAGAGGGGAGTAGGGGGTAGGGAGTGATAGAGAGAGAGAGAGAGAGAGAGAGAGAGAGGAGTAGGGAGGAAGGGAGGGAGCGAGAAAGGTATAGCACCGATTCGAAAAATTCCAAAAGCATCAGCATCAGAAGGCTTTGGTGGTGCTGTATTTAATTTTTTGTGTGCCTACCTAGAATATTTGTAGGAGAAATGATGAGATGATTTCTACTGTCTGGAGCAGAAAATGCCTGTTTTTTATGTGAGGAAAATGTGGCTGAATCCTCCTTCTGATGCTTGTAACTCAAGAACCGTGGCAGATACAGCTAAAACAAAGACATCCCATCGAAGCTGACAAAAAAAAACTTCTGTTTTTGAAAGAAATTACACATGAACTATAAAAGATGTGGTCGTAGCAGATTTTTCTTTAGAGAAAGTCATCGGATCCTGCAGCTGATCTGCAGCTTCAACAGTCACATTGGAGGCCTGGAACCTCTCATCACCATTCAAAAAGTATTGCACCGATTAGAAAAATTCCAAAAGCATCAGCAGCAGAAGGCGTCAATGGTGCTCTGTGTCTTTTGTGTGGCTACGTCGTATTCTGTAGGAGATATGAGGAGACAATTTCAGCTGTCTGACAGGGAACAGAGCAGAAAATGCCTGTTTTTTATGTTTTTTACCGTGACACCTACAGCTAAAATGAAGACATCCTGTCGAAGCTGACAAAAAAACCTACTGTTTTTGAGAAAATTGTTTGAGTAGCGTAAACGGTGTGGGTGTAGTAAACATCTGTTTGCAGAAAAAGTGACCTTGAAATGTCAGAGTGCGGAATGTTCAACTCAGAGTGGAGAGGACAGATTTTAATAAACTTGAAACCTCACAACTAAATAACGCTACGACCACAATTTTTTGAGTACGTCCATAAATTATACATCAAAACGGAGGAAAATCCGTCAGCTTTCATCCAGCGCAAGTCTCATTTCCGTCGGTTCTACAGTTCTCTCAGGACACTGTCTGAAGTCGAGCAAAGTCGGTTTTCGGCCCTATTCTTTTGAACGGAGGATGGAGGAGAAATAAGTGAACTTTCCCAAATCGTACCTCAAGTTGAACCTGTGATTGTAGAAAAACCGTAAAAGATATCAAAAAGCAGAGTCATACGAGAATAGTTGAACCTGTTCTGGGGTTAAAAGTTGAATGAAGTCTCTAGGTTGAAGTATGTTGAAGTAGTTAAAGTTCAAAGAGCTGAATAGATTTTGTGAAAAATCTGAGGATTTGAAGGATTTCCCATTCATTTCAATGGGCTGAAAAATCGCAGAAAAAGCTGAATATCTCGGAAACGGTTGAAGATATCAATAACAAAAGTCATAGCCGGAAAGAGCTGAATGAGCTGAACTGTTTGAAACCAAATTTGCTGAAATAGCTGAAAAACTGTTGAACTAGATACAAATCCTTTCCATTCATTTCAATGAGAAAATAATAATAGAAAAAGCTGAATATTTCGGAAACGGTTGAAAATATCAATACCAAAAGTCATAGCCGGAAAGACCTGAACGGTTTGATACCAAGTTTCTAGGTTAAAGTATGCTGAAGTAGTTAACTCTCAAAGAGATGAATGGTTTGGCCAAAAGTTTTGAGAATTTTAAGGGCTTCCCATTCATTCCTATGGGAAAAAAAATCATAGAAAAAGCTGAATATTTCGGAAACGGTTGAAAATATCAATACCAAAAGTCATAGCCGGAAAGACCTGAATGAGCTGAACGTTTTGATACCACATTTGTTAAAATCGCTGAAAGTCTGAATGAGTTGAAAAGGTCCAAAAAACGTACGGAATACGGAAGAAGTCGGAAGAATAACTAGATCCATTGCATTTCTTGCAGAAATGCGTTTGAATGCTACGTTGCTGGAATCGAGAGCCGAAGCTGCCGAATAACTGAACTGAAGCTGAAACTGAGCTCAATTGTCAAAAATAGCTGAATGTAGTTGAAGAATTAGGATCAAAAATAACTAACAAGTTTAATAAAGCGCAAACAGTAGACGAAGAACGAAGAAAAAAATCTTAAACAGCAGAAAACGGAAATCTCCGAACGCAGTTTAAAAAACTCGACAGCTGAAGTGTTTGAACGGGGTGTGTTTGAGTAGGAATAGATTAATAGTTTCATTTTCACAATGAGCTGCACTGTGAATGTAGCAGCATCTGCTGAATTCTGAAACTGATAGCTGAACATGCCTTGGAACTGGAGTGAAGTAGAAAATTAGTTCAACTGTCAACGTTAGCAGAATGAAATCAAAATTAAACTTTAAAAAGAGCAGAAATGAACTTTGAAGTTTCAAAATTCTCTCAGCCAATCAGAGAGCAGGAATGGTGGACGGCTGACTTCCTCAGACCAAGCCGAACGATTTGGTGTATAACACGTCTGGGTGCGTAATTCTGTTAACCCGGAATAAGCCTCAAGTCTCTCAACCAATCAGAGAGCAGGAACGGTTGACGGCTGGCTTCCTCGAACCAAGACGAACGATTTGGTGTATAACACGTCTGGGTGCGTCATTCCGTTAAGCCAGAATAAGCTTGAAGTCTCTCGGCCAGTCAGAGAGCAGGAACGATGGACGGCTGGTTTCCCGAGACCAATCCGATCGATTTGGTGTATAACACGTCTGGGTGCGTCATTCTGTTAACCCAGAATAATCCTTAGGAATCTCAACCAATCAGAGAGCAGGAACGGTGGACGGCTAGCTTCCTCAGACCAAGCCGAACGATTTGGTGTATAGCATGTCTGGGTGCGTCCTTCTTTTAACCCAGAATAAGCTTGAACTAAGTTTGAAATGATCCAAACAGTTATTAAAAAAATAATTGAATGAAGAGAATTCAGACTGAGGTATTAATGTGAGAATAATTCGGTGTAGTTTAGCTTGAAACCTTGGATCTAAGATGAAGAGGAAGAATTTCCAAAGAGAAAAATCAAGACATTGTTTGCAGAAAGAAATCTAACAAAACATAAAAAGTGCTTTGCTGTGGTCTGGCACAAGGTGGCAGCAGAGTACTGTGTATTTATATAGTTTGAGTGTAGAGCAAAATTGTTTCAGAGTGTTAGTATACATATTTAATTGTTTAAATGATCCAAAAATATTGTATAAATAATTGAATGAAGAAGAGCATTTAGGCTGAAGTATAAAATGAGAATAATTAGGTGTAGTTTAGCTAGAAAAGTTGCATTTAAGTTGAAATAGTTTAAAGAGAAGAATGATGAAGTTGCCACAGGTGAGATTTGAACCCAGGTCTCTTGCATGAAATCCCTCCAAATATCCCACTGAGCTAACACTTTGGCTGAAAAGAACAGGTGGATGTTGTTATGTAAGATTGAATAAAGAAGAGCATTTAGGCAGAAGTATAAAATGAGAATAATTAGGTGTAGTTTAGCTTTAAAAGTTAAATGTAAGTTGAAATGTTTGACATTGTCTAAAGATCAGAATCATGAAATTGCCACAGGTGGGATTTGAAACTGGGTCTTCTGTATGAGAAACATCTAAGTATTCCACTGAGCTAACAAGCTGGCTGAAAATCAAAGGTGGATGTCGTTATGTAAAGACAAGTTGGGCTCTTCCATGCTGCCCTTGTGAATGAGGGCAGAAGACAGGACTTCTGTGCTCGTTAGCGATTGTAGCAGAAGAACCGTTAGAGTTACAGCAAAAACAAAGACATCCCCTGAAAGCTGACAAAAATACCTACTGTTTTATATAAGAATCATGTGTGTACTCAAACATATAGAGCCACTTTTGGACCATTCTTTAACTTGAAATGAAGCAGTCTGCCCCTCCTTCTGCTGCTCACTGCTAGAGTGGAGTTGTGTTTCCTCAACTGTTTTCATAAGCACCAAAAACTGTCTTACAGCCACAATACTTTGAGTAGATTGATATATTATAGCTCAAAACGTAGGTATATCTGTCAGCTATCATTCAGTGCAAGTCTCAATTTGATGAGATTTACTGTTCACCCAGGACAAATCCTGAAGCGGCACAAAGTCACTTCTGAGCTCCTATCTTTCCCAGTCATTTTGTGGTGACGTTTCCTGAAAGATCCCAAACTGTACCTAAAACTTAAACTGTGATTTTAGAAAAACTGTAAAAGATATCAGGACACAGAGTCATCGGCAAATAGATGAAAGTCTTGTGACTCGTTTAAACTTTAAATGAAGTTTCTAGGTTAAAGTATGCTGAAGTAGTTAACTCTGAAAGAGATGAATGGTTTGGCCAAAAGTTTTGAGAATTTTAAGGGCTTCCCATTCATTCCTATGGGAAAAAAAATCATAGAAAAAGCTGAATATTTCGGAAAAGGTTGAAAATATCAATACCAAAAGTCATAGCCGGAAAGACCTGAATGAGCTGAACGTTTTGATACCACATTTGTTGAAATCACTGAAAGTGTGAAGGAGTTGAAAAGGTCCAAAAAACGTACGGAATACGGAAGAAGTCGGAAGAATAACTAGATCAATTGCATTTCTTGCAGAAATGCGTTTGAATGCTGCGTCGCTGAAATTGATTGCCGAAGCTGCCGAATAACTGAACTGAAGCTGAAACTGAGCTTAATTGTCAAAAAAGTTGAACTTAGTTGAAGAATGTTGTTTGAAATAGTTTAAGCTTTCAGTGGATGTCTTTGTTTTTGCTGTAACTATAATGGTGTTTTTAGATCAGAATCATGAAATTGCCCATGGTGGGATTTGAACCCGGTTCTGCTGCATGGGAAACCTCTAACTATCCCACTGAGCTAACACTCTTGCTGAAAAAGCACAGGTGGATGTCTTTATGTAAAGATAAGTTGGGCTCTTCCATGCAGCCCTTCTTGTGACTGAGTTAGAAGAGAGGACTCCTCGGCTCGTTAGCGATTGTAGCAGAAGAACCGTTAGAGTTACAGCAAAAACAAAGACATCCCCTGAAAGCTGACAAAAATACCTACTGTTTTATACAAATCATGTGTGTACTCAAACATATAGAGACACTTTTGGACCATTCTTTAACTTGAAATGAAGCAGTCTGCCCCTCCTTCTGCTGCTCACTGCTAGAGTGGAGTTGTGTTTCCTCAACTGTTTTCATAAGCACCAAAAACTGTCTTACAGCCACAATACTTTGCAGCATTCAAACTAACTAGATCAATTGCATTTCTTGCAGAAATGCATTTGAATGCTGCGTTGCTGGAATCGAGAGCCGAAGCTGCCGAATAACTGAACTGAAGCTGAAACTGAGCTCAATTGTCAAAAATAGCTGAATGTAGTTGAAGAATTAGGATCAAAAATAACTAACAAGTTTAATAAAGCGCAAACAGTAGACAAAGAACGAAGAAAAACATCTTAAACAGCAGAAAACGGAAATCTCCGAACGCAGTTTAAAAAACTCAACAGCTGAAGTGTTTAAACGGGGTGTGTTTGAGTAGGAATAGATTAATAGTTTCATTTTCACAATGAGCTGCACTGTGAATGTAGCAGCATCTGCTGAATTCTGAAACTGATAGCTGAACATGCCTTGGAACTGGAGTGAAGTAGAAAATTAGTTCAAATGTCAACGTTAGCAGAATGAAATCAAGATTAAACTGTTAAAAAGAGCAGAAATTGAACTTTGAAGTTTCAAAATTCTCTCAGCCAATCAGAGAGCAGGAATGGTGGACGGCTGGTTTCCTGAGACTAATCCGATCGATTTGGTGTATAACACGTCTGAGTGCGTCATTCTGTTAACCCAGAATAAGCCTCAAGTCTCTCAACCAATCAGAGAGCAGGAATGGTGAACGGCTGGCTTCCTTAGACCAAGCCGAACGATTTGGTGTATAACATGTCTGGGTGCGTCATCCTGTTAATCCGGAATAAGCCTCAAGTCTCTCAACCAACCAGAGAGCAGGAACAGTGGACGGCTGGCTTCCTCAGACCAAGCCGAACGATTTGGTGTATAACATCTCTGGGTGCATAATTCTGTTAACCCGGGATAAGCCTCAAGTCTCTCAACCAATCAGAGAGCAGGAATGGTGGACAGCTGGCTGCCTCAGACCAAGCCGAACGATTTGGTGTATAACATCTCTGGGTGCATAATTCTGTTAACCCGGAATAAGCCTCAAGTCTCTCAACCAATCAGAGAGCAGGAATGGTGGACGGCTGGCTTCCTCAGACCAAACCGAACGATTTGGTGTATAACATGTCTGGGTGTGTAATTCTGTTAACCCGGAAAAAGCCTCAAGTCTCTCAACCAATCAGAGAGCAGGAATGGTGGACAGCTGGCTTACTTAGACCAAGCCGAACAATTTGGTATATAACATGTCTGGGTGCGTCGTTCTGTTAACCCAGAAAAAGCTCGAACTAAGTTTGAAATGATCCAAACAGTAATAAAAAATAAATTGAATGAAGAGAATTCAGACTGAGGTATTAAATGAGAATAATTCTGTGTAGTTTAACTTGAAACCTTGGATCTAACATGAAGATGAAGAATTTCCAAAGAGAAAAATCAAGACATTGTTTGCAGAAAGAAATCTAACACAACATAAAAAGTGCTTTGCTGTGGTCTGACACAAGGTGGCAGCAGAGTACTGTGTATTTATATAGGTTGAGTGTAGAGATTAAGTGTTTTAAGACTGTTAGTATACATATTGAATTGTTTAAATGATCCGAAAATATTGTATAAATAATTGAATGAAGAAGAGCATTTAGGCTGAAGTATAAAATGAGAATATTTAGGTGTAGTTCAGCTTGAAAAATTGCATGTAAGTTGAAACAGTTTAAAGAGAAGAATAATGAAGATGCCACAGGTTGGATTTGAACCCAGGTTTCCCACATGAAAACCCTCCAACTTTCCCACTGAGCTAACACTCTGGCTGAAAAGCACAGGTGGATGTCGTTATGTAAAGAGAAGTTGGGCTCTTCCATGCTGCCCTTGTGAAAGAGGGCTGAAGACAGGACTTTTGTGCTCGTTAGCGATTGTAGCAGAAGAAGCATTAGAGTTACAGCAAAAACAAAGACATCCCCTGAAAGCTGACCAAAATACCTACTGTTTTATACAAAAATCATGTGTGTACTCAAACATATAGAGCCACTTTTGGACCGTTCTTTGACTTGAAATGAAGCAGTCTCCCCCTCCTTCTGCTGCTCGCTGCTAGAGTGGAGTTGTGTGTCCTGAACTTTTTTCTTAAGCACGAGAAACTGTCTTACAGCCACAATACTTTGAGTAGATTGATAAATTATAGCTCAAACCGTAGGTATATCTGTCAGCTATCATTCAGTGCAAGTCTCAATTTGATAGGATTTACTGTTCAGCCAGGACAATGCCTGAAGTGGCACAAAGTCACTTCTGAGCTCCTATCTTTCCCAGTCATTTTGTGGTGATGTTTCCTGAAAGATCCCAAACTG
>SSNS01000645.1:1649-46730 GCA_006937985.1 Aphyosemion australe
AAGAGACAGTTATGGGCCTTGTTAAAAAATCTGAGCTGAGGATGATCGATGACCAGGCCCCCAAGGCTCCCTACAGCCCTCCTCAGTAAAGAATTAACTTGCTTTCTGTTGCTGTTAATTCTCCCTGGTTGTCCAGCATTTTATATCGTTTGTCTCCACGATTAGCCCACAAAACAGAGGAGTTTTTGCTGGAGGGCGTAATCTGACCTGGAGACTTGTCAGAATTTGATGCAGACACACATTCCTGAGTTTCTGCAAAGCTAATCCCTCTGTAGCTAGCCAGACGTTTATATCTGCGCTGTTTACGAAACGACTGCAGCTCAGAGGAATTTTGTTCTGACAGGAAAGCTGGATGGCTGTTTGACAGGACAAAGCGAATTTTGCACTCCATTGTTGAACGGTGAATATTAACAATTTTGTTAGAAATATTCACCAAATACGCCAGATTTGTCTGAAGGGAACCGTTAAACGATGCTGTTAACACAAAAAACAAACGTTCTCTGAGAGCAACACACCGTCCAACTGTGTTCGTCAAAGCAAGTCTGATACTGAATATGTCCAGAGCTCTGGGCTACACTGATTCCATTACGTCATCGGCCCTTTGATGCCTCTGTAAGCCACGCCCACCTGTTAGTAGCAGAGTCCAAAATCAAATAACGTCCAAACGTTCACGACGTCTACTGCTGCTGCTGCTGCCAGACATGCGTCACCGTAGCCATCTTGTGTCTGGTTTCAGTCTCCCAGACCGGTCCGGTCCAGTTAGGAAAGAAAGACGGAACTTTTTGCTGCTTCTGCGGGTTCTAATGAAAAACTTTTAAACACGACTAGAAATATCAGTCCTACCTGTAAATACGAGTTCAATGAAGCATATAAAAATAAAATAGATGAACTTTGTGCACATGCAGCAACGAAAGTAGAGGGTGAACGGTAATTACGTAGCATGCGGCAGGTCACCATGGCAACAAGGGCTTTTAGGTTAGATAGTAACAGGAATCTCGTCTCTATGACGCTGAATCCAGGATAAGTGGAGAAAACTATACTGACCAAACATGATCAGATAAACTTTGATTAAAAATGTCAAGAACACAAAATTAGGCAGATGAAGTCAGTTGGCTGAACCACGGTGTTACAGGTGAACGTCAACCTTCTGTTGGACAAACGTCGCCCTCTTGTGCCTGTTTAGTGTTACTACAATTGGTCATCAAATCTTTTACAGATGTTTCTAATGGTTGAAAGAAAACGAATAAAAGCGAAAGTTTGAGGAAGGAGGGCGTACACTTGAGAACCCAGAGAGATGCTATCATTCAGTTGACAATCCCAGAGTCTGAGCTGCAGGTCCTATGTATGCAAGTAGAGATTGTGACATCTAGCCCTTTGAAACAAACTGTTGTTGGGAGCAATCATTTTAATATCTCTATTAAATTAATTAATATTGGTTTGTGTTTAAATTTAAACTCATGTTTTGAATGATGATTGTTTTTATTTTTGATACAATAAATTAGTATACCTTTAAACACGGTGGAGGGACTGAGAACACGCATTATCCTGGGACCTGTGGGTTTTTGGCTCTACATAGATGAGGGGTCAGATACAAGCAATTCAATGACCTTCATGAAGCAAGACTACAGGAAACAGGTCACCTGTCCGGACCAGGGACACCCTGCAACCCCTTGGTAGGATGTTCTACCTATCGGGGGGGGGGGGGTCATCAGCAGGCATATGGCAGTCCAGCTTTGCCAAGGTCACTCTAAATTTGGTCTTTAAACCTTAAATAACCCATTGTGTGAGGACACACAGCTGAATGTGTTAACATGTCACTCTTTATACTTTCTTTAACACATTATCACACACACTAATAACTTTGTTACTGTATGTACAACTGCAGCTGTTTTTGTTCTCCGTGTCCTTTCAAATAATCAAATAATTAAAAGTAACAGTGGTTATTTGTGATAATCTGAGTCTGTTTTATAGGTAACATTCTACATATTACTCATCACAGACTGTATGAATGTTAAACCAAATACAAACACAGAGCTTAAAGTTTTTTACGGCACAATCTGATTGTGCAGCACAGCGTTAGCCTGGCAAGCCATCCTATATATGTGAATATATAAACTCTAACTCTAATTCTAACTATAACAAACTCTGCAAAGCAAGAATTTGGTCTAGTTCACTAGGCTAGCAAAGCGTGGCAAAATGCTAGAATGCAATGGATGACCAATCACTGAGCAGATTTTTAGTTACACTCAGTTCATGCTTTATTGCAGCTGGGGAAAGGGTTAAAATCAGAGACCTGTGCTTTGTTTAGTTAGATTTGTATTCATTCATTCCTCTCCTGTACTTACTGCTGCAGAGCTGGAGTCTCAAGAGAGAGGGACACCCGAGACAGGACAGTCCATCACAGGGACACAAACAAATGACACACACACAACCAGTCACATACTCACTCACACAATTCAGAGTCACCATTGAAGCAGGTTTGTGGGAGAGCACCCACACATATGACCCACAAGGAGAACATGCTAACACCACACAGCTGGGTGTTGAACTTATGACCTTCTTTCGCAACTTCACCACCTTCAGTGGTGTGTCCAGGATTTTAAAAATGGGGTTCCCAGCTGGGGCACTTGTTCATGCACAGGTGGCACCTATGTTGTTTTAGAGGGCAGGGGGTCACCCCGGGTTACCCCTCATAAAATCATTCTGTTTTTCTTTCTAGTGAATTTGCGGGCTCCACATTCTCCCATGATCAATTTTCTCTTCTTCGTCTTCTTGAAGCTGTTTTGTTGTGGTTAGCAAGCCACTACTTGGTGCATTACTACCACCAAGTGGAGAGGAGTTGGAATGAGTGGGATTCTGAATACTATTTATGTCAATATGAATAAATAAAGAATAAATATTTCGGTGTTATTTTTATAATACATAAATGTTCTGTAGGCCTGGGGCTGGAAAGAATGTTAAAAGTGCATGCTGCCACCTACTGTTTTGGGGTTTTATAACTCCAAGCCTTTTGTAAACAATGTAAAATCAATTTAAATGGAACTTAGTGGCGTGGCACCTGGGGTGGCCAATCAGATTTCAATGGTGTTATGTGCTACCCCAGGCTCTTCTCCCCCAGCATAGCTGCTACTTTCCACATGGCCAGATTTATAGTGTTTTTTTCTCCATGTTTAATGCTCCTTCTGTCATCCTTGAAGAAGGATGTGAAGCTCGCTAAACTCACAGCCATTTTTCTTCTCTTCTTCCCCGTGTCTGGTTTGATGATGTCAGTTTAGAGAGGCTAGCAGTTGTAGTCCTCTACGTCTTTTCAAGCTAAGATGGTGGATGAGGCTAAACCTAGTGGCTCCCCAGACGACGTGGTACCTCTGCGTCTTTTTAAAGAGGTGTCTTTAGCTGTTGCCCCAATAGTACTGCACATGATCAACTGGAGTCTGGTTTTTTCCCGGACAATTTTAAAAAAAAGCAGTGGTTCAGCCTCTACTATAAAAGCCTGCGTGGGAACAAAAAGCCTGGGTTGGATGTTTCACTGCCAGCTAACTACAGAGCGATCTCTAAGCTCCCTTTCTTAAGCAAGGTGCTTGAGAAATGTGTTTATCATCAGTTCCTGGCTTTCCTGGATGGCAATGATTTTTTGGAAACTTTCCAGTCGGGTTTTAGGCCATTACACAGTACTGGTTAGAGTCCTGAAAGATACATTTTTAGCAACAGATAGTGGCAACTTTGTGCTTCTTATTATGCTTGATCTCACCGCTGCTTTTGATACATTAGATCACAGAGTGTTGCTCCATCGCCTTCAACATTATGTTGGAATCTCAGGCCTAGCCTTAGAGTGGTTCAGATCATATCTGACCAATAGAATGATCTGTGTAAGAATGGGCGGGTTCTCCTCAGAATTTTCTCACCTGCCATGGGGGGTCCCACAGGGCTTGATTTTAGGAACGATGCTGTTTTCAGTATACATCCTACCATTAGGTGATATTTTTCGTAGGTTTGGCATCAATTTTCACCTCTATGCTGATGATTGCCAGCTTCACTTGCCCCTGGACAAGTCAGGTAACCACTCCATCAACAACCTTATGGCTGAGGTTAAGACATGGATGTCTGCAAACTTCATGTGCCTGAATGAGCGGAAAACCATTCTTATCAAGACGTGTCTGTATTTCATGCATTTGTCAATGTACGCCTGGACTACTGTAACGCAGTCTTGTTTGGTGTTAGCCCACCTCTAAACATGTTGCAAATTGTGCAAAATGCTGCTGCCAAATTTTTGGAGGGCAAGCGGAAATATGATCACATCACCCCAATCTTGGCAGCCTTACACTGGCTGCCCGTTGCCTTTCGAATTCATTTTAAGATCCTTTTATTGGTTTTTAAAACATTGAATGGACTGATGCCATCTTATCTGACAACGTTGTTACAGCCATACGCTAGGGCGCTCCGCTCAGAGGGCCTCCTATTGCTTTCAGTCCCAAGATCACATTTGAAGACGCGTGGGGACAGGGCTTTTGCAGTTGCAGGCCCAAAGCTCTGGAACGAGCTTCCCCATAAGGGCTTCCACCTCTATGGCGGTTTTTAAAACAAGGCTGACAACCTACCTTTATAACTTGGCATTTTCCTCTCAGTTTTATTGTGCTTAAGCTCCCTATGCAGCAGAAAAATGTTAAAGCCATACTATGCAACTTTTTCATATTTTTAAATCATTTTCTTGAGCCAGTATGTGCTAAAATGACCCTTTACAGGTTTAATAAAATGTCACTCAGACCCCCACCACCCTCTGTGGCCAGAATACCACACTTGCAACTTCACAGAGGCGGGTCGCCACCTGTTGTACTTAGAAAAAAGTGGAGCTTACATACCTGGTTCTGCAGTCTGTTTCCTGCATGTTTTAGATCATGAACACAGCTGATTTGTTTGATTTAGTGATGAACCGCTCCTGTAGACACTAATGAAGGCTGAGGAGACGTTTCAGCAGTTAGATTAAGGTGTTGAAAAGACAAAGTCCCAGTGAGGAGATACGTTTTACTTGAGCTTTCCCTAACTAACACTAGGGGGTGCTACAAGCAAGCCAAAATTTCCAAGCGTGCTTTTAATATTTTTATCAAACCCCCAGAGTCAAATCATTAACATGTTTTTTGCTCTCTACTTGAGAATCTACAGTACTACAGGTGACAACTTTATTATTATTATTATTATTATTATTATTATTATATAAATGTACAATTAAATAACACAATATCAAAGTTATCATCAGTAAACTATCAAAGATTTTTTTAAATACCGATTCTCTATTTCTCCACAAGGCTTCAAATTTTCAACATGTCAGATATGCACCTCAAAGCTCCTCTACTCTGACTGTTTTTTTAAAGCAGGAGTCATTAATTCCACAAACAGAATTCATTTTCATTATTTTTGACACAAAGACATTAATCTGACACTGATAAAGATGTTTAGTGTTGTATCTGTTTTGTGTTCATCTGATAACAAAGCAAGAATCACCACTTCCACTCCTACTAGTCAGACTTTATTGAAGAGTAATTAACAAAAGTAGCTTGTGTAAAACACAAAACAGTGTTTATAGTTGAACATGTTGGCCTTAGAACACTAAGGAGGTGGTTGTTTTATGTGTTTGGAAAGACATTTGTTCGCAAGCAAAAGCTATAAACCACCTCTAATTAGCGTTATCTTTCTGTGATCAGATACATGTGTTATTCAGATGTTTAGGTCAACAGGATGTGTCTGTAAGAGGAAAGTTGATGACAAATTGACTGATAATATAAATTTTCATCAAAAAGCCTAGAATAAATTTCCAAGAAATTTGAGTTGAACTCCATGGCCAAGGTTCATGTGTGCCCTATCACATCATTTATCCCTGTGTGAACTAAAGGGGACCAGAAATCACTTGATGACTGCCAGCCATAAAAAAAATAAACGAGTCTGGAATTAGCATACAATAATATTGGCAATCCACACAATTACACATAAATAAAGGAAAAAGGATTAAATAATAAAAGAAAACCTAGTGTCAGTTGCAGATCATGGCTCCTCCAACAGGACAATCACTCAGATAAACACAACCAAGAATGGAGAATAACCAACTAGTGAACTATTCCTAAGTGGCCAACAATGAACTCTGATGGGATCAATGGAAGGAGGTGACACATCTGGAGAAGGTACCCTTCAAACCTGAAACAGCTGAAAGTCAGCATACAGGTGGGCCCCATATTGGAATATATACAGGCAAACAGTATCAATCAATCAATCAATCAATCAATCAATCAAAATGTATTTATATAGCACAATTCATACAATAAATGTAACTCAAAGTGCTTTACAAATTAAAATGACCCCAAATTCCCATAATCCCTCTCTCCCCTGAGATGTAGAGGCATTTAAAAAATAAAACCCTCATTACAGTCATTATCAAACACCCACACACACACACACTCGCACACACATACACACAGAAACACATGCTAAAGGATATATGATCAAAATGTAACACACTGGGCTGAGTTCAAATGAGCTAGACCATCTAAGTTAGGAAACGCCATCAAGGGAGCCATCTGCCCTGACAGCAGCAGATCCACATCAGCAGCCGAGGCGCTAACACAAAGCGCCCAGGGGAGGGAGGGGGGAAAACCCCCACTTCCACCCAGGCCGCCACAGCAGACCACCACCCCCAGGGCAGAGGGCTCCCACAGAGGAAACACTGGAAGAGGATAAAATAAGGTTAAAATATAAGATAGTAAAATTCTGATAAAACAAATAAAATAAGTAAAAGGAATAAATCAGTAATAAAAATAATGAGATAAAAGCTAAGCTAAAAATGTGAATCTCTAAATGATAGTAAAACTCTGATTGAATAAAACATATAGGATAAAATAAATGATAAAAATCATCAGTTAAAAAGCTAAGCTAAAAAGGTGGGTCTTGAGCCTGTTCTTAAAAACATGAACGTTCTCTGCAGTATGGTAACAGGTATGCCTAAACAGCAGTTTTTATAGAAAACTGTAACATCAAGTTTAATTGTTGCATAGATTTCTAATATAGCCCTTCCTCATCAGTGCCTGTAGACATCCAGCAGGTGTCACTGCCATCAGACGGCTAAAGCCTAGATCCTGCCCCACAGCACAGTGCGTGTCAGCCTGTCACTCAGGGCCCCAGTTGTCAACAGCAGAGGGAAGAAGACACGCAGAAGAGGAAATCAGAAAATAACGCTGCTGCAGACATGGACCTACGGTCTGAGCTGCTCAAGTCCATCTGGTACGGGTTCACAGCTCTGGATCTGGAGAAAAGTGGGAAAGTGTCCAAGTCTCAGCTGAAGGTGAGTGAAGGCTCCTCGACTTGAAAGATTGGGACGAGAAAATACTTTCTTTTTTATAATCGCGTTTCACGTCTGATTGCTTTACTTGAACATTTCCTCCTCGATCTCTCTATGAAGAAATTAAAAGTTTTCAGCTGATCAGGATACTAAATAAATCCAACAAATACTATCTTGTTTAATCAACTCCAGGAAATGAGGTTGTATCTTATTTTATCTTCTATATTTACTTTGTCAAGCAGGTTTTTTTTTTAAATCTGTAAATGACACAACGAGGAACAGTTTTGTTCCTTATATTTTGAGTGAAACGCTTACACTGCCGAAAGACAGCACAATATCCACCTCTGTCTGGCAAGAGCACGAGAGTAACAGTTTGCTCTCAGTTTTGTATATGAATGGCATCCCTCATCCCCAAGCTGGGCTCACCCTGGGCCTCAATGAGCCATCTTGTAGTGCAAAGAGACCTCTGGCACTGGAGAGCAGCCTGTTGAACAGTGTATGCTCACAGCATGTGCGTCAAACAGGACATTGTTATACAGAGAGCAAGGACAAAGTGGAAACATGCTGCGAGAGTTGTGTCTTGCCCCAGGCAGCTCCTCAATAATGCCACTGTACTTTATTTATATTTTTTTGTCGTTGATCTCACTGTTATGTCATCTGGTGTCGCTCAGACTCCATTTGCAGCCTGCTCCACCTTCCAGCATTTGTTAGACCCTGGCTTACAGCCTCATGACTGAGCTTATCCCCCCTCCAACCCACAAGAATCAAGACGCCTGCGTTGTGTCGAGGCGCTTACAGTTTGCATTCTTTGGCCTCAAAAGGTGGCAGATGTCGTAGAGCTCTGGAGGCAGGATGTGGTTACGGCTCAGCGCGCTGAAACTAGGTATCTGATAGCAACAGACAATTCAAGATGCTGCATTGGCTTAATGGTGGAAATAAGGTGGGAAAGCAGTGATACTAGCCATAGCACACTCTTTATACTGTTATTTATACCACACTTTATATGGTAATAAATCACTAACATTTCATTTTACATCTGTATAATCCTACAGCTAATCTAGTGTTAATTCTACTGCATTAAACTCACTTTACATCAGCAGTGACTAAACTAAAAGTGTTAAAATCTTTCTCCACAAATGGTAAGGCATGAAAATGGGAAGAAACCGTTTGACCCAAGAAACAACCTCACTACTGAAGTCAATTCCTGTGCATATCTGCTCACAACTACAGGAAATACTCCTTAGCATGCACGCACGCATGCACGCACACGTGCACGCACGCATGCACACACCAAAGCTGCACCTCTAAGGGAAGTTATTAACCATGCACACAACACTGAGCCATATGCAACCTGTCC
This sequence comes from Aphyosemion australe, assembly GCA_006937985.1. NCBI lineage: Eukaryota > Metazoa > Chordata > Actinopteri > Cyprinodontiformes > Nothobranchiidae > Aphyosemion > Aphyosemion australe. Next base: position 10,328 of record SSNS01000645.1, read on the forward strand.
AATTTCACATTTGTACGATGAAGACGAAAAATATTAACTTTAATAGTTTGACAAAATTAGTTTATTTAAGCTGAAGTCCAAAGAGTCTTAAAGACTTTTTTAACCACAGTGATTTGTCAGTTGTTTTCTTTTTTGACTGATTTATAAAGTTTCTGCAGCTCGTTTAGGCTTTTCCCCAACATGTCAGACGGTATTAACTCACCATGACCTTGATTAATTCCTCAATCGTGAAGCAAGACACACCTAAAGATATAAATGATCAGTGTTACGGCCCAGGGCCGTAACAATCAGAACTGAACAGAACACACACCACATCTCTTGTCTACAATGTAGTAATAATTCAGAACATTGCTGTCTTTGTTTTTGACTTTATTATCTATGAAATGTGCAAAAAAGAAAACCATGTAAAAGAACTGAACGTTTTCCAGAGCAGAAATTTCACAAATAATGACCTGCAAGACTCACAAACTGTGTCCTATATCCGTCATTTTCATCATATTTATCACAAATGAGTGTCAACATTTATTTTGAAGCTGCAAAAATGCAAATTAAAAGCAATGTTAATGAGAATAAAGGGTAAACATTTCACTTGTGCTTTTTGAAAATAAAAATTCTTATTGCCTACACAGCAAATTTAAAAGTGTTAATTTTGGGGTGTTGGTCCAATTAGAATAGTTAATTTAACACTAGTATTAAGAGATATATTAACTCTAACACCAGTGTTAAATTGTCAACTCCAGAAGAGTTGGTTTTTGACACTAAATCAGAGTTAAAATCTCCAAAAAGAGTTAAATTAACTCTTACTGGTGTGGACCCATATAGACAAAAGTGTTGAAATCAACTCTGACAGTGTTACTTTGAGCATGCTGAATTTGCTGTGTAAAGATTTGAACTGAGGTTTTTTTTTTTCAGTATATTTTCCCTCTTTGCCGTTTTTAAATATTTCTGACTCGTTTGTTGTGAATTTCCAGGTTTTGTCTCATAACCTTTGCACAGTCCTGAGTATCCCACATGACCCGGTGGCTTTAGAGGAGCACTTCAGAGATGACGATGACGGCCCTGTTTCCAGTCAGGGTTACATGCCTTACCTCAACAAATACATCCTGGATAAGGTGACTAACATCACAACGTCATGCTCTCATTGCCTCACAAACACCTCGGTGTAATTTTTAACCTCTGCTTCAGGTTGTGGAGGGCTCTTTTATTAAGGAAAACGTAGACGAGCTCTGTTGGACTCTCACGGCGAAGAAAAACTACCAGCCTGACAGAAGCAGCAGCTCCATCCTACCAGAGAAGGATGCTTTTCGACTCTGGTGCCTTTTTAACTTTCTCTCTGAAGACAAGTACCCGTTGGTGATGGTTCCTGATGAGGTGTGTTCCAACAGAATACTCTATAGCTGTGGGTTAACGATAGCTGGATCTGGAATAGCTAGGGACTGAAAGTTTGCTTCTTTCCACCGTGGAACACAGTGCTCTTTTTGTGCAGCGGTGTGGGCTTGTTTCTCACTTGCAGAAACTCATGTTGGTTTCCTGTTGTGCATTTTTCACTGCCGCTGCCAAAAGAAAGCCTCAAATTTCAAGGCAGAGTGTTTTTTTATTTTCTTACATGCAATTTAAGAAAACACCATCCTCACCAGTTTTATTTGTAGAGATTTTTCACACACCAACTACTGTGAGAACATTCTGTGATAGAAAGAGTGCAAAACAATAAACACAAATACAGTTTGAGGTGGTGTTTGTGTTGTCAGGGATGTGTTTTTAATAGGGGTGAGAATTTAACGCATAAATTACAATTAAAGTATAACGCATTTTAAATTGACCCCTTTGGGCCCGAGCACCCCCCCCCCCCCCCAAAAAAAAAAAAAAAATAAACAGGCTGTAGAAGTTTAGCATCACAATTTATGCCCTATATATCAATCATCAAGCTGCACCACTAACAAAACTGCAGTCTGGGCTACAAAACCATTCAAACATTTTTACGTGCTCCAAACACAATTAAAACTACAATAAATGAATCATGACAAATCGTTCTTCATGAAGAAAAGAAAGGAAGAAAAAAAATCTACTTTTTTACCGTTATGTTTTCTAGTTGGTAGAAAGCAGGCAGTAACTTTATCCATATGAACTTATTACAGCAGGATGGACAAGCGGAAACGCAGCATTCATCTTGTAATCCTCAGCAGAACTTCCCCTGAACTCTACGCTACACCTCTATATATATTAGCAGTGCTCTGCTGCCACCTAGTGTTCAGTTCAGTACACAACATTTACAATGTTCTATGTCCATTTACACTTCATCAATAACACATATACTAATATTTACACATCCCAACAAATCCCACAATGGCTACCTTTATAATCAGACCAAAATAATCAAATAGACCTTGTGGTTACAGAAATATATTCATAAAAGTGTGGGTAAGTCATCTGTGCCTTACTAACATTATTTTTTATTGCAAATTGTCTTAAACGATTGAAATGCGATTAATCAAGATTAATTAATTTAAAAGCCTCTAATTATTAGATTATTTTTTTTATTGAGTCCCACCCCTAATTTTTAAATAAAATTATTTTACATGTAAAAATTTTCACTCACTTATTTTGAAAAGCTCCACAGGAAACAACGTCTTTCACAGGAAATCACAAAACTAAAACAGGTCTTTAATTGTAAGTCACAGAAAAGTAACTGAAATAAAAGTTACTTTCTCTCTTGTGCGTCCTGTAGACATTCTAAAAGCTAATAAATTCTGACATTGTCTTCTGCAGGTGGAATATCTCCTCAAGAAGATATGCATGGCAATGAGTATTGAGTTTAGCTGCGGTGAATATGAGGACTTCTTCAACCAGGATTCAGCTCAGCAAAGCGGAATCACAGTCTGGGTTTTCCTGGAGATGATGAACTCTGGAAAAGTAACTCGAGGAATCGATAAGGGAATTATCACCATGGCTATCGAGGAGGTGTACAGAGAGATAGTTGGTGACGTTCTCAAGGAGGTAAGAGGCAGATCTGCTGGCTGATACATCTGTTTTTGGTTCCATCTTGTTTCGGTTTGTCAGTATGTCGGTTTGGACGCTTGCAGGGTTATCTGTGGAAAAAGGGTCAGCTGAGGAGAAACTGGAAGGAGCGCTGGTTCACTCTGAGGCCTAGCAACCTGTCCTACTACACTGGAGAGGACCGCAAAGACTGCCAGGGTAACATAGTCCTGGACGGGAACTGCTGTGTGGAGGTAAAATCTTCTTCTGTTTGTATGCAAAAAAAAAAGAAAGAATCCGCTGACTCATTTAATTTCTTTTGCTGAGTGAAGACATCTTCTGTTTTACTTTTATAAAAGTGGGAAAGTCCCCAAGGTGATCTAGGTGAAGCTGAGAGGCCCACAAAATGGTTACCAGATGTTTGATTAAAATTTGGCTTTTGTTTTTTTTTTTTACATATGGTACAACCAAAACTCACTTTTCAATTTTTTAGAAAAATAAAAAAGAAGACTAACTTTGTGATGCTTCGAAAGAGCTGAAAGTAATATTCTTTTGAGATGTTATTCATTTTGAAACACCTGGGGTGAGCCCAGAGGGGCCCCGGCCCCTGCTCAAATCTGATTGGTCCTTGTCTGTCTAACATTTTAAACAACAATCCCAGTGATGTGTTTGTATTTTAAAAATTAAATAATATTTTAAATCAATATAGATGTTTTTTTATTGGATTATTTAAGTTATAAAATAGTAGTTATTAACAAAAATAAAAATGACCCTGACCCATAAAATCTTAGCTCTGGCCCTGCTGGGGAGCAACATCAGTGTATCAGGCTCACAGAGGTGAATTATTAGTTAGTGTTTGGGGTTTTTTGGGATATTAGAGACCATTAAACAGTCTCAAATACCTGTAAATAAACTTATGTAGTTAAAAAAATACTTTTCAGAGCAATTCAAATCACCAATGTGCCTTTTACAGATGAAATCAGTTGTTTTTATTGTATTTCATATTAAACACCAACCTTTTGCTTTTACATTTACACTCGTACTTTGCATGATTGATTTTATCGTTTGTCATATTTTCCTTCTTACTGTGATCTGATAACCGAAGGCAAGAGTTTCTGTAGAAAAACGCTAATTAGCTCTCCAAAGGTTCTCACACTTACCCCTGATTTTACAATATCTCCTTCTCTTAATGTCATCTGCTTTCACTGTTCTCATTAGTCCCTGACAGTTTGATTTGAGAGCGATGAAGTTATAAATCTGAGGAAAAACAATGGTTTCCTGCTTGTTTAGGTGCTGCCTGACCGAGATGGGAAGAGGTGCATGTTTTGTTTGAAAACTCTTTCTAAGACTTATGAAATGAGCGCTTCGGACACCAAACAGAGACAAGAGTGGACTGCAGGTCAGAGGAGACTGATGCTTTTGTAAGATCAAATAAAAAACAATCCTAAAAGTTCCATCTTCCTGTTGATGCATTAAACAGAATCTCCTTCACAGCCATTCAAACAGCCATCAGGCTGCACGTGGAGGGAAAGAAGTCTCTCCATAAAGACCTGAAGCTGAAGCGACGGGAACAGCGGGAGCAGCGGGATAAACGACGACAGGCCAAAGAGGAGGAGCTGCAGAGACTTCGGGCCCTGCAGGAGGAAAGGGAGCGCAAGCTGGCCGAGCTGGAACTCCTGAAGGAGACTCAGAAACAGGCTCAGGCCCTCCTAGAGCATGACGAGCAGAGGAGGCGCCAGCAGCACGAGCAGCTCCAGCGTACCCTGGAGATTCAGCTTCGTGAGGCTGAGGAGGTAAGCTTGGAGGAAAACACAATTATAAAGAGTATCAAGGCAGAAAGAGTGATGGCTTCTTTCTTTCTGGGTTCCTCTAGGCTCGGGTCAGTATGCAGGCAGAGATGGCTCTGAAGGAGGAGGAGGCCGAGAAGCAGAGGAAGAGAATTCAAGAGCTGGAGGAGATGCAGAAGCGTTTGGAGGAGGCGCTGCAGCAGGAGATAAAAGCCAGACTGGACGAAGAGGCCTTCAGATACGCTCAAGCAGGGTAGATGTTGCCTCACACAACACACGCAACATGACACTACTAGAGTCTCTTTTTGTGTTGCATTAAGTTCCTGAGGAAGTTAACCTGCTGGCAGAGGAAGTTGTTGCACGCTGCTGTCGGCTCTCTCAGCGAGCAGTCACAAATTCAGGTCATCAGGTCTCATACTTCTGTCTTTTTCTGTTGCTCTCAGGTTACTAGCAGAGGAGGAGGAGAAGATGAAGGCGTTGATGTCCCTGCAGGAGGAGCAGGAGGAGTACATCCTGAAGACAGAGAGGGAGAAGCAGGAGCTGAAGCAGGAAATGGAGTCCAAGTCTCGGTCCCTGGATGAGGCGCAGCGGCAGCTGGAGGAGGTCCGAGCCAACCGGCACAGGGTCGACCAGGACGTGGTGGTGGGTAGAGACTCCTAAAAAGACTGAAAATTGTACTTCAGATCTGATTCTATGAACAACAGTGGATTGCTCTGAACAACCTCAGTTTGGAGAAACAAATTCACTCAGAAAACAACTCTAATCTCAACGATTTCATTGCAATTCATGCAATCGAGTAGCTGCGATCCAGAAAACTGACGGTGGCGTAACGGTTTAAGATCAATCTGCTTTGGAATTTGTTTAATTGCAACTAGCCGTTAGGTCATCAATCCTCCCATAAGCTGAAGATGTTATCTTTCTGTGATTTCTGTTTGTTCGTAGCTATAGATGCTATAGAGAGTTTATGTTTTCCTCTGACAGGCTGCTCAGAGGAAGCTTCGCCAGGCGAGCACCAACGTCAAACACTGGAACGTCCAGATGAACAGGCTGATGCGACCAATCGGACCGGGCGGTGAGCACCTCTCTGGATGAAAATGGAGAATTAAGACAATTGTGAAACGTTTCTTTAACGTCTTGCAACTACAGCTTTATTTAGTTTTGAATCTCTTACCCAAACCGTTTCCTTTAAATTGAAATTTCTTTTCTTTCTTAGAGAAGAGACCATCTCTGGGAAGCTCCTACTCGAGCTTCCAGATCCCGACACAGCGAGACCCCGGGCTGCGTCTCAGGAAGAAATCAGAATCCGAGGAGCAGCAAAGAAACGAGGAGAGCAAAGAAAACGTGGACAACAGAACCGGGTCTGATTTAGAGAAACGCCACTCACACGCCTCAAACGGAGACATGGATATCCCCTAGAGAGGCGTCTCTGCGTCGCTCACCTCGGTGACGTTTTCTAACAGGAAGACATTGACTAACGTGTTATGAAAGCAGTCACTTGAAACTGAATTTACAGTACTACCGTTACATTTAAACGTCACATTTACTGACCTCATATCAAAGACAGTAACAACTTAAGTTTGTTGAGGATTTTCTGTTTGAACTAACGCTGGGAGAGAAGAAACCTCACTGCAGCAAAAAGAGAAGTTAGCAAATAGAAACACGAAGAATCCACGTTCTAATATTTTTAGAAAGTGACTTTTTGATGTGAAGACTTTGTTCAGTATTAGTTTTTGACATCATTTCATTCCTCATGAACAGGAAAGACAGAGCAAGGAGGGGGGTGACTTCCTGTTTCTAATGTCACATTATTGTACATAAAAAAATGGATTGATGTTACGACCAGATAAAATAGATGCATCTTTAACTGGTTAAATTGGGTAAATTATGTCATTTTATGAAAAAAATGTGACTTTGAACAGTAAAGGATTAAATAAAATTCAGATTTTATTTTGATCTTACTTAATAAAAAGGGGCGGAGCTAACCGATAAAGAAGTTGATGCCCACGTGGCTCTGTGGTCAAGCTGCTTTAGTTTGAATTGAGACAAAAACTCATTTTTCAGATTGAAACGCGTCATCGCTGACTAATTCAACGCCTCTCAGTTACAGACCCTGAGCGAACAGAGACATCACCTGACAAACTGAGTAAACTACATCCTGTCTGGATCCAGCGCCCTCAAAGAAAAAAACATTTAAACCTCTTCATGTAACCTGCTTTTAAACTTTTACTCATTGTTTATTCTTATTAAGCTCCTTAATATTCAGGATTTATGGGAATGAGATTTGAATTTGACTAAATAAATTATTAAATATGTTAAAAGTCTTTGTTTACCTTCAGAAGAACTCTGAGGTTTTATTTATCTAGTTGTTTGGTGGAATTAAGTCTAAATGATTGATTCAGATGCACTAATTCTGTGAGATTATGAGTGCAGGTTTAATAATCTGGGAAATAATCTGAGATTAGGCTGTTTGACTTATGGTTAGGGTTGTCAGTCATTTCAGATTTTTGGTTTTGCAGCATTTCCAAACTTCATATAAATATGAAACCACTTAAATAAAAAAGCAAAGGTTCTGATTTCATTTTCTTATTTAAATGCAAAATCATTTTCAGAACCGTTTGCATTTCTCTTGTTACTTTAATAGTTTTCTCAGTGAACCCATCATCAGGAAGAAGAACAAATCTGCACAGTTCAGTCTGCATTTCAAGAGGATTTCCCAATGCTTTGGTTCTTTGGACAATTATGAAGGCTGTTGTTTCTGCCAAAGGTGCAGTTGTGAAGGATCTAAAAATGTATGTAAATATGATTTATGTTTATTTTTCTATACTAATAAATATGAAAGATAAAAAATTAGAAGTATTTTGTCAGTGGGGAGATTTTTCTTTGATCAAATGAGAAATAAAAAAAAACCAATTTGATCAATTTAAGGTTGTATTTACAAAAAAAATGTTAAGATCACACCAACTAGTGGTAACGGACAGGATGACTTATTCTATATATAGACTATATGTGCTCATAAATTGCATTGCAAACAAAGAATCATCCATACATCCAGATTAAACTGTTGTGTTAATCAGTTGTGTTGCTGCTGGGCTTCATCTTCCCTGAGGTGGTTCATCCAGAGCTCCCTGAGATTGAGTTGATGGATTATTTTGTTTCTCAAGTTTTATAAGACATAAAAAACAACGTATCAGCATATTAACTAGAATAAAGCTTTTTTAAAAAAAATGAGTGGACTTTAAATGCACTAATGTGTTTGTGGTAGTGGTCGTGTTTGTTTTAGATGGGTTTTGAGAGTTAGTAGGAAAGTTTTATGACTGTGACTTTATGATGATTTTTTTAATGAATACTCAAAGTATGTCCAAAATTTGCATGTTAGTTAAAATCTGAACATAAAAATGCTACAAAGTATCACTCTACTGTACATCAACAACATGGGAGAGACTAAATTCATCATTCTACAGTAGAAATGCTAATGGGGGCCACACACAATCACTCTAAGGGCCGCAAATGGCCCTCGGGACTCGCTTTGTCTGATTTATGCCAGGTTCGCTGTCGATATGTGAAGTGACCAGCCAGCACCGTGTCCAGTGTTGACCTAAACTCACTCTGGTTGTAGATCTTTTATGGTCGCTCCTCTTCTGAGAAGGATAACGACATTTTCTGGGCTCAGAAGCAGCTGCTTGACTTGAGTGCTGCTTGAGTCCGCCATTTTCCACTGTGCTAGCCTCGCTGTGCCCAGCGGACTGTTTACCTTATTTGGCAACCTGCAATAGGGCCCTATATTGGCTGGTAGATGTAAACATAAACCCAGTGTCGTGCTCATCAAAATAAATATTTGATTATTGATTATTTTTTAATCAAAATATAGCTTTTAAAGAAAATACTGTACCTTCATTCTGCACACCTCTAAATGTGTGGTGGTATTATATTTTTAAAAATCTAACTTTTTATTAAAATGTTCCATATCCAACTTTTAATTTCCAAAGAGAAGACAAGAAAATTTGATTTAATCTAATTAAGTAGTTAACAAAACTTAATTATTACAGCTTTACGAGAAAGAAATGTTGATTTCAAAAGCCTGTGTGTGTACTGGGGGGCATGACTTGGCTGGTGGTGTGTGGGTCAGTGATCCTCACTATTGGAAATATGTTCACTAGACCTCAATATTATAAAATTTACCTTACTTCTGTAAAAATAAATAGAAATCTTAAATTGATCCAAACTGCCATATAAAAAGTGTGTGGGGGGCAACTTGCCCCCCATGTGCCCCCCAAATTACGCCCATGCAGTTAGAAGCGGTTCAGGTGTTACCTGCTTCCGACGGGGGAACAAAGCTCGACATAACACCGGCTACTTTACTTTAGCTGAACAGTCAAATGATACAATTTCAAGAAAAGAGACGAACTTTTCACAGCATGTTTGTGTGTGTGTGTGTGTGTGTGTGTGTGTATAGGGAGGGGGGGTCCAAACACGTGACATTGAGAGGTGGAGGAGGAGGAGTGAAGCGAAGCCAAGCAGAGCAAAGCTACGAACAGCAGGCAGAAAGAGACGGGGAGGGATTACTGGTTAACTTTGCTTATTTGCATGGGATGTGGTAGTAAACAGAGTACCAGTGTTAGATTTCCCTCTCCTTTAAGCCTCAGTTGTTTATGAACCCGTCTGACTCTGCCTAAGTTTATGTTAGTTAGCTGTCTGACATTAGCTCCTGTTACTAGCCTGCTGGTTACTTCCAACTACTTGTCAGCGCCCGATCGATCCTGGACGGGACTGTTTTCGCTGCTTATTGGTTTTAACTGGTCGTCGTAGCAGAAACGTCACTGGAACCAGCGGCACTACTGGGAAAGGTGAGTTAACTTTGTAGCTAGTGAATGTTTTTAGAGGAAAAAAAGGGGAATGTGAGCTAGGCTAGCAGCTAAAGCTAATGGCTCTCAGTCAAAATCAAGGTTAGTAGCTAGCTGAGTGAGCCAACACTCTCCAGCTGCCTGCAGACAGGAGCAGCTCATGTATGCTGTAAAAAGAGACACTTCTGGATTTCTTTTCTTTCTTTCATTTATCAGACACTTGTATCCAGTTACAGTCCCGTCAGTGACTCACACACTCCTCAATAAGAAGGGAGCAGATACTTCCGAGAACCAGTGTGACAGGTTGTTTGTTGGACTAGTCTCAGCACTCCTAACATCCGCTGCTTTATTCCTCGAAAACCTAAAAGAAAAAGTAGCACCCTTTGCCCCGGATTTCCATATTCTGTAACCACATTACTCAACTTCAAAAAGCTAAGATCACTGGGTGTTTTCTTCTTCACCCCTAACGTCAATATGTGGACGGATTAATCCACAAGGGGGCCCCGAGGGTAAAAATATTAGCCCACTCTTAAAGCCCTCTGCTCCACTGCCTCCGCCTGCTCAGTGTGTACACAGTGCATGCATGCACTCTTTCCTCTAACAGCAAATCAGCAAGAGCAACCTACCATGAAACCGAAGCAAACAAAAATACAGATGTCTCCAAGCTGCTGCTGCAGAGACAACACGCTCAGCTGAAATAAAACAAGACCAAGGAACCTTTAGTAGAGATCCTGATATGATTCACACAGATTTAGTCACCTCACCCCCCTGCTTTCCTCCAAGGCTGTGGGTTTTAAGGAGACATTTGCTTTCAGGGCACAAATTATGAAAAAGCAATGGCTTTATTTCTGCTTTTACCCATCAGGCTTTTGAATCCAACCGAACAGATCTGAAATTCTGATTCATTTTTTGATTCTTTTAAAAATTCTTATGAGTAAAACGAATTTAAAACCTCAAACGTGACAGTTTCCTGTTATTTAGAGCTTGTGTCCAAACTCTGAGCTTCAAGGTTCTGACGTTGTGGTGCATCTGCTCGTCTCTTCCAGCTGGGCCCAAATAAAACAAAATAAAATAAAGATTGATGTGACTGCACACGGCGCGTTCGTATCACATCGTAGCCCGCTACTATCAAGGACATCCACCGGCTGCTCAAACAAAAACAGTCGTAATTCAGTGACATTGTGAAATGTTTCAGGCTGCGCTCTTTTCAGTTGCTACCTGACTTAAACTAAAGAGAAATGCTTCATAAGTGTTTTTTTCGGCGTGCTTATGTTAGAAATGGACTTTCAGGGAACTGTTCTGGCTCAGTTTCATGTTTTGACATGTTCGGATCAGACTGTTAACCACTCGCACGCTGGATGGAGCACAGAGCTGGATGATCTGCAGACATTTGAAGCCACCTAAATGTTAGCAGCTGCTCATTCTAGCTCTGTATATAGTGCAAATGTTAAAGCCATGTGGGTTACTATTTTTATATTGCAAATAATGTTCTTTTCAGTGAGCCGAGCAACGATGGCAACATGACAGGAGATGATCTGCTGAGTCAGCTCCAACAGGAACCATGGAAAGGTTTCAGCGATCTGCAGCCGAGCAGCATGACGGGATGAAGGACTACTGTGAGCCCATGTCGCCGCCAGAAGAGTCCGGAGGCGCGGACAGCAGTGGGAGGACGAAGTCGGAGCTGACGGACCTGCAAGAGTTAAAGAGCAGGGAGAGCGGGGATGAGGAGGACAAGGAGGAGAAGGAGGAAGTGCTTCCTGCTAAAGGCCTGAAGGGAGATCAGAAGAAAAGACAGAGAGCGGGTCAAGATCAGGATAACAATCACAGCAAGCACAACAATAGTGCATCCTCCAGCTACACAGGTACGACACTAGGGCAGTCCAAGAGACGAAAACCTGATTTATTTATGAAATTATGTCACGTTCATGCTTTTTGTTTGTTTTGTAAACGCAGATCTTTCTAATAGTTCAACGCCTTTGCTCTCAGAGCAGCTGCGTCTCGGCAGAGAGGATAACACCGGTCCTGGTATCAGTGTGGAGTGTAAGGTCTGTGGGGATAAAGCCTCAGGTTTCCACTACGGAGTCCACGCCTGTGAAGGCTGCAAGGTAGCAGTTTAGGAATCGTAGCAGACGATCTTTGTCAGATGAAAACGTTTGATATCAGCTGTTCTTGCACGACAGTAGTTGTTTAACCAGTTGTGATGCTGCTGATAAAGGGCTTTTTCCGGCGGACCGTGCGGATGAAACTGGAATATGAACGCTGCGAGCGTGCCTGCAAAATACAGAAGAAGAATCGCAACAAGTGCCAATATTGTCGCTTCCAAAAGTGCCTGTCATTGGGAATGTCCCATGATGGTGAGCGTGAACAGATTTTTATCCCAAACAAGTCTTTTTTTTTTTTTTTTTAAAGTTGAAGTCTTGAATGATCTAAACACATTAAACTGTAAAACTCATGCTTTTGGTATTTATTTATTTCCAAACAAAAGCAGATATAACCAGTGTGCTTTGGGAATGTCTACTGAAAACAAGTCCTGTGTGTGTGTGTGTTTGCTCAGCGATCCGATACGGACGTATGCCTGAGGCGGAGAGGAAGAAGCTGGTGGCAGGTCTGCTCGCAGAGGAGCTGAACCTCAGCAAGCCAGGCGGCTCAGACTTGAAGACATTAGCCAAACAAGTTAACACAGCCTACCAGAAGAACCTCAGTATGACCAAGAAGAGGGCCCGCAGCATCCTGACGGGCAAAACCAGCAGCACCTCAGTATGTTTGACCCTCAGATCCATTTCACAGTTGGGATGAGCGACAAAACTCATTTACCACCAAACAACTTCCTAGCTCTGAGAGAGCTGCAGCTCGTTTTTAAAGTTGTTGTTTTATTTTCAGCCGTTTGTGATCTACGACGTGGACACGCTCTGGAAAGCAGAAAGTGGGTTAGTGTGGAGCCAGTTAGTCCCAGGTGCTCCCCTGACCAAGGAGATAGGAGTTCACGTCTTCTACCGCTGTCAGTGCACTACAGTGGAGACGGTGCGAGAGCTCACAGAGTTTGCCAAGTCCATTCCAGGGTTTGTAGACCTCTTCCTTAATGACCAGGTGAGTCACAGCCTGTACTTTTATTTATTTATTCCTTTAAGAAAAGCACTGATGTCCACCTGTCTGTTTGCTTCCTGCAGGTGACGTTGCTGAAGTACGGTGTCCACGAGGCTATTTTTGCCATGCTGCCATCTCTCATGAACAAAGATGGACTCCTGGTGGCCAATGGGAAAGGCTTTGTGACCAGAGAGTTCCTCCGCAGCTTAAGGAAACCCTTCAGTGAGATCATGGAGCCCAAATTTGAGTTTGCTGTCAAGTTCAACGCTCTGGAGTTGGATGACAGTGACCTGGCCTTGTTTGTCGCTGCCATTATTCTCTGTGGAGGTGAGACTTATGAGTTTATGGGTAAAATGTGTAGAGTTTATAACTTCCAGTGCATCCAGATTGCTTAAAGTCACTGAGCTAGTGTTGCACGAAGGGTTCTAAATCTTATTTTTAGTCTTTAGGGTGGACTGCAAGAAGATCTTTAGCTCCAATATGTATTTATAAACTCTTCTGGAATCGAATGGTTCCTTTTTAAAGTTGTAAAAAGGTTTGTTCTAGAATTTTAATAAGTTTTGGTTCTTTTCCAACTCTTCGCTGGTGCTGGTGCTGGTGCCGTGTCACTTCGATGATGAGTTATCAGCTGGGCTTTCAGACACGCTGTTATGGAGTAATACAGCTGCTCTTACAAAATCGACAAAGAGCCTTATTGTGGTCTGTTGCTGTGTCATCCACGGTGCAGACACTAAACTACTTCCACAAACGGCCTCTACAATGCTGTCATCTTGGGACTGTCTGCTCCACATTGCAGCTACCATCTTTGTTGCAAACATCAGCTCGCTGGTCTCTAAACTGCATATAACTGTTTAGTAATAATAGCACGTCTAGATAAATTAATGTGCAAAAGGTGAATTCATGTTGTTAATATGAATTTGCATTTATGTACCAGATTAATCAAGTCAAATGGAAATAATTTATGGCCCAAGTATGGAAGCCCATTCCTGCCACTCTGATTAAAAAACATTCTAGTGTCTCATAATTATGACTTATACTATGAGATAGTATCTGATCTCATTATTATGACTATGAGTCATAATTATGAAGTACTAGATTTTTTTTAATCAGAGTGGCAGAAATGGGCTTCCATACATGGTAATGCATATTTCAGCTAAAATCGTCTTATGTTAAAAAATGATGGAATAATTGCTGTTTTGGGCAAATATAGATTTGCTAAATCTTTTAGCGCTCAAACTACGTTACGTGAATGAATATGTGATGTGAATGACTCTCAGCTACTTCCACATCAACTTTTTAGCTTAAAAGGTGCCATTTGTAAGCCTGACACCCTGTGACCAAATGTGGTTACTGCAGTCCATTTTTATAAGCAAAAATATTACTCTCTCACTCCTGTTTCGTGAGTTTCATGGCTGTTATGGATCAGCACCAGAAGATTCTAGATGACAAGCAAAGACGAGTCAAACACAGTAAGCTGATAAGTAGATAAATACATTGTCAAATCTGGTGCTAGCACTCTTGGGTGTTTTACGGTAGGGAGCACGTACTACACTTATTGTGGTAGTTTTTTTCTGGCATTACAGGAAGTGTGTTTGCCATCTTGCTGTTAGCTCGCTGTTATAGTTCTGAAAGGCTCGTATAAGAAAGTAAAATGCCACGATTGACTCATTATCCAATTCACCCGTATATTTCACTGTAATATCGAGTTATTGGTAATTGAAAAAGTAGCTGGAAATATTTTTAGAGTTGACTGTTTGCTTCTGATTCACTGTTAGCTTTGTTAGCTCGACGTTAGCCTCTAGCCTTCTTCACCTGATATTAGAGGAAATCAAAAAGATGCCGTGGCTTCTTAGGGGTACGAGAAATAACTTCTGGGTCGCTCCTCTTTACTGGCTTTGGTTCTTTAAACAACTCTGGAGCTTTTTTGCCTGCTGGTGTCAAATTACAAATGCCTGCTGCGTTAGCTCGCTGCATATTGGGCAACCTCACAAACTTGCAGACCGTAAACAGTAATTATGTCCCTATTTTGATTTTGTTTTTTTTAAAAGAGAAAAACTGAGAATAAAATCTGTTTCAGTCTAACCTTCCTTCCAACATGACTCAGACATTAGACCAGGGGTGCCCAATCCTGGTCCTGGAGGGATCCAGCATGTTTTAGTTTTAACCCTGCTTCAACACACCTGATTTCAATCAGCAGGTAATTAACAGGCTTCTGCAGAGCCTGATGAGCTGCTGCACAGGTGATTCAACCACTTAATCAAGTGTGTTGGAGCAGAGAAACCTCTAAAACGTGCTGGATACCAGCCCTCCAGGACCAGGATTGGGCACCCCTGCATTAGACTGTTTTGTGGTTACTTCACAGCAGAGTTCTTACAAATTGCACCCTTAATGTCTGTAAAAAGTACTGATTAACAGCTTATTGTGCTGCCTAAGGCTGATCAGCAGTGGCAGCCATCATGAATGGGACTGACTCCAAAGGTTAATCAGTTGTAGATGCATGTCCAGTAATTATTTCCTGAGTTTTATTAAAATCCAACCATGAAGAATTTCCCAACATCATGAAGACACTCAGACACAGGAAAGAACATTTATGCTAGGCGACTATTTTTACGTTTCTTTCTTAATTCTAATCCTAACTAATTTCTTTGGCTTCTCTTGGTGTCTTCTTCACTTAGATCGTCCCGGGTTAATGAACGTGAAGCAGGTGGAGCAAAGTCAGGACAACATCCTCCAAGCCCTGGACCTCCACCTTCAAGCAAACCACTCTGACTCTGTCTACCTCTTTCCCAAGCTGCTTCAGAAGATGGCTGATCTTCGGCAGCTGGTTACTGAGAACGCTCAGCTTGTCCAAAAGATCAAAAAGACTGAGTCGGAGACCTCTCTCCACCCTCTACTACAGGAGATCTACAAAGACATGTATTAGAAACCTCCAGCACAGACTGACCTTTAGCAATACTGTTACAGACAGAATCTACGGTCGAAGCAACGCGCCGCGTTCAATTCAAGCACCTCTTTCCCATACGGACATGGATTTTGACACAAAGATGAAGCAAATTTACTTTTTTAGGGCTATCACAATCAGTAAAGTCTTCACAATATCAGCATTACTTTCAGCACAGTAATGTGTGAGTGTGTGTGTGTGTATGTGTGTGTGTGCGATGAGCATCTGGAATCATTTGCTGCAAGCCTTAGTTTCCCACAATGGTCACCTAACAGGAAGAGTGATATGTTTTCTTACAGAGGCTGCTCTTGTTTCATCTTCATAGCAAAGCTGACCCCAGAGCAGTGTTTAGAGAGAGCTTCTCACATGCTGAAGCTCTTGTTTTGCTGCAGATGGAGAGCATTTCAAGTGGCGTAGGCCGTTCTTTTCTTCTTCTTCTTTTGCAAGACTGATTGTAATTCTTCTCAGGCTCTCGTCGAAGCTTAAGATGCACAGATTGGTATTTGTTTACAACATTATAATTGTCATCATGATCATCACTTTACCATTTGGTTTGAAGAACACAAACTGGGCTGGGTCCAGCAGTGTATAGCTCTCTCGTCACAAGAGTCCGTGCAATACCATTTTAAGTCAATAAATGTGAGATCCAAGTAATTTAGCTTCTGTCTTCTAGCTGTCTACCCAACAGGTAACCATTTAACTGTGCTAAACATGTTATTTCCTAAGGCTGACACTATAAACACGTGACTCACCAAAGTACAAGGGACAGCATGCTTTATGTTCGTTTAAACATACAGTCAATTTGCCATTTTGTTGTTGGTCTTTGTAATTATGTTATTAATTTGTTATTGTCGATTACTTTGTAAGGGCAGGTCATGACTTATTTCATGAATTACATGTTTGGTATTACATGCCTGCCTGTTTAGGTCATACCAAATATATCTTCAACGTGTCGCCCCCTAATGAGGAATCTGAGTTCCACGGTGCAGCAGAAATCACTGCAAACCAGCATAAAAGGTTGATTTTATCGTTACTGGGGAATTGTATGATGTTTTAAAATCATCTAGTATCATGAAATTTTTTTGTATTCTAGATATTCACAACCCAAGAACACTATTTCTTTCTGTGTCTGATTTTTTTTTTTTTTGTTACTGCCTTATCCAGATCCGTACGAATCTTCTGTTGCTACTGATTTAGATCATCTCTGATTCACGTGGTCCTCCTTCAGGAATCTCCTCTTGTGCTCTTATTCTGTTCTGATCCCCATCTACCTCTAATATATATAAATATTTCACTGTCTTATCCAACTCGACCCTATTTTGCCTTAATTCCTGTTATTGCACGGCGGAGCAATCGGCCATCATCGGTGTGCCAAGATGGCAAAGTGTGAATAAAAAAAAGAAGCAAGAGAATACACCAAAATATTAAAGACTTTATGCATGGAAGTGATGAGTTGATGTATTTGTTAGCAAAAACAGGCCTTGTGTGTTTTTATGTATATGTTTAGATAAGATAGAAAATCCCTTTACTGTTCCTGAGTGGGGACATTTTGGTTTCACAGAAGCAAGTAAAGCAAAATAATGCAAAAAAAAGCAGAAACACTTCAAAGAATCTAAAAGTTGAATTGATGCATGCTTTAAAAGATAAAATATAAAAATAATATACTATGTGGAGAAAGATGGCCGACTGGGAGTGGGAACATGGATGAAAAACTGCAAATGTGGGTGCAGGACATAAACTGAAAATCCCAAAATCAGCAGGGGTGAAGGGGATTAGCCCTTTGTAGCATCTATCACTAAGGAGCTCTCCAGCTCCACAGCAGCTTCATGCATAGGATGGGAGACATATATCCTTTCTCCCACCTGCACTGGATGGAGGGAACACCCTAGGACAGAGCTGGCCTTAATGAGCTTATCTAATCTCTGTTTCTCATAATCTGCTGCACCAACAGACCACGCCAT
The DNA here is from genome assembly GCA_006937985.1 of Aphyosemion australe. NCBI lineage: Eukaryota > Metazoa > Chordata > Actinopteri > Cyprinodontiformes > Nothobranchiidae > Aphyosemion > Aphyosemion australe. The sequence continues at coordinate 27,915 of SSNS01000645.1, forward strand.
AAAAGATGGCTGATGCCACTGAGTCATAGAAGGTCCTTAGGAGCACCCCCTGCACTCCAAAGGAACTTACTCTCCTCAGCAGGAGTCTGCTCTGACCCTTCCTGAAAAGAGCATCTTTGTTATGACTCCAGTCCAGTTTGGTGTTTAGGTAAACAAAGTGAGTCGTCCTCACCTGTGATGAGGTTGACTATGAAGAGTCATCAGATGACAGCCAGTGGAGTTGATGAAGATGTTTGCAGTTCCCTGTGGTGCTCCTGTACTGCAGACCAGCTTGTCAGAGACACAAGCCTGTTATTGGACAAACTGCAGATATTCTGTGAGGTAGTGCACCTGCCATCTCCGGCTTGTCCCTCAGAAGTCAAGGTTAAAGCACTGGACAAATCAAACATGATCCTCATAGTACTTCAAAGCTTCTCCAGGTGAGTTAGAGCTCGGTGTAGGCAGTAAATGATGGCATCATCCACCTCGATGCCATGCTGGTAGACAAACCGCAGCTGATCCAATGAAGACCTCACCAGGGGGCAAAGATGGTTGAGAACCAGCCTCTTGAGGGTTTTCATCAGATCCAAGGTCATTGAGGTATTTTGGGTGTGACGTCTTTGGCACTGGTTCCACTAGCATGTCTACAGCTGTGGTACATTCTCCAGCATCAAGCTCATGTTAAACATGTATCCCTTGATGCCACACAACAGGAGCACCTTGGGAGCCTGGAGCTGATGCCGTCTGGTCCTGCAGCTTTCTACATCTTGATATTTTGTAGCTCATTCCTCACTTAGAATGTGGTGAAGGGTGTGGGGGTGAGGGTGTAGCATAAAGGTAAAGGTCAAGTTTATTTATACAGCAGCAAAAGAACAGAAACAAAAGCATTAAAACCACAATCAATAAAAGGAGGGTAACATTTTCAAATTAAAATACAAGTAATGATAAAACACCCAGTAACAGATAAAAGCCAGATAAATAAGAACAAACAAATAAAAAATCTAGTTTTAGTTATAGACTAGTGACTTATTACTTATTTAAACTCGATTACAAACACTGACACTTACATTTTATAGATTTATTTTGAAATCTGAGGCCTAGATCCCTCACATCGCCTCGTTGAATGATTGACACATGTTTCGACCAATGGCATGCGACGTACGTGACGCACGTGCGTCCTCTTTTCGTTGCTATTGGTTAGTTGTCACAGCAATTAGAAAGCCAAAAACAGCTGTTGGCTATTTAGTTAGCGTTAAGGATATTGTTTCTTTTGGCGGCTCGCTCAAAAATACACGAGATGGACTCATCACGCAATGCAACTATTTGTAGGTAAGTAAAAAAAAAATGAAAACGGGGGACAGTAAGTTAAAGTTATGACATATTTCATTTCTATCGAACCTAGTCGTTTCGACGACCGTAAATTCAAGTTAACAGACGAATTAAGTACGTTAAACAGTACGTTTAGGCGATTGGTTTGTTTATGGTGGACATGGGTTAACGCTGAAGAACCACGTGAATCATAAAACGATGCAAGTTGAGTAACCAAATTATCTCTTTAGCAATAAAACACTAGTAGTTATGGTAGTAACTGAATAGGTTGTGTGTTGAAACTAGAGCTCAAGGCCAGAAACGGTGAAGAACGACCGTTTGTGATGATTCTTGCTACTCTAGTAGCCTTTTCCCAGCTAATAAGAGCTAATAACATTTGCTACTAGCCCTGTTTGCTAACTGTTGTTGTTTTTTAAGTCGTGTAAACGAGTTACCTAATAAACAACAGAAAAATTCCAATTAGAATGGAAATGTTTACATTTATTCTTTTAGGTTTGCAGATAAATCTGTGGCATCAAATTGTAAACGTTTAGTTCAATTCAGTTGGTCTGGTGGCTACAAGACGTATAGCATTAATTTCCATCAACTTAAGCAGTGTTTTTTTTCAGTTTTATTTTGCTGGTTAAAAGTACATTATTTTTGTAACTCAAATAGAAGGTATGACTAGTAACAGACAAGGTTTAAATTTCTGATTTTAATCTTGTACCTTTTTCTCATTTCAGGCATTTCTTAAATGGCTCATGCCGATTTGGTCCAAGATGTTATTACAGACATGAGTGGCCTGTAATGCCATCGTCCCAAATATGTAGATACTATCAGAAAGGTGGATGTTGGTTTGGTGAACGCTGCAGGTATGTGGTCTTTTTTTATTTTTATTGTAAGGCTATAGAAATAAGCTAATCCAGCATTCTTTCACATTTAGGTATCTCCATGTCCTCCAGCCTGTGGTTGACACAGCTGGTGCACGTAGAAGGGGCACAGTGCCTTCTGTTTCCTTTCCCAGTGAGGCTCACTCTTCGTCTGACAGAAGAGGCTCAGAACCATCATTTCTACGTTCTAACGTCGCGTCCAGGCAGGAATGCAGTGGATCACAGCAGACAGTTACTGCCGTAAATCCTCAGCACAACACTACACCTGATGATGCCAGGGGTCAGTCACAAGGTATGGCATTTTTAATTTCTTAGCAGTTGACACTGGCATAGGTGAGAATTTATTAATACTGACTGAACCTAATTTCTTTCAGTGGAAACTAGCTTGGAGCCTGTTCAGAACTCAGAAATTGCTCAAGCAAGTGCAAATCAAGAGGTGGAGGAGGTAAGAATTTTGTTTTGATCTATTTGTGACTGATCTACAGATCAGTGAACTGAACTAGTTAAACACGGGGTTGTCCTACTGATTTTAATGTTTGTTTTTTGTTGTTTTTTTGTCCTCAGGGCTCCTCTGAATCTGAACCACATGAGGGTGGAGCAGCTGCTGCTGCAGCAGCCCCGAGTACTAGAGGTGAGGAGGAAACGGAGGCCTTCCTACAGAGTAAGAATGTCATCTGTGGGATCTGTATGGAAAAGGTCTATGAAAAGGAGAATACAAAAGACCACATGTTTGGGATTTTGCCAAACTGCAATCATCCCTTCTGTTTACAATGCATCACAACCTGGAGGAAAACAAAAGATTTCAGGCCTGAAGTCGTAAGGTGGGTTCCAGGTATAATTGAAGGTCAGGACAACAAACCATACAGGATTTGACCTCTGACTTCTGTTTGCTTTTTTCTTTTTTTTTTCTTTTAGGTCTTGCCCACAGTGTCGAGTGAGGTCTGCGTTTTATGTGCCAAACAAGTACTGGGTGGAAGGACAAGCAAAGCAGAATTTGATTGATTCATTCAAGATGAAATTCAGGTAAGATTCAGTTCTGAAATCGTTACGATCCAGATTAAAGTTTAATGGACTTTTGTTCATCAGTGTTGCTGTTGAACTTCTTTATCCTTCCTGCAGATTTGAAATTACCTGTAACTAAATTTTCTTTTTTCTTTGAGTTGTATTGCTAATTGTCACAAGTCTGTTATCGTGAAATTTGTCTTTCTCCTGAGTTTAAAGTTATTTTTAGTGTTGGATGTAAATCTGCTAGCTGCTGGTGTTATGATTGGCCTGTATAACACACACACACACACGTATTTGAAGCTTCTGAATGATTCGTCTGTGTTTCCAGTAATAGAAGATGCTCATTCTTTGACCGATGTGGATACTGTCCCTTCAAAATGGAGTGCCTTTATCAGCACGTCGGAAGCTCAAATCGCGTTGTGTTTTCGGTAAGTGCAGTATTTTTATTTATTTTTTTAGTTGTCCCCTACTGGGTTCTACAAGATGATTATATTAATTTTTCAACTTTTTCCTGATTGCAGTATGTCTCAGATGATGACGATGACGATAATGAAGATGGTATTGATCTGCTTGGCTTTTTCCTAGCTATGACCCTTCTTGGTGTTGAAGATAGTGATGATGAGGACTATTCCTTTTTACATAGCTGAAGATTACTGATCTGAGCAGCTTCATTATTTCTTTCAGTGACTGAAACACTGATTGTGACCTCACTAAAACGGCTTGTTCTGGGAATCATGGCTGTTTTGACTCCTTTTTTGAATCTATACTAAACCACTATTGGAGTGGCCTTTTATCACAATCATCGATATCTCTCTGCTATTGCCACAGAATTCTAAGTATGTTTAGGTTTTTGCATTGGTCACAACTGATTTTGTAATGACATTTGTGCCATTTAGATGATCATGCTATAGTTGGAGTAGAATCGTTTGAACCCAGCCTTTCCACAAGCATGTGATTTGACTTTCCCAGATGAAACTGCATTCATTTCTATCCTGGTTTTGTTTTCGTCCATTTCCTTATTTGGAGTTCATTTACCAATCTTGGTGCCTTGTTTACTTTCCACCCATACTATTTACCCATCACATTTTTGAAGGTTCATTTTGAACTAGTTCTAGTAAAATTTGGAAACTATGGATATTTTTAAAGTGTTGTGTGGATGGTGGTTTTAATTGCCTAAAGGTAAAAAGTACACTGTGCCCCTTCTTGCTCAACTTGAATACTGAATATTTGCCTCAAGGGATTGTGACTTTTTCTAGTTTGGGGCAACAATGTGAAATTGAGATTTTATAGTTTTTTAAAAGACAAAAAAAGTTGTACACTGAGAATAAAATGTTTGCCTCACTGAATAAATGTCTTGTATTGAAGTTGGCTGCTTGATTTTTTTTTTTTCATTTTTACCGGTATGTTATTGTTGAGCTGCATGGGTGAGATCCTCCCGTCCGGCAGGTGGCGCTGTACACAGCGGTTAGCGTCTTACATTTGTCTTTTCTACAGTGAAAACTGGCGGGTTTGAATTTCTGTCAGAGCTTCAAACGGACTGGAACCGACCTGCCGGTCTCGGTTCTGGCATGTTTTTGACTCGGTTCGACGGACAGTCGAGGCTCCTGGTTCGTGCTCTGATGTCCGGAGCTTCGGGGGCTCAAACAGCGCTCACCGTCTTCCACAAGCAGCGGCGAGCGAACCCGGAGAAATCCCTGGATCACTTCATACAAACTCTGTGTCAAGACGAAATAACCGGTGTAGAAAATGACCCACTCACCGTGTGAGTAGAGATCAATAGCTTCATAAAGTGTCCCCTGTTTGTTTGTGGTTCTTTGTTTCTGAAACTTGAGAGTTCTTCCGGGTTTACGACTGCCTGTTGCCATAGAGACGGCTCTGCTAACATCAGCATCAGCACATCTTTGTATTGATGGAGATCTGAAATGTGCATTAAAATATACATTATAAAAAGCTTTGCAGGTTTTATGTTCAGATGAAATTAGACACAAACCACAGAAATTCAAATAATGCATGCATACTTAAATAAAATATTTCAGCTATAATTCAGTATGCTCTGCACTGAAAATGCGTTCAAGGGTTGCTTCACTTGAGTTTAAAGTTAGAAGTTTGCTTTATAGATGCAAAATATCCCAATATTCATGCTTTCTTGTTTATTTTTATTGTGTTGGTCTATTCCACCCTTCTAGTAAACCACTTGTGTGCCTGTTCCCATCACTGTTCAAAAGAAACCTACTGACCTTCATCTACCTGGTACGCTCTGTTCTTTCTGGGACCTCCATCCTCCATTTGCTCACATGTCTCAGTCGGGACTCCCATCCCAACTCCTGGGTCGCAGCTTTGGGTTCACAGCTGAAAAGATTACTGGAGTTTACCCAAGAGGAGCCTCTGCACACCAAACAATGCAGCCAGAGGTTGAAAGAGCTATCGGCCAGTTTGGGTTGTCGTGATGAAACTGGGGGCTGGGCTGAGTGCTTTAATGGTCAAACTATGAAATCTGAAACTCGGAGCACACCGGATTTATCTGAACTGGGCACGCCGAGAAAAAGGAAGGGCAGCAGTATTCATGTGGAGGATGCAGACGGTGAAGAAACTGGACATCAAAGTAAACGGATGAGGAGGGACGTCTGTGAGGCTGAGTGCATCGATGCAGAAGATGAGAAAGTGAAAAAGGACGTACGAGGAGAATGTGGCGCAGAAAGTCCTACAGCAGACTATCTGCAGGAGGACCTGCCTGAAAACATGAAGGTAAATAAACTGCGAGGAAGAGCCTTGTTCGTATATCCTAAAATCTGTTATTTTTTTACCATTTTTGTTCTGTAAACATGTAGATGATTGCAGCTGTGTGTCGATACAGTCAAAAGGACAGGTATATGCTGCTGGAAATGGACATGATTTGTTTTGTTTGTTTAGGCCTCCTTTCTCCAAATAAAAGAGGTGCTGGAAAGTCAGACGGAGGTAAGAGGAATAGTTTCTTCTAGTTAACACCAAAGACTATTTATAATAAGGTTAACACAGACTCAATGTAATGTTTAATGGTTTTCTGTTTATATTTCTGTTGCAGTGGGATGAAAACTCCAAAAATGTGTTCAACGTGCTGAATGAGTGTGACCCGAGCCAAGTACACACTCCATTTATTAAACTCTCTGCTACAAAATAATTTTTAACCTCTATGAAATGTTCTTTAACCCGCCGATGTTGCCTGTTCTGTTCAGGTGGAGATGTTCTGTAGCATGCTGAGTTTACCTGAACTACCTGAACACACTCTGCCCAAACTGTGCAACAGCATTCTGTCTGTCTCTCCTGACCTGAGCTACAGTACAGCAGCGACTCTCATCAAGAGCCTCCTGCTGGAAAAGGTGAAACCACTGGATGTGCAGAGGATGCAAACAGCCTTCAGGTGTCTGATACTGAAGCTTTTATCTTCCTTGTAGGTTCTGTCCCTGTCAGAACCAGCCTCCAGGTGTCTGGTGACTGCAGTGATGTCACTCTGTAGCCGCTATCCCAGACCCGTGTGTCACGCCATGATCGGTCCAGTGCTGGAGGACAAGAACATCGGTGAGGTGGACCACTGGTTTTTTTTTTAAGAACCAAACCATCTTTATCCAAGAATGTGGGAGAAAAAAATGAGTCTCTGCTCTAAAATGAGAAATTTCAGTCTCAGTCCAGTTTTTTTATTTCTATATGTGAAGAAAAGAATGATAAAAGCTTTGACTTGTCAGATTACCATGACCAGAAATGTGTTTTGTTTTGTTTTACCAAGAAAGATGGAATAGTTTAAAAAAGGAGAAACACTGCTCTTACATCTACTTGGAAAGAGTAAAAAACTACCAGTTAGACAAATGAAGTTTGGACTCAGTGTGGTGGTCAGACAGAAAAATACAAGCTAAGCCATGTTTCAGGGGGGTCAGTTAGTCATTTACAGCAGCTGTTGAGCTGGTGTCCTGAATCAAGTACACATTAACAGGACTGCTTCTTTGCTTTTTATCAGAGGTCAGGTCAGGAACCCTTTGACTTAATCTTCTGGCCCTGACTTTTGTTGGTTCTCTTTGGACTTTGTTTTGTTTTCAGGGTTTCCACAGGCGGAGCTGCTGAACAGGCTGATGGAAAGCTGCCTGGATTCCCATTACAAACAGCTGGTTCTTCAGTGAGAATAAACACGTAAACATTAAATTCAATGAAAACTCCTTATAAAAATCACTCATTTATCATTTTTCCCTGTCAGAATGACTTTCAGAATTCCCTGGAGTGAAGCTGTGCTCTCCGTTATTCACAGCTTGCTTGACTCAAAGGTAACCAGCTGTTTATTAATGAGAAACATTATTTATATAAACTGTCATTATAATGATTATTTTTTCCCCTGCCAGCCCGACTTAAATGAAGACATTTTCACCGAGTTTGCAGAAGAACTCGTCCGTCAGAGTCCCCAATTCACCAAATCTGTCAAGTTTGCCAAAATGATGCTGACAGTTCTCACTAAATTCAGCAGCCATGTAAGATTTTGCACTTTTGTCTAATAGTTGAACCGGAAAAAACGTATTTGTAATCATACATGTGCTTTTTTTTAGGTGAGCCCTGCACACAAACACTCCCTGACGAGCTGCCTGAATTTAAACGAGACGTTTCTGAAGAAATCACTTCAAGCTGCTTTGAAGCGAACCACAAACACGTGATTCATGATGGAACTTACGGCATGTTGATTAAACGGCTGGAAATAAAGTTTGCAGCCTTTATGTGAATTACTGGACATCATTTGTTACTCTAAAAAAAGGTTTTCCTTCTTTTAATGTGTCCTCTCCACGATAACTGAGTAGACATTTTTTTATTTTTTTCTGTACCATGCAGATTTGACATAAACACATAATTAGTTTGCATTTTGAATTAATTTAATGTTGAACACCTATTCTAAAATGTGTCAGGACAAAAGAACAACACTTCACCTCAAATGAACATGTAAAAGTTCTTAGAGACAGAAACCCACCAAAGACCTGAAACAAGACCTATTGTGCATTGAGAATCATTTTTGTTGGTGTTAAAATTCCGTGTGAAATTGCGTTATCTTTGATCTTATTATGTCCTCCACTTGCCAACTTTCTTAATTTTTAGCTCATAGTGAAACATTCTGTCATGGTCAAAAACATATACAAGGATTGAACAGGAAATGAACGCAACAGCTAAAATAAAAATGCAGTAAAAATCCATAAAAATTAATGATTAAAGTAGCTGTTTGAATGCTATTTTTTAATGGAAATGGCTTAGAACTGTAGCAAAGTAAAAATAAATTTGTTTAAAGCTCATTTAACTTTGGTACTACTAACCCCTACTGAGATAAATAATCATTTTTATGAATTTCTGAAAATCTGTCTCTGTTTGTTGTTTAAATAAAGTTTATTTAAAAAAGAAGTTCAGTGACGTCGCCCCGCCTTTAACTTGCGTAACTTCCGCTAGCACTTCCTTTTCAGCGTAGCGCGAGGACAGGGACAAGCAGCTAAAATGAGGTTGGGCACATTTTAGTCAATAAACGTGTAAAAACTGCAGTTTTCCACACATTTACAGATTGTTACGTTAGTTATATGTCCACTTAAACACAATAAACGTTTTTGTTGCATTTATTTATCTCTTAAAGACTTTGTTATACATGTTAATGGGTCCGGTCCTCTAGCCGGTAAATGGAGGATACAGCGCTGTTTTTTGTAAACGTAATCCGTGTCCATCCATAGATTAAAATCATATTTAACTTAATGATCATCTTCTAGATTGTTAAATTAAACATTACACGTGATATTAAAGTAAAATTTTATGGCTTTTTGTGACTATTTGGCTGGTCTTAGCAGCATATGACCGAGCAATAGCACTAGCTAGTTCCCTATAAACATTTAAGCTACATGGGTGAATTTAAGTTTAATTATCTTTTTTATTTAACAGTAAGGTTTCCAGGGATACTTTGTACGAAGCAGTGAAGGAGGTCCTGCAGGGCTCATTAACGAAGCCCAAGAAGTAAGTAGATGGGTTTAAAAGTGTCTGACATAATGAGCTGTCATTTGAATGGCGTGATAAATGTGTGACCTGCTGTTTGTTACCAGGTTTGTGGAGTCTGTGGAGCTGCAGATCAGCCTTAAAAACTATGACCCCCAGAAGGACAAGCGTTTCTCCGGCACTGTCAGGTTCGACTTTTCACTGTTTCACCCAACCTTTTCTGTGTCTGCTTCCAGCCCTGTCTGAGGATCATAGAAACATTGATTGTGAGAAGTTTAAAAAAAGAAAGCACCTCCTGAGATCAGACGGGTCTGGAACAGACTCAGAAAAGTGATCTGGGTAGTCTGACTGAGCCCACTGAGCTTCGGCTGGTGACGGTAAAGCAGACGGACCCCTACCCTGGGTCTTAAAACATGAGGGGAGGCTTTGAGTGGCTGAGCCGCTAGGTTCATGTCCTCAAGCCGACCAATTATGCGTTGTGTTACCAAAGAGGTCCGCTGGACGCCGGCCACTGTGGTGGTAAGGGTAAGAATTTTCTCTCGTATGTTAAAATGTAAAGGTGTCATTTGGTTGTTTTCGGTATGGAGTCTTCCATCTAAATGTTTCTGTGTTTAAGGTGTGGCTAACCTATTTTCTGTCAAAACACAGGCTGAAGACTCTTCCCAGACCCAAGTTCTCTGTGTGTGTTCTGGGAGACCAGCAGCACTGCGATGAGGCCAAAGCTGCAGACCTTCCCCACATGGACATCGAGGCTCTCAAGAAGCTCAACAAGAACAAGAAGCTGGTGAAGAAGCTCGGTAGGAAAACGATCTGAAAGAAATGTGTGATCAGCGATGATGGGGCGGCTCAAACTTTACTGCTTTTGTTTTACTCCAGCTAAGAAGTACGATGCCTTCCTGGCGTCGGAGTCTTTGATCAAGCAGATCCCTCGTATCCTGGGTCCTGGACTGAACAAGGCTGGCAAGTTCCCCTCTCTGCTCACCCACAATGAGAACATGAACACAAAGGTGGACGAGGTCAAATCCACCATCAAGTTCCAGATGAAGAAGGTTTGTTTGGTTTTAATGCAACAGCTTTAATCTGTGTTGTCTTTTTTAAAAAAGTGACTGTGTTTTAATGAGCCTGTGTGTTTTAGGTGCTCTGTCTCGCCGTGGCTGTTGGACATGTGAAGATGACAGAGGACGAGCTCGTCTACAACATCCACTTGGCCGTAAACTTCCTGGTGTCTCTGCTGAAGAAAAACTGGCAGAATGTGCGTGCCCTGTACATCAAGAGCACCATGGGCAAACCCCAACGCCTCTATTAAATGTTTTTCTATCAATAAAAGTGGAGAAGCTCCAATGTTGACTTTTGTTGTTTTTACAGATTTTATATATTTACTTTTCTTTAAGGATTCTGTAAGGACATTAAGGATTGTGAAATAAATACCACCTTGGTTTATTAACATCTTTTTCAGATACTTTCAGTGATTTTACATTGCAGAAAAAAATAAAACAGGAAGAAGACTAAATTAAAAACCAAAAAAAGTTGCACATTAAACTAATTACAGATGTTTCCACAACAATTTGTGGATTTTTTTGGCCTAAAGGTACAGTAGAGACAAATTCCTGACTCAATTCTATAATTTTGTAGCATTAAAATCACAAAAATCAAAACTATTTGACCAAAATTAAATCATTTAGATTTCTTGTGTTGATCCTGATAAGTAATCTATGAAGATATCTGAATTCTTTATTTGGTATTTAAAAGGAAAATAGCACATGATAAATCACCTGCACCCTTAAGAAGGAAAACTCCCATGAGCCTCCTGGGCCAGTCTGTGCAGGTAATAGGATTAACTGTTCTTTGGATAGGAACCATCAACAATATCTGCTCACCTCCACCTTGAATGCAGTTTAAATAATCATCTAATTGAGACTTAGGTTATATTAGTGTGCACGGAGGTGAGTCATAATCTACCTGCTGCTACACCTGTTCCCCGTTCACACTCATTCTTCACACCTCTATGGATTTTCATCCGGATGCAGAGACGAGCAGCCACAGCCTGAACATGCAGGACGCTGGAGGCAGCGAGGAAGGTAAAAGGCGAATAAGCTGTTAAAAGGCTTAGAAACTCAAAATCCAGCTGGTGTTTTTAACTTTGACAGAAACCAGTCACGAGGAGCCGCTGGTCACAAGCTGGAGCGAGCTGCCCATCATTGAGCGAGTGGGCCTCAGCAGGTGCAACAAGTAACCATCAAAATACAGATTTTATCTGGACTTAAACCTAAACCTTGTTTTTCCTGACAGTGTGGATATGTCAGAAAATGACTTGGAGGTAAGATTTGAAATTTACTTTAAAATGTGCAAGATCACTTTTATTTGACTGAAACTGTTGGTGGTCTCAGACGGCCTTTTCTCAGATCTCCCTGGCTTTCCGCTGTGATCAGTACACGCTGAAGCAGAGGCTGCAGGCAGAGGAGCACGCCAGGAACCTGGCTGAGGAGAACATCCAGCTGGAGCTGAGCAGAGGCAGGGAGACTCTGGAGGTGTGACATCACAACTGTAGCTGTTGGTTGTGAGACATCAGAGCTCTGAGTTTGTAAAGCTTTTGATTTTTTAGACACTGAAGGGTCTGTGTTTGGACCGTGAACGCAGCAGCATCCTGCAAAAGCTGGAGTTGTCTCTGGACATCCTCAGAGGGACGGTGGAACGGATCTCCAACACAGCAGAGGTGCTCGGTGCTGTCCATCAGGTGCATAAACAAAAAATCAAATCATGTGTCTTCCTCAGCCATCCGAACAAGATCTTAGATCTCACTCTGATCTTCTGGACAGGAGGCTCGGGTGAGTCGGGCGGTGGAGCTGATGGTGGCTCACGTGGAGACTCTGAGGAGAAGTCATGACAGACATGAGGCAGAGCTGAACGAAACCAAAAACACGTTGCAGCAGCAGCAGCTGCAGCAGCAGCAGAGCTTCTGCAGGAGCAGGACCTTCACAGGTTCCTGTCCTTCTTTTAGACTGTTTTCTCTCTATTTGTTGCAAAATTTGACATTTGATGTCCTGCTGCAGATTCAGAAGGGGACAGGAGGAGGAAAGGCTCCAATCAAGTATGAAGATTTTAGTGTATGGATGAAAATACCTTCATCAAATCTGTCTCACCAAACGTTTTCTCCTCAGAGCATTTTACGTCGACGGATCAGCGCGTCCCTCATTCCCAGCCAGACTCAGGTGAGGTCGTTTCCTCTGTGACCTCTTCTACTTCCTCTCCACCTAAGTAAGCATCACTTCCTCGCAGGAGAAGAAAAAGCGAGACTCGAGGAAGCAGAGCTCCTCCAGTAAGAAGCCGTCCCCCCAGTGCCTGTCTCCGTCCCTGAGCTTGGACTCCAGCTGCTCCGTGGACGACAGGTCAGATACAGACTGGAGCTGAGCCTTGCATCTCCAACTTACGATTATATTTAGCATCAAGTATGTTTCCTTCAGACAGCAAGACCCAGATGGACCTGCTGAACCTCAGCTGGAATCGTCTCCCAACCCTGAGTCCCTCACATCAGAGCCCCCCATAAAGACACAAACCAAAAAGTAATGAGATTACTGCAATAACCTAGAATTCTTTGTTGTCGTAAAGCAGGATTACAACCAGAGAAGACGTGCAAACATCTCTGATCTAAGCTATCTTGTGAGTATGTGGGTGCACTTTAATTTTATGCGCTTTTTAAAAAATTACAGTCCATCTCTGGATGACCTGCAGCAAAAACACACGAGCAAATCCGCTTCATCAAACAGAAAAAAGGGAAAAAAGGTGTTGGACAGTCACACACAAAACCCTGTGAGCACGTAAGTGAAAACGGTGTTAAAATAAAAATAAAATAGATATTTATTCCACTGACTGGTGGTTTCGTCCAGGTTCGGATGGCCGTGTAAGCAGCATCCGACTGTGAGGTGCCGCTGCCGGTGGGTGCGAACCTGCAGCCACCTGTTGGTGCTTCTCTGTGCCGTCGTGCTGATGTGCTGCTTGTGGAAACTTTATGACGGCGAGCTTGAGCCGTGATCTGTCTTTTCTGCAAACTATTGTGTCTCTTTGTTTAAAAAATAACAATAAAGATATTTTTCATCATATTTTGGTATCTGAAATACTTAAAAACAAAAAATACTCTTTATTTAACAAATTTAAGCTTAAAATGTTTATTATAAATATACAAAAGGTATTAAAACTTATACAATCAAGTGGTTAGTAAGAAAACACCACACTGCAGTGGAAACCACTAAAGTTATCAGTGATTAAACAATAATAAACGTTTGATAAAGTCTAAAAAACGAGCTTTAAGTTTGCTAAATGAGAGAAACTTTAAATAAATATAGACAATAATTATATTAAGAAGAGGAAACTTATATGAGAACAAAAGCAGTTGTGTGCAAAATGTGTCCCAGCCACAAAAAAGTGAAATAACAGCAAACTTCCGGTCCGTTTGACACATCAGACTAAAATCTGTTATGAGACAAATAAATAAAAGTGGTTTAACATCCTTACTTATAAATTAAATACCAATCTGGTACCATTAGGTCCACGGTTTCTGCATCATGTCAGTGAACAACCTCACAGAGAGTCCAGCGTCTTCATGAATACAGATAAATAATCAGGAATGACTCCACGGGGTTAAAGTTACACCTGGCTCACGACTTCTGCATCCTCAGCCACAAACCACTGGACTGGAGTCCCGTCTGCAGCTCTCTGGAGGATCACATTACCCGAACCCTGTGGGAAAAAGTCATTAATAAATAATAAATAAAGCAGGTTTGGTTTAATTTGAAGGTGACGCGTCAGTACCAACCTGTTCGAACGGCGGCAGGTGCGGCGAGGTCGGGCTCAGCAGCTCTCCACAGTTCGGCCGAAGCTTCTGCTGCTGATTCCGCTGATGCCAGGACTTCAGCTCCTCTGACACCGTTTCCCGAGGCAACAGCCTGACGGCGTGATTGGGGTACTCCCTCAGCGAAGGCGTCCTCACCAGTCTGTTATAAGGCGGAGGGGGCTTTAGGATGCTCCTCGGGGAAGATGCTCTTCTCTGCTGGCTACGAGCCACAGGAGGAGGAGACAGGAAGCAGGGAGACAGCAAGCCCTCTTCCCTGATCTGGCCAGGGCCGGACTGAGGCTGGCCGCTGCTTTTGTGCAGCTCCTTCTTCTGCGCTCCAAAGTGGAATCCATAAGGCGGAGGGGAGAGCTTGGGGATCTCAGAGGGTTTGTTTCTTACAGGGGAGCAGACGTAGGAGGAGGACGAGTGCTCCGAGCTGCTGTCCTCTGAGGTCGACTGGTAGGGACGAGGGGGCGAGGACTCTGGAGAACACACTGGGACGTTTGAGTGAGGAGCCCCGAGGCGCTCCGTATCAACAAACAGCTTCTTCTTTGGAATTCTGAGAAGACAGAGTGAAACCGTCAGGAACATCCCAGGTGTGGTTTAACATTTTAACTGCTCCAGTTCTAACTGGACTTTTCTGCGTACCTGAAGGACTGGGAGTACTGTCGGCGAACAAGCAGCTCCGGCGTGGAGGGAGCGCTGGTGGAGTGGGTGTGACGCAACGCAGAGTTCCTGACAAACTGAGTGAGAGGAATCCTGCAACTTTCTGCAGACACCTGTGTTCCTGCAGGACTACTGCGCACAAGAAAACAATGAAAACCACAAATCAGGATGTTTCATTTGATAGGATCTATTTAGTGAGTTATGATGAAACACCTGCCTCCTACCTAGATCTGCTCTTGCTAGGAGACTGAAGTTTTAAGGCCCGATGGTACGGCTGGTCCAGACTGGACTCCTTCCACGGAGCGTTCTGGATGGGAGAGCGCTCGTACTCCACGCTGGTCAGCTCTGAGGGCTGCAGCTGGAGGGGGTCGGAACAGGAAGTGGCTACCGCTGGAGGTGACAAGGGGCATGAAGAGTCCACGTCTAAGAAGGGTCAGAGAAAGCAACAACAAAAAAAGGTTTTTACCATAAAACATCTCAACTGGTCTCAAAACCTAATTTAACGTTACTTTTACTGACTTTTAAATACTTCAAATTCCCTCCACTCCTCAGTTCTAACCTCTGTTTATTTACAATATTTACTTTAAAATGCATTTGTTAGAGTAAAACGTCCAACTCACCCTCATCCAGAGCCACCACATCAGAGAGGGAGCTGTCATCAGACGTGCAAACATCTGCACAGAAATTACACCTTAAACATCAGCTGTGTTACCCTGGTTGGCCTGGAGGGGGCAGCAGCGTCTCTTACCTTTATTTTGGCTGCTTGAGATGGAGATGGCCGGTGAGTTGCACTCACTCTTGACTCTGTGCTGGAACACGGCCTCCTGCAGATCCTTCACCTTCTTCTCCTCCTTCTTGCACTGCTGCAGACGACTCTTCTTCTGTGGTTTGGTGAGATTCTCCTCGAGGGAGAGCTTGCGTACAGCCTCGTAAATCTGGCGCTGGACCGCCAGGTCAGTCTCCAGTGCTTGCAGCTCAGAATCCTACAATTAAATAAAAAATCTTACGTTTGCTTTAAGCTAAAAGTCATAACTGTGTTCTTTTATGTTCTTTCTAATCATCAAACCTGTTGATCCTGGAGGATCAGACCTTCGTCCAGTTTGAAAGACGCACCAATCCTCCGTCGAACTCGAGGCGGCTTCTCATCAGGCATCAATGGGTAATCTGAGGGAAGTGTTCCCGTCAGCTCCTGTGAAGACAAAAACAAGCTGAAAGTAGTCGTAACAATTCATTTGAAAGTTCTACAAGACTCATGGACAGGATCAGAGTTTCGGTGAAGCAGCTTCACTTACTGCCTCCTTGATGCAGAGTTTTCGAAGCTCAAGCAGGCAGAGCTCCAGACGCTCCTCTAGAGACTGGTGCTTCAGCTTCAGAGCTCTGGTGTGGGTCAGGTGGTCCTTCACCGGTGACGTGGGGCTGTCTGGACCTTTGAATTAAACACACACTCATTATAACAGCTGTGCCTGCAGGATGCATCATCACATGAGCTGCATCAAACACTGGAAGTCTGCTGCAATATCAAAAATAAATAATTCTTAATTATGAGGGTTTTTTTATTCATTTTAACTTGTTCTTTTGTGATTTTCTGACCTTTGTGGCATATGTGTTGAATAAATACATTAATTTTCATTATCATGTAAAAAAGAAAACAATTCGTTAATGTAATAAAACACATTAAATAGGTTTTTATGTATAAATCTACTGTTGTCGGTCAGCTGGGGCTATATATTGTATTGTGTTTTTTATCATTAAATATATTTAATTTAAATCAGACGTATTGCTGATGGGGTTATAATTACCAGAGTGCAGGATAATCCCGCTGTCGGTGTCGCTGATCTCCTCTTTACTCTCCACGGTCGTCATCTTGACTCAAGTTTTATTATCACCTGTTGGAATAATAAAAAAATATTAATAATCTCATTAGTAAAATGCGACGGATCTCTTTTAATAGTAAATAATCTCTGTGTGCTTTTCTAGCCACATGGCTTCACCCCCCCCCCCCCCCCCCCCCCCCACACACACACACACACTGCTTTACTTAACAAAAGTGTGTGACTGGCGGGTGCTTCTTTTTAAACCCCCTTTATCCCTGCACCCCCCTCCTCGTTTTCTCTCCCATGCCCGATCACAAAAGGTGCACGCCCCCGTGGCTGACTCGGCACATGTGCGGGGGTTAATCCGAATCGTGACGCCATGGCAACAGGGCATGGGGCGGCTGGCTGTAGGGGAGCGTGTCGCCCCGCGAGGCGTATCAGAGGGGCATTTAAAAAAGAAAGCAGATGGCAGCAAGAATGACCCCCGACTCGTGGACTGCACCTGTTCCCCCCCTCCTCCCTTAGCTTCTATTCAACCGGTGTCCGGGGTGTCCTCTGGGGGCTTTGAAGTGGAAGAATGTCTCAATGCTGGGTTTGTCCGTGCAGCATCCCTGCGGTCCCTGCTGACTCCTGCTTGTTTTTTGTGTTTATGGCCCGGCCTGTTGCTGTTCTCCAGAGAACATGTGACTGATGATGAGCGAGAAGAAGCTGCAGAGTGACTTCTTTGCTTCATAAACACATAAAACAGCTCTCATGATGTGTTTCTGGTCAGGAATGAAGCGGAGGTGAGTTGATGTGTGTAATCCTCAGCTCCCGTCTCTGCTGCTGCGTTCTGAGATGGATATCAGGCCTCTTCCTGACTCAAAGCCCAAGTGAATGAGAACCTTCTCCAACAGGATGCATCCGACAGGCCCGACCCATTCATCATAGCAGCTCATGTGAACTGACACTGCTCTGAGCAGCCTGGATCACAATGAGGGCGAAGCTGTGCAGCTTGAGTCAGTAAAACAACTCAGCAACAAAAGGCCTGTGTCAACCACCCGGCCTCAGTAATGTGCTGCGGGTGCAAGATCTGCTGACAACTCAGGCTTGAGCAGCGTCACCGCCGGGCCGGGCCAGAGCCGAGACAAAGCTGCAGAGAGAGGAGAAAGCTTTTCTGCTCCATGCTGCAGAGATCTGACACAGAAAATGTTAACGTGAACCCAGCCGTGTGGGATTTACCCACTTACGACTCATAAGCGTGTGAAGGCTTTCACAAGAGTCTGTGGTTGGAGGTCTAGTCTGAGTGGGTGGGTGGGTTTGGGTTCAACTCTCACTAGAGTTACAGTTTCTTGCCAAAAAGCCATGATGGCATTTGTTGTTTGAAGCTGACAGGGGTGTTGAGAAAAGAAAGAAATGATCTTGATTGAGTGCGACAGGATGTCCATTCCCTGAATGATGTCACAAACATCTCTAATGATGACAGAAATGTGTCCAGGATGCAAGATGGCCGTCCCACCCAACTTTAGGTTCACCCGACTGTGACCGTGTATCATCTACGGAAGTTGATGTTTACAGGGAGACATCATGATGCATATTTACTGTCTCCCAGACTTCCCCCACCACCCTTTCCCATGAGCCTTTGGAGCGGCGTATTCCTGGACTGCAGCCACCACCACCGTGCTCATTACCACTGTGGTCGGCTCTGGAATTACCAACGGGGACCGGCTTCGCTGAGGAAACAGTGAGGGCCGCCTGAAACCAAAACCAGGGTCTGTTCGAACCCTGTAATTAAGATTCTCCACTGAATGCTGATCCTATGGAAGAAACCAAACGAGTTTTCAGCATGGTTTATTACAGAGTCTGATGAGAAGCCAAGATCCATTCAGCAAAACGGGATCCACTTCATACGCAAGGGTGACTGTTGGGAGAAGAGGACATCAATGTGGGGGAGCAGCGGGGGAAAGACAAGAGGTGTTGTGTTACAGACGGTGTCACGCCAGAGAGATGTTTGTCTTATGAAGTGGTTCTGAGTTTGGAAACTACAAACTGCAGTCAGAACTCAAACCCGTTAGCATTTTAGCTTAGCCAAGGTTTACCCTGACCAACACAGCTAGGCTTCAGTTTCCATTAAGCATAATGCAGCAGTGATAATTAAACCTCATGCCAGCCTCCTCCCAGTTACTGAGTACCATATGCTGGCCAGACACACCAGTTGTGTCACAGCCCAGTGACAAGAAAAAAAATGGCTGTATTGTTCTCCAGAGGCTGAAGGGATGGCCGGTGATCGAACCACCTCATCCCTCTGAATCATCATTACTGAAGCCTCTGGATGATGCTCAGTTCAGGACATTGGCAGGATGTGGTTACAGGA
>SSNS01000645.1:51024-158500 GCA_006937985.1 Aphyosemion australe
AAAAACTCACTTTTTTTACAGCTGACCCCTCCATGGCAGGATGGTGGAGGTCCACTGCTTCTGTCCACTCTCCGGGTTCCTGTTTTAGTCCATTGATGAAATCACGTGTCCTCACTCAGTCCAGCTCCAGTCTGCTTCTTCTGCTCCATTCAAGGTCAACATATTGTTGTTTTAAAGAGGAACCTCACAGACTCTGTGTGCTGTAGCGGTAGTCAGTGGTGGTTGTAGACACTGAAATCTCATTACGCCATTCAAGATTACCTCACAACCCCCACAGGACACTGGATGCTAGATTAGTTAATTACCACGGACGCAAATACAGCTTAAAACCAATGAGGCACGGTAGATGACTGATCTCTCCCAACAAACTCACAGTTAACAACAAAATTTTTTTTTTTGTGAATTTGAGTTCTGCTGGTATTCCCTACAAAAATAAAGATCTTTTAACTAGGATTTTTCAAAAGGGGGTCACTCTATATTTGTGAAAATAAAAACTCCAACTGCATCAAAAAATAAACTATGAGGTTAATTGTTATTTTGAAATGCACTCACTCTTTTTGTTTATTTTATATGGTTTACTGGACTAAAATCAATCTGTGTTAAATTAGGATCACTGTTGTTCAGATGATTTACAATCAATCATTTCTTAAGTTATTTTGCCCATGCATAAACATGACGAAATATGTCTTAAAATAAAACTATTTAGGTATAATGCAATGTTGTGGCTTTGTTATATTCTTGTTACATTGCTCATCACTCCATTATTATTCCATCATCACACTAATTAATTTGAGGCAGTCTTGCTGTTGCAATATTTATTTTTTTATATAACAAAGGAAAAGTGTCTCGTTTGACAGGGACAATTTAACATTTTAATTTTGTTAAGCCTTACAAAGCTTTTTTATTTTTATAGATAAAATACATTTATTTTACTCTTTTTCCTTCACTTAATTTTTTCGTGCGTTAAATAAGTCCAAAGTATTTATTCAATTAAGCAAAAAAAGTAAACAAAGAACTTGTAGAAGTTTCCTTCTCAAAACCACCAGAGGGCGACAGTCTCCCGCTGGCCATGACCCATGATGCAACGCGCGCTCCCATTTATATAGAGCCGGAAGTCTGACTCCCTCAAAGTGTGAGTGAGGGGCTGATTGTGTGCGTGTTGTTAGTTAGCGAGCGTGTGTGTGAGCGAATATGGAGTATGCATGTTGTATGTGTCTGTATTTATATAAAAACCTACACAGTGATCTTATTTGATCTGGTCTGAGTTTGGCTCTGCTCCGACTAGAAATGATAAAAAAAGCGCTCGCGAGCTTCAATGGAGGCGATGAGCAGCCGGCGAGAAACAAGTTTTAGGGCCTCCACGCTTCGTGCTGTGGTCAGAAGTGATGAATTGATCAGATATACTAGTTCTGGGTCGGCTTAAGGTTCGCCTTTAAGCTTTACCTGTAAGAACAATGAGTACAGAGGCGATTCTGATCTCACCACAGCCAAAAAGAAGCCAGGAGACCCGGATGTTAGCAAGTTGTTAAACAAAAGTGTCTTTCATTAATGTGAAGTCATTCCGATGCTAAAATTGTTCCTTGGAGACAAAGCAGCACATTTTTATTTCCAAAAAATGAATTAAAACCAGTATATCCCCTTTCCCGTTGTACTTTTGTAGGTTTCTCGCGATAATTAGCGTTAACTTCACACAAAGACTATATATGACATCAAACATTTGTGTATATACACGTGACCTCTTTGTCCTATCACCTTTGAGCATAAAACCTCAGCAAAACGCGCGAGAATAAGCAACGTGATCGGAGCTGATCCGCCACCGCGAAGAGAAATTTTGTTTTGTCGCTATGGCCGAATCAAGTAAAAGACAGAGACTCAGTCAAAATAGCTGCAGCTCTCAGACTTCTGCAAGCAGAGCAAACATGTTTAGGGGTGGACAGTCGGACATTTCCGGAGAAGTTGGTCCGTTTGTTGAGGGTTCCATACTTCGCATCACGATGAAAAACTTCCTGTAAGTTGTAGTTCCTTAGCTGTCAAGAGTTGTAGCACTAGCCTGCAAAACATACAAGCTTATTTTAGCACGATTTGTTGTTGTATTATACAATTTTAAACTTTTTGATCACGTTGTTTGCACATAGAAGTGAGTAGCTAGAATTAAGCTAGTGGGTTAACGGCTCAGTTTAGCGTCATGATCCACTTTTTAGTGTAATGTTTGCTATTTAAGTGAAAGTTTGTGCAGTATAGCATAAGTGGAAACTCCTAGTTGTGTTTTCTGTCCACTGACAGAACGTATGATTCCTCTGTGGTCTATCCGGGACCCAATCTGAACATGATTGTTGGAGCCAACGGGACTGGGAAGTCCAGCATTGTATGTGCCATCTGCCTGGGTCTGGCTGGAAAGACAGCAATCCTGGGCAGAGGAGACAAGGTACACCTGTGCTGGTCTACTTGATTGATCTCGAAAAAGACCATTTGGGGAAGTGATGCAGTCAGATTTTTGTTGGTTTGTTGAAATGACAGTTAATAAAGGCATATAAACATTTGTAGAAAGACTTGCATTTCTATTATTTATGCACTAGAGTCCTGATTGCTATGAGCTTTTAATGGTTAAATGAATAAATTCTGATTATTTAAACATTTCTGCAGGTTGGGCTCTATGTCAAACGTGGCTGCCATAAAGGCTCCATTGAGATTGAATTGTAAGTTATTTTACATAGATTTGCCTCTCTTCCTTTTTTAAATCTAAATTCCAGACTAATGCTCTTGCAAAACAAGTACCAAGCCCCATGTAATGTAACTTATCTGCTAAAATTGTTTATTTTTAGCTGAATAAAATTTGTCACCCTTTTTGCCTCTACAGGTACAAAAATGAAGGTAATGTTATAATAAACAGAGAGATCCATGTACAGAACAATCAGTCGCTTTGGATGCTGAACGGAAAACACTGCAGCCTGAAACAAGTAGAAGAAGAGGTCAGAGCTCTGCAAATTCAAGTCAGCAACCTCTGCCAGTTTCTCCCTCAGGTAGGTTGTGTAGATGTGATCTAGTGCTTCACTCATGTTGTAGAAATCTTCATTTTTAACTCCTTCATTATTCTGGTACGTATTATTCTACAGGAAAAGGTTGGAGAGTTTGCAAAAATGTCCAAAATTGAGTTGCTTGAGGCGACTGAGAAGTCAGTTGGACCTCCGGAAATGTACGAGTACCACTGTGAGCTTAAAAACTTCCGCAGCAAAGAACGAGAACTGGAGGTAAAAATGAATTTTGTTTGTGTAACAAATAGTGACAAATTTCTTTATGATTAACAGTTTAGATTATCCTCTAATTCCTGATGGGATCTCAACTGTACGTCAGCTGGATCGTTGTTACATGATAACGACTGAAAAGATGCGACTCATCGTTTTGCTGCGGTGTTGGCGGGGTGTTTGTCTGCAGAATGTTGTGAAGGAGAAAGCGAGCTTCCTGGAAAAGGCCAAGCAGAGGAACGAGAGGAACAAACTCGATGTTAACCGTTACTATGAAAAAAAGCGGCATCTCGACATCATCGAGCTGCTGGAGAAGAAGAAACCGTGGGTGGTGAGTTATTCATATAAAGCACTCTGCACAAACCGTAGAAACAAACCCAGTTTGTAATCAGATTACCCTCTTTGGCTTTGATATCAGGAGTATGAAACCACACGTAAGGAGCTGGAGGGTGTGAAGAAGGAGCGAGAGGAAGCCAAAAGGCAGCTTTTGACCCTGAAGCAAGCCCAGGCGCCCATGCTGAAGAAGATCCAGCAGATTGACGAAAAGCTGAAGCCCATCGAGGCACAAATGAAAGCTAAGGTGACAAAAAGTGGCTTCCTGTTTAAATCCGTTACGTTAACATTAAGTTAAACTATTCATTTGTGTTTTCAGACGGCTGCAATCAAAGAAGCTTCTCTGAAGTGCAAGCAGAAACAGGATCAGCTGGATCGAAAACATAAAGAGGTGGGCGGGGTCGTTTATT
Source organism: Aphyosemion australe (assembly GCA_006937985.1). Classification (NCBI taxonomy): domain Eukaryota; kingdom Metazoa; phylum Chordata; class Actinopteri; order Cyprinodontiformes; family Nothobranchiidae; genus Aphyosemion; species Aphyosemion australe. Next base: position 55,010 of record SSNS01000645.1, read on the forward strand.
CAAAGAGGAGGAAAAAAGTCACGATTAAACATTTGAAATGACGTCATCCTCGTGGCTCATCTCTTCTCTGCAGATAGACGACATCAATCAGGCACTGAAGATGAAGCAGATTGAAGAGGAAGACCACCAGAAGAGAATCGTCAACACTAGACGGACCATCGAAGACCTGAAGGCGGAGCTGGACAAGATCGGAGACCAGCCAGACACGACCCCGCAGATTGCTGCCATCAATGTGGAACTTAGGCAGATCCAGGAGAAGAGAGCCAAGATTGAAGCGGAAAAGGCCGACCTGCGCAGGGAGAGGGACAACGTCACCGCTGAGTGCAGAAGTGAGATTAAAACAAAACGATCTTTATATTTAAATATTAAAATAACAGCCAACGTTGCTAGGATTTTATTATTTTAATGCCAGGCTTGCAGAGGAAGCTCAACGACATGAACAACCTGATGAACGTGAAAGAGGAGAAGCTGCGGGGACGCCACAGGGACACACACACCGCCCTCCAGTGGCTCAGGCAGAACAGACAGCTGTTCAGAGGAAACGTCCATGAGCCCATGATGCTGGTGGTGAGTTTCATCAATGGAAATATGTATTTCTAGACGTTTTAGTTGTCTTAAAATGCCCTAGTGTGATTACTCAAACCATAAGTTTTGTCGTAAATGCATTAAATGAAAAATAAAATCTTGTTTTCCTGTAAGCAGTTGTTAAATTCTAATGGTTCCTCTGCCTTCGTTATCACAGATCAACGTAAAGGAGCATCAGCATGCCAAATATGTGGAGAACCACATCTCCTTCCACGACCTGCGAGCGTTCGTCTTCCAGAGGAAAGACGACATGGAGACGTTCTTGGTTGAGGTCCGTACGGCCTGCACTCAGAGCACCGTTCAGCTGAGAGCGACAGCATTTCTGATTGTGAGCATTTAACCGTTTATGGTAAGAATTGTTTACATTTTCATCCTTAGGTTCGTGACAGGAAGAACCTGAAAGTCAACGCCATTTCTGCTCCGGAGGAGTCGTGTTCTGGACGTTCGCCGTCAAGAAATATCGAGGCCCTGAGGTGAGAGAGAACAAAAGTGTGCTAATAATCAGCCAAGGTAGGGGCTGCGCCAGTGTGTTTTCCCCTCCATCTGCCCCCGTTTTGTTTATCAGATCAGTAGCTGAGCTGCTGGAGGCACAGACAGAAAAAGTCTTTTTACTTTGTCGTCTGCAGGCGTTTTGGGTTCTTCACTTACCTCCGTGAGATGTTCGATGCCCCCGATGAGGTGATGAGCTACCTGTGTTTCCAGTACAAAGTGCATGACGTTCCAGTTGGCAACAACCAAACCAAAGCCATGATTAAAACGGTTCGTTCCTTTTCTTACGTGTTTCTAAATCTCCTTTACACCTAAAGACGATCAGGGAAGATTTTCCCTTTTGGAAATGGATCACAGGAGTTTCCTATTTACAGCTTTTATTTAAACTTTACAAACGGCTGTCCATCATATCTACTTTGTGTGTTTTTTAGGTGATTCAGGAGCCTTACCTCAAGGTGATGTATACAACAGATGAGAGGTACACTGTAAAAAGATCCATCTATTCCAACAAGATCAGCACCAGTAACTCGGCTGTGCACCAGTCTCAGTACCTCATAATCACCGTGGATGCTGAGGAGAAGCGACAGCTGGAGCAGCAGCTGAAGGTGAGAGAATCACATAGCTTCAGTGTTTTATAAAACACGAGGGACCCCGATGCATTTAGGTGAAATATAATTTAGTCATTCCTGAGTTTAGCTGGGGTGAGTGTTACATCTTCTGTTGCAACCAGGCCTGTGAGACAAAACTGCAAGAAATCGATGAACGAATGAGGACCCTGCAGACGGAGTTTGCTGCACTGAATCGCCGTGACAACGAGCTGTTGTCAGAGAAGAAGCGTTTGTCTGAGTTGAAGGGAAAAAAGAAGCAGCTGGAGCAGAAAATCAGCACCAAACAGGACAGGTGAGCCTTCGATAAAAGGTCTGGAATGTCTGATGTGGTCGTGAAGTTTTCTTCTGTCTGTTGAGGTTAATTCAGACTTTAAAAGTGATTTTTTTATGTGATTAGTCTGAGGCAGATGGAGCAGAACGTCATCGATTTGAAAAAGGTCGAAGAAGAAACGAACGCCAAGATTAAAGCCGTCAATTCCCAGAAGGTGACCATAGTCACTGTGGTCACGACCGAAATGAAGGTAGGAAACTTAAACTTTATACCAGAACCTGTGCATGACTACTTTACATTAATCTGCTTCATGTTTCTATCGTCTGCAGCTGAAAGCTAAGCTGTCAATGGAGAAGGTGTATTTGGCTCTGGAGACCGTGGGGTTAACGGCCGAGAAGAACAAGCTGGAGAACGACTGCAGAGACGGCGCCTCTGAGCTGAAGACGATAGATGTGAGGTTTTCATGGATGTTTCATTCATTCGGTGAAGTTTTGTGCTGATGTTTGACCCGCTGTTGCAGATAAAGTGCAGCCGTTTGGAGCAGAGAAAGGTGCAGCTGACCGAAAAATGCAAAGGCCTGTTGAAGAGCGCAAAGTCGATCTGTCGGATGCAACTGGACGAGCCGTTACCCGAAGGCCTGCGTAATGTTGGTGTTCATCTTCCTTCCGACTCGCCTCTAAATATGGCTCCAGTTAGCATCTAGCATCGTGTTTGTTTATCTCAACGCAGGCCTTCAGCAAACTGCCCGACATGCTGGACGAGGTGGACGCCATGCTGAACGAGGAGCGGTCTAGAGCCGAGTGCTTCACAGGTCTCAGTGAAAATGTAAGATCAGCAACCAGATGTGTTTTTTTTTTACTTCTGCATGGAAACATTTGTCCCGTCTGCACTTTGCAGGTTGTGGAGGAGTACAACAGGAGGGAGCAGGAGATCAAACATCTGGAGAAAGAGCTGGAAAATAAGACCACAGATCTGAACGCCTACCGACAGAACATTTCAGAGGTGTGTTTTTATTTATTTATTTATTTTATTTCGAACAAGGTTAAATAATATTGAATTCACAAAAAACACGCAGAAAAAAAACACAAGTGTTTTCTGTGAAAAAATAATAATTAAATAATAATAGTAATTAAAAACAAAAAAAAGCCTTACCATATAAGACTTTCCAACTTATATCAAAGTATCAAACTAAAATTGTTCGAAAAGGAATAGGAAGAAGCATAGCTTATTTCACCTATCCCTAAATTACTTTACACACTTAAAAATGTAAAATATCAGAGCACAACAACGACTAAGTGCAACATCACAATACAACAACACAAAATATCAACATCAGAGTATAACAAAATTAATATATGTCACTACCGTTTATGTATGACTCATTCTTCCTCTTGTCAGTATCTGGAAAAAATTAGTTTTATGTATAATTTTTTTAAATTGCAATATATTTATACTTTGATAGTTTCTTCAATACTGTTCCATAATATAACTCCACTGATTGACATACACATACTTTTAAGTTTTGTTCGAGCATAATGCTGTTTCGTATTTAATTCCCTTCTCAGATTATATCCCCCTTGTCTTTCTGCAAACAGCCTTTGAATATTCTCAGGCAGTGTTTTTTTATTGAGTCTATACATGAATAATGCAGTCCTAAATTCTATCAAATCATAAATCATTGATGTATAAAATAAATAGCTTTGGACCCAAAACTGACCCCTGTGGTACCCCACAATTGATGTGTTCAGACTTGTAATTATTTATTTGCACAAATTGATTTCTGTTGATTAAATAACTTCTGATCCAACTGAGAACAACACCCCTAATACCATATTTTTTAAGTTTATTAATTAATATTGTATGATCTATTGTATCAAATGCTTTTTTTAAGTGAACGAATACTCCAACTGCATATTCCCTCTTGTCTATCGAACTGGTGATTTCTTCAACTATCTCCATTAGTGCCATTGATGTGGATCTATTTGTTCTGAAACCATACTGACTGTTGGATAACAGATTGTGTTTTTCAATGAATTTATCAAGCCTATTGACAAATAGCTTTTCTAAGATTTTTGAGAATTGTGATAATAATGAAACTGGCCTAGAATTTGTAAATTGCTTATTGTCTCCATCTTTGTATAGTGGGATAACCTTTGCTGTTTTCATTTTACATGGAAATAAACCAGCTGTGAAAGACAAGTTACAAATATAAGTCAGTGGTTGCACAATAACCTCTATAACCATCTTTATCAAAGACATGTCTATGTCATTCCAATCTGTAGATGTTTTGCTCAGACAACTACCTAGCCTAGTGAACTAGACCAATTCTTGCTTTGCAGAGTTTGGTCTAGGCACGCTTCATTGGAACCCTCGCAGCCCAAACCACTGCTGTGTCTATCCAATCACAACTCGCTAAAGTTTTGGTTGGGCCAATCACAGCGCTCTATATCATGGGCCAATCACAGAGCGGGAGTAGCCGATGACGTCAGCGCTGCGGCCGCGAACGCCGCGAACCCAAGCAACATGGCGGCAACTCGGAAAACACGTTCGTTTGAAATGGCTTTGTCATCAACATTGGATTATTTAGACTCCAACGTGCGTAAGTCTGTCTGATATACTTAGCGGCTTCTTATTTTTATCAAACAAAGTAGTGCAATGTCCCAGTACACCTGATATTCGCGTGTTTTTCATACCAAAACGACAGAAATCATTGAAGCTAGACGCTATTAAAAGCCTCCCGCTTTTCCGTCGCCGTGATTACGTCATGTTGTTCGTCACTCTGATTGGTCCTAGCGCTATCCAATTGCGTGCTGACATTTTGAAAGACAACCGTAGATCCCGCCTCACGACTGAGAGCCGTCAGTGGTTCGTGGCCAGACTATATATTCACATATATAGGATGGCTTGCCAGGCTAACAACTACCAACTATATCAATAATTTCCCTCTCTGTTACCGGAGTCAGAAACATAGAAACTGGGTTGATTTCTATTAAATCCTCAGCACCTCCCCCTCCCTCCTCTAAGTGAGGAGTACAGATTTTTTCAGCCAGTTTTGGTCCCACGTTCACAAAATAGTTGTTAAACTCCTGTGCCACATCATTCATGTTGTGTATAGTTACATCATTTACCATAAAGTATTGTGGGTAAATCTTACTTGTGGAACCATTCCCGATCATTTTATTTAACACATTCCATAACCCTATAATGTTATTTTTGTTGTTATCTAATACATTTTATAAATGTGTGTGTTTGCTTCAGGCTAAGGAGCGCTGGCTGTTGCCTCTGAAGCAGCTGATCGAACAGATAAACGACAAGTTCAGCAGCTTCTTTCGCTCCATGCAGTGTGCAGGAGAGGTTGATTTGCACACGGAGAATGAGGTACATGCCCATGAGCAACCCTAACACTAGAACCTCCTGGTGGGACGTAGTAGGGTTGTAATGAATGTCCTGCTGCTGTTCCTCAGGAGGAATACGACAAGTATGGGATTCGCATTCGAGTGAAGTTCCACTTCAGCACTCAGCTCCACGAGCTGACGCCGCACCATCAGAGCGGAGGAGAGCGCAGCGTCTCCACCATGCTCTACCTCATGGCCTTACAGGAGCTGAACCGCTGCCCCTTCAGAGTGGTGGATGAGATCAACCAGGTGTGAAAGCTTTATGTTGGTCTGAGCTGGAGCCGCTCACTGCTCCCCCCTACTGACCAGACGTGTAACTACGGGGCGTGGTTGGAAGGAAAGACTCGCTCCTAATGCTAACATTTGCTGTATTTTAAATAAGTCGATATTTTTATAGATTTTCTTGTTTTCATAGAGGAAAGTAAGTAAAAATTTCAAATTGATACACAAAGCTACTACAGTGAGAGTCTGAGAAACCTCCTTTAGTCCAGATTTCTATTTATTTACCTCTGTGGGTGTTTCTGTTTTCCAGGGGATGGATCCTATAAACGAGAGGAGAGTTTTTGACATCGTGGTCCAAACGGCCTGCAAAGAAACTACTTCTCAGTACTTTTTCATCACGCCAAAAGTAAGTTTGTGTTTTGACCCATATGTGGAACCCAGACTCCACCAGGCTGAATGCTGTTTTTTCTTCTCATCTTTGCAACAAAAACTGAATCTATCCCAGTTTTAAGGAGGTCTGAACGTCTTTGTTTGCAGCTCCTACAGAATCTTCAGTACGCCGAGGAGATGACCGTCCTGTGCGTGCACAACGGCCCCCACATGCTCCCCCCCAGCAAGTGGGACAGGAATACTTTTATAAAGCGACGCCTCGAAAGAAAAGCCCGAGCATAGGCTCATGTAGAAAAAAGTCTAAATACTAGATGTGTTGATCCTTTTGTGTTCATGTTGAACTCATTTTTATTTGTTTACCTTTTTTTGCATGTTAGCTTTAAGGAGCAGATGTTATATCAGTTTTGTTTATACTAAATAAAAAGATGCTGCTGTCATTTTCTGCTGTTTGACTTTGAATTTAAAAGAAACAAAATAAGCATGAAAATGTGATTTTTTTCCTTTTAAATGAAAACACAGATGGAAGTAAGAGGGTCGTTAGTTACCTGTGTGTTCAGATCCAGATGACACGCTTTATCTTGTGTGCACTTATGAGAGTATTAGGATTATTAAAGTCATTTATTATGAATTATTTAATAAAAATCTAAAGTTTTATATTTCTGAGAAAACACCAGCCAGTTATAATCCTTCCATTTGAGCTCAGACTATCAGACGAAGCTCCGATTACCTTGTTGAAACTAGTTTGATGTGTTTGCTCTAAAACTTTGCGTCAGTATAAAGTTACAGGATGAGCTGAACTTTACCTCAGGACAAAGTTGTAGACGGTGTCGGATTATAAATCAGGAATTATAATTTCATTTATTCCGATCATTTGATTTTATAATAATTCTTTTAGAATTCACCAAAAAACCCAAAAGTATTAGTTTTACTATTTAAAGGGCTGTTTGAATTTCTCACATTAACTTATGGCTAATACTTTTCATTAAACATTTTAATAATACAACAAAGTCCACGAGCCATTGTCACTGGTAACTAATTATGTGCTGCTAAAATAATCATAAACACGCAGCAGGTGAATTAAAGCTTAATCATGTCAGACATTTTCTCCTTAAAGAGAAAAAGCACCTAAAGCTGCGTTCCATTTAACAGAAATGATGCATGCTGGCCTCTTACGGAACAAGGCAGCTACAGAAATGGAATGCGGCCCTCGTTTATACACCTGCTACTCTTTTAAGTCAAACGTCCTACCGTGAGATAAGCCTACTCTAGATAAACAACCAGAGGTGCTTGGTATTTGTTCAGGGTGTAAGAATAAGCCCCGCCCCCAGCAGCACCTGAGGGAACAGGTCTCCACCCTGCTTCTCCACCTCCATCACTTCAGCTCTGACCGGTAGGGAGTTAGGATGCAGCCAGGCCCGAGGCCCCTGAGCCACTCTGCTCTCCTGCTCTGGCTGATTTCTGCACACGTATCCGCGGACCTGCCCATGTGCAAAGAGGTGAGCAGATTCCTGTTTTTACTGTTTCCCAAAACTGGGATCAAGTGCAGAGCCCTGAGATGATCCCCAGAAATCAGATCCAGTTTATTGCTAACAAGACGTTCCCTCGTAATTATTACAAAATGTTAAAAAACAGTCAGACTAAAATGAGAAAAATATGTTTTTTGAGCAGTTTGTGTTTTATTCTCCTTTTCTCATTCATTATTGTATCAGAACTATTTATATACATGAATATTTGGATGCAACGACGTAGAAAGATGTAATTTTAGAAAAATGTGAAACAACGGCAAGATTTAAAGAGTTTTTATGGGTTTATTTAATAATAACCACATTTTTGGAAGAAATGTGCAAGAAATTCCAAATCAGATTTAAAATTGTGTATTTTTGAACTCCGACTCTTAAAACTGTTGCTGGATGTGGAGTTTTTATAATATTTTCTTGCTATAAACCACAAAAGGAAAAACCAGTCTGCTCCCAGCTGCTGTTTAGTTATCAGGATCTGGCTCTACTAGAACCTGCACACGTTGCACCTATATCTACTTACAGTTTGCATAACAGCAGTTCATTTAGATTAAACCACAAACTATTTTTTTACCACTTTACTTTGAGACGATGGTGCAGAGACACCATCAGGGTTTAGTTTGACGGTTTTAGGAAGGATTTCCTGCAGGTGAGCCGGTTTCCATGCCAGTTCCTTCGACCATGAAGCACAGCTGTCGTGATGTCCCGTTGCCTTGGTTTCCTCATGTTTGCTCAAAGAGGCCCATTAAGCTGAGGCACTTTTCCAATTTGCTGCATTTTTGCATCAGTCTGCCTGAATCGAACCCATATTCATCTCAGCACAGGTGATCTCTGTTTTTCTAGCAGAACAGCAGAGATGGAGAAGTGCTGCAGCTCCTGTGTTTCTGTTAACTATTAATCCCACAAGGCAGTGTGTGGGCTTGGATTAGTCGACCAGCTGGCTTTCCATGGAATATTACACCTAGCTTTAATTTATAAAGGAATCGGTTATTATTATGTTATTCCCTCAAAGAAAACACTCCTTTGGGTGGGATGTCAGGTAAAACACAAATGTTTACATTCCTATTGTAACCCCTGAAAGTTGCAAGGAAGCCGCTGCACATCTTAGATAAGTGCGACCGGTTAAAACGGCCTCCATGGCAAACATCAGCCTCACCTGTTATTTACTAAAGAGGCTGGCCGGGTTGGGAACGGGAATACCTGCAGGATTAAATGACCCAGTGATCTACTTTTGACAACAGTCCCTTCTTATGTTTCCTTTTTATTTAATCTGACTCAGACTCTATAAAACGTAGCTTTTCTTTGTCTCTTGTGAAGTTGCATGCAGTTTTATTCTCCATGCATGTGAAACTCACAGGTTTTTTTTGCTCCTGCAGTCAGATTATCACTTTGAGTACACAGAGTGTGACGTTCTCGGGTCAAGATGGAGGGTGGCGATCCCCAACAAAGCCAACACGTGCACTGGCCTCCCAGATCCAATCAGAGGCACCAACTGCAGTAGGTGTTCTCATTTTACACTCCTGATTGGTGCATATCCCCGTGAAGCCTTTGCTAATGTAGCTCTTTATGTTTTAGCCTACTCCTGTGATGAAGGCGCGTTCCTTAACATGCAGACGCAGATGTGCCAGATGTGTGCAGCAGGGACCTACTCTCTGGGGACCAGCGTGGCCTTTGAGGAGTGGGACAACCTCCCGACTGGTTTCATCACTCACGGGAGGATGACAAACAAGGAGAAGGCCGGTTCAGACTGCTCTAAGTTTGTATAAACTGTAGCTCACTGATCTTCTCATAGAAGTCATTTTTAGAGGCTCCTTAAACGTTTTCTGCTGACGTTACTATTGCAGCTCCACCTGGACACCAAAGGGCAACTACGTAGCCTCAAACACAGACGAGTGCACGGCAACGCTGTCTTACGCTGTTAACCTGAAAACTAATGGAAAACTTTCCTTTGAGTATTTCTACCCTGATGACAGCGTCTACTTTGAGTTCTACGTGAGTGTTGCTGTTGTGTGATTGTTTCTGGGACACTGAACGAGTTCTTATCAACTTTTTTTGGTGCTTCTTCCAGGTTCAGAATGACCAGTGTCAGTCGACTGACTCTGAGAACCGTGGGATGAGGACTTCAGATAACTGGAGCCTACACAAGGTCTGTCCAAGTGAAGCTTCAGCGTTTCAGCGCACCTCATTAGTTTGTGTTTGCTGGGAAAGTCTGTTGTTCTGTGCAGCTGCAGCTGAGGAAAGGCAGCAACGTTCTGTACTGGAGAACCACAGCGTATGATCTGCTGGGTGGTGCTGTCAAGCCTGTCATGTTGAGAAACATTCAGGTCTCAGGTATAATAATGTGTGTGTGTGTGTGTGCACCCACGTCAACCCCCGCTGTGTCTGTTAATGATTGGTGGTTTTCTTGCAGGGGTGTCCTACACGTCTGAGTGTTTTCACTGTAAACCCGGCACACACAGCGCTACGCCAGGGTCAGCTCGCTGCGCCGCCTGCCCTGCTGACACCTACTCCAACAAGGGTGCCACCGTTTGCCATGAGTGTGAAAAGGACAAATACTCTGGTATGTGTCTCTGCACTTATTGCAGACCTGTAGAAATCACATGTTTTGAGTCCAGCCTCACACGTAAAAACCAGTCAGCATGCAAAGTGGGACATTTACTGGCTAAGTGGTTATCGCAACATCTTAATGGGAGCGGCATGTCCTCCCTCACACCTGTTCTTGTTTTTCTGCATCACCAGTACCCGGTTCAGGGAGCTGCAAACCAAGACCTGCATGCACGCACAATGACTACTTTTACACCCGCACCCCCTGTGACTCTGAAGGAAAGGTAATGAAGAAAAACTCCAAAGATTAAAACAGGTTTATCTTTGAACTCCCAAACTTGCTGACTGACTAACTCGTGTGCTCTAGACTCAGGTCATGTATAAGTGGATCCAACCTAAGATCTGCAGTGAGACGGTAGATGGAGCAGAGCAGCTTCCAGCATCAGGAGAAAAGCAAACATGTCCGCCGTGTAATCCAGGATTCTTTAGCAATGGCACCTCGGGATGCGAGCCCTGCACCAACGATTCCTACTCAAATGGAACAGGTGCACAAACCTTGTTGGAGGATTTTCTCTACGAGATGCAAAAGAGCCTGTGTTAGTTGCAGATTTTGTTGCAGGTTAAATAGTGTTTTAAATCAGGATTTTATTAACAAACTCTTTTTGCATTGTGCAAAGGGGGAGTAATTTTTGCATTGTATGCAAATTTCTTGGTTAAAAAATAAAAAATGAAGCAACAATAAGTGAAACACATGCAGATGTTTGCATACGTCACTGAGGAGATCATCTGTGCAGAATAAAAGATCGTAAACAAAAAGGAAAACGTTAACTTTATTAAAAACCAGGATGTTAGTAACATGATGAATTTTGCGTACATCCTGACAGCATCATATAATCTACCCACAGTTTGTGCCACGTGCCCCGTCGGCACAGAGCCGCTGTTGGGCTTTGAGTACAGATGGTGGAACACGATGCCGACCAACATGAAAAGCTCGGTTCTCCATTATGAGTTCAGCAGCTCTGGCCAAAGCACAGGTAGAAGTTACAGATGAGTTATGTGAACTGCTGTGAGTCTTATTATTACGTTTAAATGAATATTTGCATTGGCAGCATGGGAGGTGAATGGAGATTATGTCTACACCACCCCTGCAGATCAGGACAGTGACTACCAGATGCTCACTCTGACTGTTCCAGGATACAGGTGAAGATTCTCTCTGTTTGTATTTATTATGTTTTTAAAGATGTTGGATGTATATCTGAGAGGAAATGTTCATAAAATGTCCTTTGGCTGTAAAAAGGAGTGAGTCTACATTCAAAGACAGTGAGAAAAGAGGATTATCTCGCATCACCTTTGTTTTTGAGACCGTGTGTACAGCTGACTGCAGGTTTTACTTCCTGGTGGTGAGTGAAAATGTGTTTTTTGGTATTTTGCATTTCTGTAAATGAAGTTTGAGACGAGAGTATTTCCCTTCAGGGCTTTAACAGGTGGTTTAAGGACGTAGTGGAGCAGTGGAAGGGCAGCAACGGGAAGCAGTCGTACTCCTACCTGATCCAGAGCAACCACACAGTCAGCTTCACCTGGACGTTTCAGCGGACAGACCAGCTCAACATGGTGAGCATCATCACACAGCTCAGCAACGGCAGAGGATTTGTTGTTTTGACAGTCAGGCTGCAATAATTTAGTCTTTTATGGCCAAATTTGGATCAGTAAACATAAAAATGTAACATATTTCCCCTAAAATCACACATAATCCATCTGGAAGCTTTTACATCTAAAAACCCATTTTCTAGTGAACTAGACATGTGGAAAAAAGATATTCTAATAATTCTTTAAGAAAATTGGAATCAGCCAAATCAGAACTCCCAAAACCAGGACTCGTGGGCGTTTACGATGTCTTTTAGGCCTAACCTTAAATGCACAGGACAAATTTACAATAACTTTGTGTTAAGAAGTAAAAAACGTGAATCTGAGGTATTAATGTGACAAGATTCCTGATCAAAAACGATCCCACTAGATGGCGCTCTTGAGCTGCGGCCCCTCTGAAGCCAACATGTTAGAGCATGGCTGTAAAATCAGTTTAATCTGTGCAGAATATTAATAAATACCACTTTGTGTTTGTCCTCGCTCAGACCAGGAGGTACAGCTCTGATGCTGCAAAGATCTACTCCATCCACATCACCAATGTGAAGGGAGGGGTAGCCTCACAGTGTCGCCGCTGTGCTCTGACCACCGTTGAGGCCAACTCCGCCTGCGTCCCGTGCCCTCCAGGGCACTACATGGTGGAAGCGACTGGCGTGTGTCAAAGCTGCCCCCCCAACAGCTACATCAGAGCCAGTCAGCCTGTCGGGGAGTCTGCGTGTGTTCAGTGTGGACCAAACACAAAGAAGAACAAAGTACGAAAGAAAATTATGGTTATATTGTTCTGGCTTTAAATAGTTTTTATCTTTATGTATTTTTTTCTTTCCATGCAGGATTACTTAATAGAATAAAGTTCAAAGAGTCAACTGTGCCATATTTGAACAATTAAAATGCGATTAATCAAGATTAATTCATTACAAAGCCTCGAATTAATTAGATTAATAAAAAAAGATTTAATCAGACAAATTCTCTTCATAATTGTATAGCAGCAGAAAATAAATATCCTGTTTTAGGATTGCACCATTAAACTTAATGATTCACTCTAAAAATGGAGACTTTTTCCTTCAGTGATTAAGAGAAAATGATGACCTTTGACCTGCAGGCTCACACAGCCTGTCTCAGTGACTGTAAACTGGACATCCAGACTAAAGGAGGGGTCCTGAACTACGATTTCTCCCCGCTGTCCAACGTCATCAGCTTCCGCAGCAGCAGCCGCTTCACCAGCAAAGGCCTGAAGTATTTTCATCACTTTAATTTGGGTCTCTGTGGCGAGGTGAGAGGGCGAACGCACAAATGTTTCTTTTTTAGTGAAATTCTGTTGAGTGTGTGAGTGGTTTTATGGTGTTCTGATGCAGAGCCAAGTGCCGGCCTCCTGTGTGGACAATGTGACAGAAAATGGAAGCGTGGCCAGAGGTTACATCTGTCAGTCTATAGTGGTTCCCTCTGACATCAGGAGTCAGAGCGTGGTGTCCTCCCAGCCTTTTGTCATCGGGGACTCGCTCATTGGTCTGGATTTCATTTTGTTTTCTCTAGTTGTTCTAAATTTTGCAATATTCTGAACAGAAAACTTGTTTTTTATCCTAAAGGTGTGACCACTGAAACGACCCTAGGAGGCCTTTCTTCTCCATCACAGATGTTCCCTCCTGCCTCCCCCCAGCTGCCAGATGTTATTTTCTATTACAAGTAAACTTATATGTTTACTCCATTGACACCTTAATGTTCACGCCTCAAAAAAAATCACCAGAATCATTTTATTTGCTGAATAAAATAAAATAAATAAAAATATTGATCTTTTCAGGTCCAGCGACACGACTCAAGCTTGTAAACAAGGCAGGTCGACCACCATCAGGCTGAGATGCAACCCGACAGTCACCGCTAAAGACGACGTCACACTGCCCAGGTGCTGCACACCTTCTGAATCAAAAATCAAAATGGAAAGATTTCATGTATTCATCAGCCTTTGAATGAATGTCTCCTGTGCTGCACCTTCTGCACTGTAACTGCTCAGTCTTTAACTTTGCCTTTTTATCTTATTCTTACATCTAATTTTATTTGTGTATTTTTATGTCATGTTGATTTTAATGTTTTATGTTCTTGCTCCTGGAGAGCACATTGAATTGCTATGAAACGTGCTATACAAATATAGCTGCCTTGTTTTTTTTACAGTAACTGTTCTGAGGGGACGTGTGATGGTTGCACTTTCCATTTCCTGTGGCAGAGTCAGCATGCATGCCCTCTCTGCACCGAAAATCACTACAGAGAAATCATCAGTGCTTGCATTCAAGGAATACAGGTACCGCTGCGAGAATGAAGCGTGCAGCACATTTCTTAACCTGCCTGCAGTAAAAAAGAGCAATTTGGACTCTGGCTATAAGAAAACAAAGAAATTCTACAAACGTCAAACCATTTTGATGACTGATATGTGAGAAATGTAATGTTTCGTGTCTTTTAGAGAACCACTTACGTGTGGCAGCAGCCTCTGCAGTGTTATGAAGGAGTATCGTTACCAGCACAAAAAGTCAGTGCTTGTGTGACTTTGGATTTCTGGCTCAAGTTTGGTGTTTCCACGGGAGCAGTTGCTGCTCTGCTGCTCATCAGCATCAGCTGTTATTTTTGGAAGAAGACACGCAAGTGAGATTAAGATGCTTTAGATTCCTTTAAATTCCTTTTTTAGAAACCAGCTGGTTTATTTTGTCCTGTCGTTTCTCCGTCAGGCTGGAGTATAAGTACTCCAGGTTGATGATGAACTCTGGAGGTAAAGAGTGTGAGCTACCAGCTGCAGACAGCTGTGCAATAATGGAGGGAGAGGATGCAGAAGATGAACTCATGGATCTCTCTAACAAATCCTTCTTCAAGAAAATTAAGTCTTACTCACGAGAGGTTAGTACAGTAACCTTTTCATTTGCCGTACAGTAGTTTGCTTTGCACTCTTAATGACGCTCAATGTGTTTGCAGAGAACATCGGATGGTTTTGACTCAGTTCCACTAAAGTCATCCTCACGCCTCCTACGGGAAGAAGAGGACTGATGCTGCGAAAATCACAAGATCAGCAGGTCATAAAACACTGAGGAAATCTTCAGTGTCTGAGTTTTAAATGTCGCTTTGGAGTAAAAACATAGAGAACATAGAGATACTAGTCTTACTGAGGCAGTTTGTATGGATATTTTGTTTAGTGTTATTTGTTAGATGCTAGATTGTCAAACTTACAAATAAAATGCAAAGTGCCTATACAAAGATTTACTGCAGAGTTTTAAAAAAATGATCCAGCTGGATATAGTTACATTTTGTGGATATGGAAAACTTTGCATCTTTCATTACAAAAAGTGTGCAACTTTTTCTTGTATTTTGTTTTATTTTATTATCAGCCTACGCTGAGTAAACTGGAATGAAACAGCATCACAATGCTTAGAATGTACTTTGACAGTATGTGAATTATGTTTGTTGACGCATATTGTTTTCTTTTCTGTGTGTGCTTTATTATAAGATAAAATCCTTTTCAATAAAAGTACAACTTTTTAATATTTAATGCTGCTTTCACTGACTCTTTGTAACATCCAACATTTGTTATATGTTGACGAACTAAAGTTATTTTCACAATCTACCAAAAATAAAATGCGATTATTACATTTATGCTTTACAATTATTTTATTTGTTCCTTTTGCACTGCTTTTCTTAACAAGCCTGATTATAATTTTTCCCGATGGCACCTGAATGCACCATTAGTTTCAGTTCTCGCGATATTTTACCGAGCGTCGGTAAATCTCGGAACCGAAGAAGGAACAAATGTGAGGAGTTGAAAGTGTGCAGACAGCTGGGGGTGATTCTGCAACCTTGCGCGAGAAAGCCACTCGAAGACCTAATACTGCGAGAATCTCCCTGGCGACGATACACTTTTAATTTTAGCTCCTCTTTTCCTCACTCGGGCGGAGTAGGACTGTGCACGCCTCGAACTAACCACCACCTCTGGGCAGAAAGTCGCTCGGCGGTCGGCTGCTGGTCCTGCAGGAATGTCGCAGAAAGAAAGACCCGTCTTTTACAAGCAGGAGGTCAACAAGACGATATGGGAAGTCCCGGAGCGGTACCAGAAGTTGTTCCCGGTGGGCTCTGGCGCCTACGGAACTGTCTGGTAAACAACCTTTTAACCAAAAGTACAGTTTAAGTGCGCAGTTAGTTCACTCAAGTTCGCCTCCATTCATTGGGACGAGGCCTGCAGATGCTACAGAGGCTAAACTTAGCTAAACTTGGGTTAGCTTGTTCCGATTGTTTGCTCGCTAAGAAGGTGGGGCAGGAAAGTGTCTCTGAGCAGGAAGGCAACCAAAAACACCAACAAATGTAAACAACAATACAGAAAACGTGTTGTTTTAGGCTCAAAGTCTAATGTTTATGCTTCCTGCACTTTTCACTTTCCTTTCACTGTTAAAATTACTTATTTATTAAGGAGCTTGTAAAAAGCAGCAGCTCAGATGCACTTGCATCTACAAAGTGGGAGAAAAGGTCAAAGCTCCTTGTTTTTGTGTTTAATCAAAGGAGTAATGCCACGGTGGATCCGTTATTATACCACAACATCACCTTTTCCATGGCACTACTGACTGAACATGTTGTACTAGATGTAGGCAAAACACTGTCACTGCTTCAGCTGATGTTTGTTGTGCAAATTAAAGCAAACAGATGTGGTCAGGCAGGGGGATGCTCTGTAGGTCAGATTACTTTTAATGGGAGACTCGAGTTTACTTTAAAATACACATTTATGTATAAACTCAACATTAGTCCTTACTATTGTTCTGTGTATATTATTATACACTTAGATTCTGGTGCTCTGAAGGCTGAAAGCACTACCAAATTAAATAGTTTTAGCCTTTGAATGTAGATAAGAGCAGCTATTTGTTTAACTGATGACCCTCGGCTTCTCAATTGTTTATATTTAGTGATAAATGTTAAAAAATAGGACATTATCTAAGCAATCTGAGAATATGCATGTTCATATCTGTTTTCTAATTTTAGAATGCAAACACTATCAACAACAGAAGTATTCATGTTTGCTCATTTATCTTTTCTAAGGCAGACGAAGAACAGTTTCTTTATTTGGCACCTTATCTGTTTAACTCAACAGCCTTTAAAGCTGGCGGCCTTCAAAATAATGTAAAACTTAGAGATAAAAGGGTCAAGTTAAATAGAATTTACAGGTGTGTTCCCAGTTTTTCTTTAATGATCTGTAAGTGGCATCTACTCTGAGCTGATTAAATCCTCTAAGGAGAGGCACGTTGGTGCCTTATCTCCCACCAGACGAGATAAAGTTTTATTTAGCAGCATTTCAAGGAACATGTCCGTTTGTTATGTTTGACCTATTTATGTATCTGTTTAACATCCCAGTAATAAGATGGAACGGTGTTCCTATTAAAGAGTCATTCTGTGGTTTGTTTATTTTTCATTTAGCTGTCCTCGGTGCTCCGGCTTTTATCAAACTTCGTAGTCTTTTTGCAAACAAGAGCATCTAATAGATAAACATTAATGACAGGCAGACTTGTGTCAACAACAGCTGTTACTTATTTATTCTTCTAAGTCCCCAATAATGAATTTTGCATCACATCTTCTTTATAATGACACTTTTTATGAGTAAAAAATAAAATTATGGTATTATTTTTTAACGTTTTGAATAAAAACCTAATAGAAGCTGTTTGGCCTCAGACTAGAGACCCAGGCTGCAGCCTTTACTGCACCTAATATTGTTTAGAGAGCAAGCTCGGGTCATTCTGAGCCATTTGAGACTCTTTACTTCATCAGTATAAAACAAACAGTGGCAACCATATTTTTATTATGTCTTATAATCATGAGTTTAACATCTTCTCCTCCCTGTTTTTACAGCTCTGCGTATGACACCGTGACAGGTACGAATGTCGCTGTGAAGAAACTCTCTCGACCCTTTCAGTCCATCATCCACGCCAAAAGAACGTACCGAGAGCTGCGGTTGCTGAAACATATGAAGCATGAAAACGTAGGTGGTTTTCTTTTTGTTTTGAAGTTAAAATACACTTAGAGCTTCTTTAAGAATATATTTTTGTGTTTCTGCAGGTCATCGGCCTCTTGGATGTGTTCACACCAGCCACTCATCTGAAGTACTTCACTGACCTGTAAGTTGAGTCTGAGTGTTTTGAAATAATTACCGCATTGCAGCTAAAGTTGTGCATAATTTAACAACAGGTCGTAGTTTGTGGACAGTAGATGGGTCACGCTGTGCTGGGAAGCAGCTGGAGCTGCACCAGCAGACTCAGGAATGTTACTTTAGACAGATCGCTCCACTACTCGATCACTTTGGCTGCTGCTGCAGTTGTTTTATCACCAGCTTTCTAAAACATGTTGTTGCTGCAGAACAAAAATATTTTCTTTTGTTCAAAGCTGTAAAACAAAACCACAACAAAAAAAAGTGAGCAGCTAGGTGGCAGCTCAGTCCTCCTCAGATGCAACTCTCTGAAGGGCAGCACTCACGGACCTGCGCTATTATCTGAGATCTTTGCAAAAACATCTCAAGCAATCATCATCCGTGGAAGGAGGAAAAACATGAAAGCTTATAGAGAATCCAGCCTGTATCAGTTTCCATGGAGCACCAGGGAGCCTCCCTGATTTTCAGCTTTATTCAGATGCAGAGAATGAAATGCTGCATATCGACTTATGTCATCAAAAGTGAGACTTTCTAAAATCTGTTCAAATGACACTAATGTGAACACTCATTCTACTAGCTGTTTGCTTTGGGGGTTTCCCAGTGAAGTTGCTGACTCAGATCCTGACTTCCTCATCTCCTGATTCCTTTATTTGATGGATAGGAGACTAATTTTGCTGCACGTGTGACTGGTCGCTACTAAATCATCTATTCTTAGATGGATATCAGACGTAAACGATTATAGATCAGTTTAAAATAGTGGTCATTAATAATGCAATATTGAGGAAGGTCAAAGGTGAAAGTGCATCGCCTGGTGAGCTCACAACATGGATTTATCCTCTCAACCGTGACCCGATCACAAATGGACTAAAGATTACCGTCTCTAGTCGCCACACATGGATTCTGTTTTCAGTGTGATCACACTCAAAGGTGGCAGATCATATTATTTATTGGAGTTTTGCCTAAGTAGCGTTTGCGTTTCAGGTCTTGTTGAAATAAGCTTCCAAAGATAAATGAGTACATTTTTCTAATGTGCATTAACTTCTGTTTGCCTCCATCAGATTTGATGTTTCAGGGTTGAAACGAGTTGCTCTCAATAGAAACATTTCATCTTCTTATCTTTTAGCAACAGTGGCTTTGAAAAACCCAGCTTCCTCCAAGATTAGCTAGTGTTATTTAGGACTGAGGGGTGCAGAGTTGATACGGTGAATCAGTGGAAGATGCAGCAACATATAAAGAAAGCGTAGGTGCTCTAAGTTAGCATGATCTTGCTCCTAAATTACAAATAAATAAAAACATGTTGCTGCAGTAGCTAAGCCTCGGCGGTTCTCCTGACTCGTCCCTGCTGCTTTTACACAAGAGGGGAAAACAGAGCTCACTATTTATATGCTTTTTTCCAAGGCGGGTGAACTTTTGAGAGCGTCTGTCCCTGTGTGTGCACTGTTGAAGCATGCAAAGCTCCTATTTTAAGCCCTCGTTCTCTGCACTCTGTGAGAATAGAAGAAGATTCATGAAGTGGCTTTTTGCAGAAGCAGGGGGCTCTGAGTTTTGGCTCCATTATTGCTTTTCTGTTGTCGTCTGTTTGGTTATTTTCAACCGCTCTGGGATTAGATCTAAATATCTGCAGATGCAGCACCATTAAGCTCATTCATCTAGTGCGTTTACTCAATGACATTCCATTTGTTAAGGGCCCTGACCTTTTAGCGCCTTAAATGAAAAGGAGTAGCCCCAGATCCGATCTATGTACGAAACTAGCTGCAGGCTGCAAATAAAATGAGTAAAATTATTTTCAGAGAGCAAATCTATTCATTTCAAACCCGTCTGGCTTCATGTGAATTGTAGAAATATTGACATTTGTTGTGAATTTAAACTCCTGTGATCGCCAGGTACCTTGTGACTCACCTAATGGGAGCAGATGTCAACAACATCGTGAAGTGTCAAAGACTCACAGACGACCACGTGCAGTTCCTCATTTATCAGATCCTCCGAGGATTAAAGGTGAGTTTATATATTTATGTGCTTAATCCCCTTTTTGTTTACAGTTGCATTCAAATGTAAATTTTTATAGTGCTTAATTATCACGTAACTGGAAATCTGGCAGCAATAAAAGCTGAACATTGTTGTGAAACAGCAGGTTTTCCCCTTCTGCCTGCTTCGGTCCACTTCAGCTGCTCTGGGCCTCGATGTCTCCACCAGGCCGTGACCTCACGGGCCGAAAACCACGTCAACACAAAAATGTCACATAAAAGTTACGACCTGAAGCGAGTCGGGCGCAACTTTTATTACGGAGCATCACGCTGGGCTCGCTCAGGGTGGGGGGTTAAATAAATGGAGGTGAATTTAAATGAACACGGCTTTAGTTCAGAGATGACGACACAACGTGGCTTCAGAAAACTCTTAATACATTAAGCAGAAGGACTAAAGCACACGTTTTAATAGGATACATATAAAAAAAACCACAGTTACGCTGAAATTGTGTTTTTGTGTTTGCTGCAGGCCTAACCAGTCCCTCAGGTTCTGAGCTCCACTTCTAGTCGTTCCCATCAGCATCTTTGTGGCCCAGAGTTTAGTTTCACTTCTTTGTTTTATGCTTGAATTCCAAAGCGAATCCTGTTTCAGTGTCAGCCGCTGGCTTTAAGTTTCAGCCGATGTTTACTGAAGCTTCTCCTCCTGCTCCTCCCTGGTGACACGGCAACAGGAAGTTCTTTTAATTAGGAAACATACGTGCACCGCCATGTTGGAAAGGTGGAATTAACTCTTCTTCCTGTGATGCAGAATAAAATCTTTAAGACGGAAAGATCTTATTGCTTTTTAGGATTTATATAGATATTAAATATTTTATAGATGTAAAGCTTGCAAGGGAATTTTTGCAGCTATTGGACGGTTATTGTTGGCTCAATAGACAAATATAAAACTGATTAGATTTCTTTTTTAAGTAGGAAGGGATTGTTCAGTTGGTTGAAGTGAGATGAATCATTGATTTTGTCATTCAGACTCGGTGCTTCTGGCTTATTTGTTGTTTTTAATCGATCCAGACTGATGCAAAATCCTTTTTCTCTGCAGTATATCCACTCAGCAGACATCATTCACAGAGTAAGTGTCTCTGGTTATCGTTTGACAGATTTCACTTTGAATCTGAGTAAATTTAATCTCTAAAAATCAAGATGACTAATTTGCTGTCGGCTAAACTTTGACACTGCGTTATTCCGGCAGGATTTGAAACCAAGTAACCTGGCTGTGAATGAAGACTGTGAGCTGAAGGTAAGGGAACTACTTCAAAACACCAACTTTTTTTGTAACATGGTGCTTTTTCTAAACACAAGTCCCACTCAGATTCTGGACTTTGGCTTGGCCCGGCACACGGACGATGAGATGACCGGCTACGTGGCCACTCGTTGGTACCGGGCCCCAGAGATCATGTTGAACTGGATGCATTACAACATGACGGGTAGGTGACATTTAAACAATTCCCTTCGATGTCTTTGTGTCTACTAACGTTGGTGTCTTTTCTGTGTGTTTCAGTGGATATTTGGTCAGTGGGGTGCATCATGGCAGAGCTTCTCACTGGAAGACCTCTGTTTCCCGGCACGGACCGTATCCTTTCCATTTGAGTTCTGCACAGCGTTGGAAGCTGGAGCGGATTAAACGGATATTAAATTGGCAGCGTAGCACATTTTTCTGTTCTGTCTTCTTGTGAAAACCTGCTTTTCTCTTCCAACTCTGTGCTGCCTGAAGCCTTTTTTCATTTGAGAGCTGCAGCAGTAACCTTTACTGTAAGGTTTCTTCTTAGTGAGCTTCTCTGGCTCTGGTCCATGCTCTCCGTGTGCTTCTGTTGGGTTTCGTACGAGCCTCTGCTCACACTTGTCTTTATATCTCTCCTGCTGGCTGTGTACTCTGGTCATCGTCTGAACTTGTGTTCTAACGTCTGTTCCTGTGAAAACTGTTGCTATAAATTCCCTCTTTCCTCTCCACGGGCTCAGTTTGTCGTCCCTGTCTGAAGCCTGATCTAAATGTAACTCGATGTTTACTGTAAGTGATGCAGGTGGAACCACGAGGTCAGCATAAATCCTCCCCTCATCCAACATCTGGTCTTCCTTTACCGTCTGCTGGTAGACATTGATCAGTTGAAGTTAATCATGAAGCTCGTTGGGAGACCAGGGCAAGAGCTCTTGGACAAAGTCACTTCGGAGTCTGTGAGTTCACAAAACCGTGCAAAGTTTTCCTCTTTCGCTCCAGAAATGGCCCTTTGCTGTGCAGCAGCTTAATCGGTCTGACGGCATGTTTTCTCTCTCTCTCTCTCTCTTAAACGAGTGAATGAGGTGTTTGCTGTGAGAGTGCCTTCTAATGACTTTGGTTGCTTTTTCTTCTAAAGCTTGAAGTTTGTTTCTCATCACAGCACCGTGCTGCACCAGGAGTCGGGTGGCGTCATGTTGGGTTGAGAAACAAACTTCTTAATCACCTCTGCTCTGTTGCTATACTCCCCTTGACACAAGCTTTGTAGATATAAACCAGCTTCAGCAGATAATGCGTCTGACAGGAACGCCCCCAGCAACTCTAATAAACAGGATGCCCAGCCACGAGGTGAGAAGGACCCACAGCTGCTTTCTTTACGGAGCGAGGGATGGGCCACACTTTGAACTTTTTGCATTGATTAGTCATGTTTTGCTGCTTTTACTCGTCTATGAGCTGCTTGCTGAAGCTTCAGCATCCATAGAGTAGTAAAAGCCAGCATTTGACTAACTTGAGCCTAAACAGAGTTCATTTCCATGTTTTAAGAGATGCAAACGTGACCCGAACTGAACCTTTCTAGCTCAGCTACTGCAGTTGTGTGGTGTTTGACATGCTTGCAGCATGCAGTTGTGACAGATGTTTTATCTAAGAGCGGTGCTGACTTTGTGATGATGACAAAAGCGTCACGTCTGGCGACTGGAGTTTGCTAACAAGGATTTTCTCTTTTTAAAGATAAATTCTCTGAGGGCTTCTTTCTGCTTTCTTTCACACTTCTTAATGTTTTTGTATATTTTGTTTCTGCAAGAAGTTTAATCCAGTACCCGCCATTTTTAAACATCACATTTTACTTCAGTAAAATGATTTAGAAGCTTTCAGTCTTCAATAACGTCTTTGTAAACACTGCTTTTGGGTCTTTTTGAAGTGTTCTGTGCAGGTATAGATAGGTTTGTGCTCAGCTGTTTGGGAATTGCTTTTTACCAAATATTCAGAAAAATAAATTTGCTGCTAATTTGATTTGACGTTAATGTTTTTTGTACTGGTGTATTTCCCCAGGCCAGGAATTATGTCAGCTCTCTGCCAAACATGACCAAGAGGAACTTTGCTGATGTGTTCATTGGTGCCAACCCACTAGGTAATACAAAATTAAACCAACGTTTATTTTGGAGGAGATTGACAGGGATTGGGTTGTTTATACACGTTATTTTTTCAGCTGTGGACCTTCTGGAGAAAATGCTGGTTCTGGATACCGACCGGAGGATAACCGCTGCCGAGGCTCTGACTCACCCGTACTTTGCTCAGTACCACGACCCGGACGACGAGCCTGAAGCGGAGCCGTTGGACCAGAGCTTTGAGAGCCAAGATCTGAAGATTGAAGAGTGGAGAAGTATGTAATAATCTCATTTAACCCTTGGTTGTGAGGAATCTTGCTTCAGTTTCATAAAATGTTCTCGTTTCTTGTAGGACTGACCTACGAGGAGATGTGTAGTTTTGAGCCGCCGGTCTTGGAGGAGGATGAGATGGAGTAATGAGATGAGCCACCAGCTTCAGCCACAGCCTTTCAGCATGTGCATTAGTGTTTAGACACGTCATACTGCCTGTCAGATGTTCAATATTTCAGAAACGGCGAGGTGGTTTTGATCACCTTACAGGAAGTCATTACCAGCACAGAATAAAAACCAGAATCGGAGAAGCTGTAAAAGAACCACTAATGTTGCTGGAAAATCTATTTTTTTTTTCCAAAACCAGAAATAATTTTATATTTTCCCAAAAAAAAAAAAAAGGAAAAGACTTATCACTGTGATGGTGAGATGCTGAAACACCTGGACCTGTATCTGTGCTGCTTTGTGTGTGTTTGTGTTCTTCTC
The DNA here is from genome assembly GCA_006937985.1 of Aphyosemion australe. NCBI lineage: Eukaryota > Metazoa > Chordata > Actinopteri > Cyprinodontiformes > Nothobranchiidae > Aphyosemion > Aphyosemion australe. Next base: position 78,918 of record SSNS01000645.1, read on the forward strand.
AGTAATTTATGAATAAGCTTTTTTGACTGTTGGAAAAAGGAAAATGCTAATCTATCACACACCTGCTCGAGCTGTCACACAGCATTGATTCACTTTGTTGCCTATTTTTTAAAATCAAAACCTCTCGTGGATTAAAAAAACAACAGCTTTAACTGGGTCGGTCCGACACGGAGGCAGGTGGGATGTGATTCAGGACATGTCTGTTTATCAGCTGAATTTAAGTTTGATTTATTGCTTAAATGTTTTGTGAAACTCTTACACAACAGAATCTGAGCCTTTACTGATTAAATGTGCTCTTTAACGATGAAAAGAAAAATATGAATGATCACATTTTCTGCTCAAAACACGTAAACATCTGTGCCATCATTGTTTGAGTTTTGTTTTTGTTATAAAAGTTATCAGCATTGGCATATACGTGAAAATATTTAGTGTGGTGTTGGTTTACAGAGATTTTTAAGTGTTATGCTTTAACCTTTAAAGGATGGATGAACTGTAAAGGAGGGATTTGTATATATATGGCTTTGGGTGATATTTATAAGCAACAGATGGAAGGTCCCTTAATGTTTTTGGTCCTGCAGGTTGACTGCAATTATCAGTCCTTTAGCAAAATAAAGACCTATTTTTAACAGGCTTGTGTATGTCATGTCTTTATTGGAGGGCAGCACTTCTAAAGAAAAAGCTTGGATAAATAGTTAAAAGGCAACTTGGTGATGCTATTTCTTTAAAAGCAAGCTATAAAGAAATAAGAGGTCATTAATATATGTGCTTATACCTTTAGGTGTTGCCAAATAAAATATTTAGTTGGCTCTTTATGGTCTCTGCAGCTGCAGAGGAAAAAGAACTCCATAAAAAGGATTATCCAGGTGTAAACGTCACTGGCGGACGCTTCCCGTTGGCCAGCCGAGCCAATGCGCATGCGTGGACCATCCGCTCACTGGTGGAGTAGCTAACCGCTAGGCTACGAATCCAGCCGACATGGAGAGGAAAGGTAAACCTCTACGCGACACCCAGCAGACAGTTTGAGCAAAGTTAACCCATGGGTAGTTTATGTCGCTACGCTGTAATAAACATAGCGTTTAGCCAGGCTGCATTTAACGAGACATAGTTTTATTCACTGCGTCTGTCCCGCACTGCGCTGGAGCGAGCTACGCTAGCTCTGTCGGTATTAGCTTTAGCTTCAGCGTCAGGATTAACGCAATACGTCCAGCTTTTTATCTTTTTCTATTTTAAACCTAAAGCACCGACCGTGTTGTGTGTGTGTGTGAGTGTGTGTGTAAATATAGTGTGGTGACTAAGTTTACTTAATTGCCATTACTGGTGCGTTGTAGAGAAGCGGTTGCCTAGGTGTTTAGCTAAGTGATGTTACACCGGGGTTCTTGAGAAGTGCTGTTAATAAGATTTAAATGGTGCAGCTGAAAGGCTGCACATAATGGTGATCAAAATCACAAACATTCGCTTCTATTGCATGTTGATTTGACTAAAACGTGTTTTATTAAACATTTTTCGTGCTTGTTTGGCTTGAGTGTCTGCTGCAAAAATCAAAAGACAGCCAAACAATGGCAACATGTTTTGTCTGTGTTGTTTTTCAGTTCTGGCACTCCAAGCCAGGAAGAAGAGGGCAAAGGCAAAAAAGACCAACAAAAAGTAAGTCTTTTCTCCATTTAACTCCTTGAGTCTTTAATGCTGTGCAGGGTTATCTGTTAGCTGTGTTGAGTTAAAGGGAGTTGTTTCATGTTTGCTGAGGTGAAATAGTTCAAATGATTTAGTGAAATTTTAACCTCAGGGGCCCTAAATGCATGCTTGCAATGTGGTGTGTGCATGATCCAGAGATTAACAATTGTAAAGACAGATTAACAAATCTAACAGAGCTGATAAATCTCACCGGGTGGTCATTTTAAGCTCTGTTTGCTTTCATAATGTAATTGAATTAACATCAAACATGAGCCATCTTCCTGCACAGTTTGTTCTGTTCTTCAAAACGATACTCGGCTGGGATCATTGTTTGAAATAAATATTCAAAACCACAAATAAACACTGATCCCTAAAACTGATAGTTTAGTGTACTTAACAATCTACTAATCATGCCTGCACCAGTGGCATCCTCCAGAGTGTTATGTAACAGCCTGTGCTATATTTAAAACTAGAGAATCAAGAAGCCCACATCAGCCCGCTGAAGCGTGGTGTTTCACAGAAAACGCCACTCTTGGAAACACTCGCACCCTGACAGTGTTCTTGTCCTGGCTCAAACTGCCACATCTATTTGGCATTTTAATTATGTGAGCCTGTAAAATAAATAAACCTGAAACAGTAACGGTACATGGTGCAGTCGCTGAGCTGTGTGTGTAGAGGAGCACTCGGACTCCTGGTTTCTGGATCTTTGTTGTGTATGAATGTGTTATCTAAACTCAATCGTGTCTCTTCTGCTTTGATGACACGGTGTGGCTGTAAACGATTTACTTTAATCGATGCACAATACCTCTACCTGTCTTGTTTGTCTAAATTAAAGCATGAGGATCATTACCTTACAATATATTATTTATGTGCAGTTGCTTTATCATTTTAAATTAAAAGAATTATTTTATTTAGACCTGATAGGTACTCGTGTACAAACATATATCTTATGAATAAATAAATCATCCTTTTCAAATGCTATGCTGTGTTTTTGCATTAAAAAGATAACAGATTGCTTTTAATGTTTCCTATATCCTTGGAGTTTTGGATTCTGCTTGATAAAAACGATTTCTGTTTAATGTAGAAATGTAGAATTCCATTTTTTATTCATCAGTAGCTCTTTAGATCTGTGCCCCGTCTGATCGATGCTCTGATTCGGCTCATTTGTTTGCGTTGATTGCTTTCTAATACTATAGAAGCTGTTTCTTTTGTGAATATTCCTTTAAGTATTTGCAGATCAGTAGATTTAAAAAAAAAGGCACATCGGATTAGTATTTGCTTTTGCGTGTTCATAAATCTGAGGTTGAGGGAACCTTTTGCTTCTGCTTCTGATTGTGTTTTAGCTTGGATTTTTATTTTTGTAAACAGATTTAAGAGGTGACAGAAACCAACATAATCTAGTCTAGCTGCTGCATTTTTTAAAAACACTTGGTCCTCTTTGATGACGATGTGCGACAGCTCTTGCCCTTTGACCTTTTCCAATGTTCTTCATTTTGGTTTGCACTTTCAGCTCGTGCATTTAGTGTTGATTTCAGCAAAACAAAATCGTTTACTTCCAGATGAACCAGATACTTAAAAGGATCCATCACGGAAAGTCACATTTTAGTTTACCATTGTGTCTTTGCCGTCGTAAAGCCCTTCCAGACATGGTTAATATGTTTATATTTACTTTAAACTCCTCATTTCTTATCTTTGATGCTATTTTGTAAGCAACAATGCGTTGAATTGGTGGGACTGTGAAGTTTATCTTGAGTTTATTTAATGAAGCCTGTCGTTTTCGCCCAACAGACAACCAGCCAATGTTCGAGCCCGACAGCAACCCCAACAAGAAACCTCACCTCAGGAACCAGAGGAACCCGAGGAGATCCTCGGCTCTGATGATGAGGAGCAGGAGGATCCCAACGACTACTGCAAAGGTACACCGTGGAATCCACTAGATAGATCCCTAGATAACCGAACAGAACGGTTTAATGGAACACGGTATTATTTCCTTTAGGGAACCAACATTCACAACAGAGTTGCATCAGTTTGTTGGCTCATTTTGGGAAGTTGGTGTGAAGTTGCTCATGTGAATTGTTTTCTTTGCTTGTCATTTAGGCGGATACCACCATGTGAAAGTAGGAGACCTTTACAATGGGAAATACCACGTAATCCGTAAACTGGGCTGGGGACACTTCTCAACCGTGTGGCTCGCCTGGGACACCCAGTACGAGATTCAAACACAGCCTTCTACCGCATAAAACACATGTTGCCCGTCTGCTCGTGCTCTGTTGTGATATGATCTTGTGTGTTACTTCCTGTCTGCTAACGTCACATGCTTTGTGGTCGCAGAGCTAAACGGTTTGTTGCAATGAAAGTGGTGAAGAGTGCAGAACACTACACAGAAACGGCCGTGGATGAGATCAAACTCCTCAGATCGGTGAGTTGCCTCCATAACGACCTCTTTTACTGTAAATATGGAGTCCCGCATGAGTAATCGCCACTAAGTCCAAATAAAAAATCCTTGATTTGGATTTTTATTTTTTTAATTGACCCGTACTTGACCTTTGATTCTTTTCCTCTGAAGAAACCTGAACTACCCACATAAAGGTGTTGGCAGGCACAACAGTTTACTCACTGATCCACTTCATACTCTCACACCAAACCTGTTTAAGTCAAAAGCACCATGAACAATCGTGAATCCAGATGCTTTTTGATGGCTTTATTTTTCCCCGTTCAGGTAAGAAACTCGGACACAAACGATCCCAACCGTGAGATGGTGGTTCAGCTGCTAGACGACTTCAAGATCTCTGGTGTCAACGGAACTCGTATCCTTCACAAATGTCCAAAACTTCCCTGCAAAGCAAGTAGATGAAAACATAAACATCAGGTGATCGCTGTAGTTAAGGGAAACTTGTGTTACCCAAACAGACCTCGGCCTGTTGCGACACTCCGGCTGGGTGAGATCCCGGGAATAATAGGGATAGCTGCAGCTGTAACATGAGAGTCCCTGTGAATAACCACAAACCTCCTGTGAGTTTCCAGGTTGATTTTTCACCTGAAGTTTATTACCGCCTTAACTGCTGATCTTCAGATGTCTGCATGGTGTTTGAGGTGCTGGGGCATCACTTATTAAAGTGGATAATAAAGTCCAATTACCAGGGGCTGCCGCAGCCCTGCGTGAAGAGCATCATTAGACAGGTAACAGGACACCCACAGTCTCACCTTTTTAAGGCTGATGACTCATGAAGGCTCGGTTGTAGCTTACAATGGCCTCCGGGCGGTGTGAGAGGTGGGAACCAGTCAGGACAGAACATGTTGTTAGAACTGATCATGTAAACAGTCAGGAAATCTTGTCACGCAACTTGTCAGTGACAAGGTGTTTTCAAGGTGATCTCAGCCACGGTGGAACAAACGGCTCATTCATTCGGTTCCTGTTACAGGACTCTGTTGTGTTGGAACTTTACGCTTCTAGAAACTTTGACTGGCAAATCATAACATTTATAACTCACACAGTTTATTTCGCTTTGGCTTGTTTACCTTTGAGGGACATGTTGGCTTTTTGTTACAGAAAACTTAAGAGTATTTACACAAATACTAAACGTTTTCATAACCATCAGTTGTTTTTCTCTTTAAAACTTTAAATGCCATGTTCCCTTTTTTAAATCTAAACATTGTTAGGTTGCATTATTACAACGATAGAGCAGGAATGCTGCAGCAAGAATCTCAGGTTCACTTGGAAACGCAGAGAGAGGATTTATCAGCAATTTTTAGAAAAGTCTCATCCTGAAGATTTGACCTTTGCATCCAGTTAATGATTTATTTTTATATTCTAGGTTCTTCAAGGCCTGGACTACCTGCACACCAAGTGTCAGATCATCCACACCGACATCAAACCAGAAAATATCCTGATGAGCGTCGACGAGCCGTACGTCCGGAAGCTTGCGGCTGAGGCCACGGAGTGGCAGCGAGCCGGGGTGCCTCCTCCCTCTGGTTCAGCAAGTAAGGCCGACCCACGCACGCTTACGCGTTCAAGCGCAGCTCGGTAAACATCTTCACTCATGTTGTGTTCTCTTTACAGTAAGCACAGCACCAGCTCCAAAACAGGTACATGTCTTCTCCATGTCTCTCCCTAAACCCTCACGTTTATTCCCATAACACACGTCCAACTGTTGACTTCTGTTTTATGTTTGCTCAGACTGTGAAAATGTCCAAGAACAAAAAGAAGAAGCTAAAAAAGAAGCAGAAACGTCAAGCCGAGCTGCTGGAAAAGTGCATCATGGACTTGGAGGAGATGGAGAAGACCACAGAGACACGGGAGGACAACGAGGAGGACGGGGACGATAATGACCCTCAGTCCCCAAAGGGACGAGCTTGTGCTCCTCTCAGACAGGTGTCTCTTCAGGAGCTAGAGGCTGAAGAAGGATGGGGTAAGAACAATTAATGACTTTTTTAATTTTTTTTTGTTGAGATGGATCCTAATCCTGCTCATAAATGCAGATTCTTCTCTTAGTTTAGGGTTTTTACTTTGCTAGGCTATGTTAAGGATGCAGGTGCTTTTATAATTGTAAATAATCTTCTGAATACTCCCAGAGAGCCCTGTGAGCACAGACAACAGGACGGGACCAGAGGAGCTGCTGGAGGCCAACTGTAACGGCCACGCTGAGGTGGACCAGCGGCAGTCCAAGAGCAGAAACGAAGACCAACACAACGGAAACGCAGAGTCTCCAGAGAAGCTGCCCCTCGTCTACCCTCTGTGTAACGGTGTGGATTCCACAGATTTCAGCGAGCCGGACACTGAGACTCCAGGCAGGGGGGCTCACAGCTGTGATGTCACTGAGAGACGTCTTCCTGTGGGGCTGGAGGACGGAGAGCTGGAACAAAGCATTCTGCAGGAGGAGGATGAAGATGAGATCGGGTGTCATTACAGAATCCAGGAAAGCATGAGAAACGGTCAGTTTGGCAAAACGAGCACAGCTGATTGGACTTTAAATGATTCCGTAATTCTTCTTTCTTTATCTCCTCTGATGTAGGCAAGTTAACAGCAGGCTCCCTGCTGGTTAACCCTCTTGATCCAACCAACGCAGACAAGATCAAGGTCAAGATCGCAGACTTGGGAAATGCGTGCTGGGTGGTGAGCAGCTAATGACTTGAGGGATTTCCTGATTAGGGATGAAAATGTTCAGCTCGGGACAAACGGTTCCATTTCGACACCAATTTATAACGATTAGCTTCAGCGTTCATCCGTCAGTGTTCAGCAGAATAAACGAGTCAACACAAGATTTATAAATCATCTTTAGGGTTGTTTATTTTCTATTTTCCTCTCTTCCAGAATAAACACTTTACAGAAGACATCCAGACGCGGCAGTACCGGTCTTTAGAGGTGCTGATCGGTGCAGGATACAGCACACCAGCTGACATATGGAGCACGGCCTGCATGGTGGGACAGCTTAACCATATTTATTACTGTAAATCCATCCGAGCTCATCGGTTTTCTAGTTTTTGTAAGGGAGACATTGAATTCCTTGTACTTTTGTGAGCTTGATTACCCACTAATTCAGCTTGTGCTGGTTTGAATTTAATAACTGAAGTTTGTTATTTCACACTTTTAATGCTTATAGGATGAGCTGTAAACTGTTGGCTGCTGTTCAGAGGCATAATATAATTTTATTGTCATACTTTAATACATACAGGATATAATATTTCTTATTTTTGGTGTTTTTTGTATACAAACAGCACAGACTTTGCAGAAAAGGGCCTCTGGCTTTATAAAAGTTAGTTTCTAACTGTTTTAAACACAGCAGCCATTTAAAGTGTTTATAGTTGAATAAAACAAATAATTAGCTAAGTTTCTGTTGGCATAGCTACAGATGTACTGAGACTGCATAACAAGATCACTATCTGTGCAAATATTTCATTTACTGTTTGAGTTTAACTCAGCTGTATAAATCTGGACTCTTTAAGGTTTTAGGAGATTTATTTACATGCAGACAGACGTTCCCATGGTGATTGTGTGTTTTTATATTTAGGCCTTCGAGCTGGCCACTGGCGACTACTTGTTTGAACCACATTCTGGGGAAGATTATTCCAGGGATGAAGGTACCGTTGAGCCTTCCTCTCCTCTCCTCTCCTCTTGTCTCAGCAGCCTTTATGCTAACTGCTACACCTGTTTGCACTTGAAATCTCTGCTTAGTGGGGGGAAATTTAGTGTTGGTAGATTTGAACCAATAATGCTTCTGTCTTATTACTGGCTACTATTTTACAGTTTTATCACTGTCATGCAGCTTGCAGTAATAGACGTTCACTGTATTAACATAAATGAATAAGTCCATCTCAGTGATTCCAGATGTTTCCTCATGTACAAATGTTTTTATTGATGTGTTGACGAAGGCATTCCTGGGTTTATTTCCTAACAACTCAAGCTTCTTCTTTCCACACTGGAAATGGGGTCATCTCTTCACTTCCTCGTTGATCTCTCACCACTAACTCACCTCTAACACGTTTTCACTCTTCCTAAACGTAAACATCTGCTCTGCTTGAACTTCTTGTTCTGACTCGGTTCTGCTCTGGCATGTTGAGTATGTGCTGATGTTCAGACTTCACTCTGGCTTTTTATAGAACATGACATCATTCACTTGCTCGCTTGTTAATCGCTGCTTCATCTGCTGTCTGACTTGTGTTTTATTATCAGAATCTAAATGTTTTGAGCCTTTTTCATGCACTAAATGATCTCATGTGTAAACTAGTCCTTTAATACGTGTGCTTCTCATCATACTAGACAGTCATCATCATCATCCATTGTTCCTAATCAATTGTTGCATCACCTCCATCTCCAAACTGTTTCCCTGTGACCCCCCTGTCTCCTCCCTCCTCTGATGTGCCTCATTTCCAGACCACCTTGCTCTCATGATAGAGTTGCTGGGTAAAATCCCTCGCCACTATGCGCTGAGTGGGAAATTCTCTCAGGAATACTTCACCAAGCGAGGTATGCTACCCCTCCGCCCGTGGCTCACTCTGGGAAAGGTGGACGGGAGGACGAAGGATCCTGACGGCAGAGTTTCTCTCTGCAGGCATCCAAACAAACCCACAGAACAATACCGGTCTCACGTTGAACAGAACCATCAGACGTTTTGCCAAAGAGCTTCTGTGAGAGGCTGATGCTGTCGCCGTGGCAACGTCAAACTGTTTCATCTCTGAGGAAACTCTCATGATGTTTTTCCTCCTACTTCAGTGTGACGTTAAACACATTGATCTGATTTGCATAATTAGATTAATTCATTAACTAGAGCAGTGGTCCCAAGCCAGGACCCCCCACCCCCCCTCATACCTGCATACACACATTAAAAGTGATTAATTACAAACATTTATTTGCAAAAAACAAATGTCCATTGTAGGTTTTTGTACTTATTCCTCTTGTTTTACACTGTAGGGTGTGTTTTAGGGGTTTTAACCTCACGGACAAAATTGTGTAGACACCCTGTGGTCTGTGGTGACTCCGGTTTGGGAACCACAGAACTAGAAAGTATGTTGTCGTAATATTTAAATGTTTTTCAAACTTTTTTTTAGCTTATAACTTACAAAATAAGAGTGGTGAAGACCTCTGATGTCTACAAACATCACAAATGATCTAACCATCATACGTCTCCCTGTTTAGTTTATTTTTGAAAACATTATTTGCCAAAATGATGCTATTAAAAGCTAGTTTTATTTCTTGAGATCATCTCAGGACCAGTTTGGTTTGTCACAACGCCAACTGGTATCAGATGTATACACGTAGGATAAACGTGTAAGGTATCAAAAGTAAATAATGGCTAACATTCAAAGTGTTTCTGGGGTTAATGAGTGAAAAATGTCGCTAAAACCTTCACGTTTACTCATTTAAAACTCCTGTAATATCTATTCTAACTCAAAAGTTAAATAAACATGATGGTTACTGTGAAAACGTGCAGTTGAGTGGTGAAAAAAGAGTAGAAATGAAGTCCAGTTCAGGTAAAAACACATGATTAGTCCCAGGGGATCAGATTGGAGTGGCTGACTGATGGTTGGGTTCTTGACTCGGACCAGAACACGTCTGATGGTTCTGTTTAACCGTGTGGCTCTTCGGCCCTCCGCCCGCCACACCCAGAGTGGGCCCGTGTCTGAGACACAGTCTGATCAACATGTCGTTTGTCTTCTCCTTTCCTACGCCTGACTGCTGTGTAGATCATATAGCGCTGATCATTGAGCTGCTGGGGACTGTCCCTCGCAAACTCATAATGACCGGCAAATATTCCAAGGATTTTTTCACCAAGAAAGGTAAAACCAACAGTGTCAGTGTCCAGATTAGTGATCTTATTTTTGTAACTTCATGCCCAAGATAAATATTTATGACAGGTGAAAGGTGTTTTCTCAGGTATTTATTTCCACATATCGACTCTTCAGTCGCAGCGTTTCTCTCGGTCATCACGGCGTGTTTGGTTTGTGTGCAGGCGATCTGAAACACATCACCAAGCTGAAGCCGTGGGGGCTGCTGGAGGTGCTGGTGGAGAAGTACGAGTGGTCCCGTGAAGAAGCCGAGTGCTTCGCTGACTTCCTCCTCCCCATGCTGGAGCTGATCCCTGAGAAAAGAGCCACGGCGGCTGAGTGCTTGCGCCACCCCTGGCTCGCCCTCTAGTGGACACCTCCACCCACTGCACCTTTCCTTTCCTCCTACTTCCTCAAAAGACTGCAACAGATCACTTTCCACTTTTGGGCATATCGAATGAATATTTATTTCCTTTTGTTTTGTCGTTTCTTCTCGTTGTTGAGCTGTTGCTTCTGTGTACGTTTTTTCTGTTTGTTGGTTCTACTTCTGTTCAGGAATCCAGTGGATTTTTATTTTTATTCATTTGTGGTCACGTCGGCTCTAGCTGCTGTTCTGTCTCCAATCAAACTCGTCGTCGTACTGCTAGTGACATCCTTGTTTGTTAACACTCCTGCACTAAAACTCCCAACAAATCAAGGATATGTAGCCTTTTATTTTGTCCCCCCAGAAACGACTTGCTACTTTTTTGTCCCCCTCATCCATTTTCATCAGTGCTGTTTCGTTTTTTAATGCGTTATTTTATCTCATACCACACATGTAAGGTATTCTTTTTGTATTTGTAAAGTAGGCTTAGGAAGTTGCACACTGGGCTGACGTTCACACTGACCGGTAACGCATTTCTCTTACACTGTCATGGCGTAGGTCATATTAGCCTAGCAAACCTGCTGCCGCCTGGTATTTAGCGGGTTGCTAATAATAAATGAGATCCTACATTCTCATGGGAGGCTGGCATTCTCATACACCTATTTGCAATTCAGGTATAACATGTTAAAATGTTAAGGAGCCCAGCTGAAAGGAAAAGATAGAAAATAAACTGTATATATCTGTACCAAAGAGTTTGCCTTTATGTATATTACAGTTATGTACAGTTTTTAACAGATCTTATATCTTAGCTAAACCGTTTAGCTGGGTAGCTGTGTTTTATTAAAGTGAATGGAAGATGTGTTTGAGCTGAGTTGTGTGTGTGGATGTGACTGTTTTTAACATAGAGGTGGTGAGGTCAGGTGTTAATAGAAAAGGTGTACCAAAATCATCATCATATCAGAGTAAAGCTGTGTTATCTGTGGAGACCTAAGGGTTAAACTTACATTCAAGACCATAGACTTTGTGTGAGCTGATCGAAACAAAATGTACAACACACCATACAATAAAACAGACCGTCTTTCAGTACACCAGGACTGTGAATTTATTTATTTGGTGACATAAAATGTGGAGAAACAAAAAAAAATGTTTTGAAGATGACGGGAGGATTTCATGTGTCCATCAGGATTTTTCTGTAAGGAAAGAAAAATGAATATTAAAGTTTTCTGGAGTTGACCTTCACTGATTCTGCTGATCTGTGCAAAAAAAACCAACAACTTTATCTGAAATAGTCCAAAGACAAGGAACCAGCCGCATAAACCAAAAAATGATTTAAATATTTAACTTGACTGGTCAAAATTTCCCCTTTTTCAATGAGTAAACTGTGGTTAATATGTAACTGATCTGGACTACAGGCTTATAGAAACTGATGCTGTCATGCAGAAATTAGTCTGACAACAAATTTACTTTCCTTCCTGGAAAGATCAGAAGAAAAATACCTTTATATTGTGCTCGTGGAGCCTCAGACGACCTAATTTCATACTAAGAAGTTAAAGATCAGAGATGACTGGATCCTTTCTGCATGTTTTGATTCAGCTGTAATTCTTAGTTACGGGATCTTTTAATTATTATATAGCTCGTAAATGCACCAAAATCTTATTTAACTCTGAATTGAACCAAATGCAATCTGAGAAAATCACTGACAGTTCTGAAGCCTTTTTTATTTTTATAAGTCCTCGGCCTTTTAGTAAAGCTCTATCCATGTGCAGGGGTAGGGAACCCTGGTCCTGGAGAGCAGCTCTCCAGCACGTTTTAGAGGTTTCCCTGCTTCATCACACCTGATTTCAATCAGCAGGTGATTAACAGGCTGCTGCAGAGCTTGATGAGCTGCTGCACAGGTGAATCAACTGTTGAAGCAGGGAAACCTCTAAAACGTGCTCTCCAGGACCAGGGTTCCCTACACCTGCAGTTAAAGGGATATTATGCAGCTTTGGCTTGTTTTTAGCACCCCCTAGTGTTCGTTAGCGAATGTGAAAGTGAAACTTATCTCCTCGTTGTGTGTTTGTATTTTTAACACCTTAATCTAACAGCTGAAACGTCTCCTCAGCCTTCATTAGTGTCTACAGGAGCGGTTCATCACTAAATCAAACAAATCAGCTGTGTTCATGATCTAAACATGCTGGAAGCAGACTGCAACACCAGGCATGTCAGCTCCACTTTACTGAGTCCAACAAGGACTGGACCACCACTCTGAAGTTGCAAATGCGGTATTCTGGCCACAGAGGGCGGTGGGGATCTGAGTGACATTTCATTAACCCTAAAGGAACATTTTAGCACAGACTGGCTAAAGAACATTATTTTAAAATATGAAAAAGTTGCATAGTGTGGCTTTAACAACTTGTCACAGGTGTTTTATTGCTCTTTTCTGGGCTAATTCATTTTCCTGTTTTTTCCCCAGCACCACTTTCAAAATGAGCAATTATCTTAAACAGCGTTGTTCCTCTGTTTGAAATGTTTCCCTGTTTTCTACTTTTTCAGGGTTTAGAATCATTGCTCATCATTATTTAGTGTTTATAGTTGTTTACATTCATATAATTGTGGAGTTCTTACTTTTATCTCAGTTTTGTAAATGTAAACCTGACAGATTATAATTTATCTTGGGGCTGAACAGAGTTAACAGACTAAATTTAAAGCATCTGTTTTTGACGCTACCAACATCCCTCACCTCCCTCCACCTCAAATTCATCTGGCAGCAGGCTGTCCTGCCGGTTGCCCAGGGTGAAGGACAGCAGAGCCAGCAGGACGGCATCCAGGATGCTGATGATGGCCAGGATGTAGGCCCAGCGTATGGTGCAGTTTCCCAGGCTGTATTTATCAGTCCTCTGGCCGCACATCCTCTTCACCTCATCAGAGTTCCAGCCATCTGGGTAGATCATGCAGCCCATCACCATCAGCACCCCTGCCGGATTGAACAAAACACATTTACTTAGATAAATAATCATAAAAGCAGCTCTTTGGAGCTTCCAGAGTCAAATTTCTCTTAGTTTCAGAAGAATGTTGGGCGATGAGTTCCAGTTTCATTTTAATGGGATTCATAAAAGTTTTTAAACTCACATATTGGCTCTGTTTTTTTGGTCTTTATCAGGTTTGGATCAGTTAACAGCTCACCGACACCTGATCACGTTACATGAAAGCGATCCTGCATCAGAGGTGTCAGAGCGTGAGCTGCAACCTGATCCTACACCGGCCTCCAAGGTGGTGAAGAACAACAGATTGTGTTCATCACCGCTCAAATAAAACAAACCAAAAGCTGCTCATCCTGACTTTAATTGCATTTTATTTTTAAAGCAGTGATTAATATGAGGAGGTTTGGAAAATGTGTATTTCTTTATTTGTTGTTCTGTTTGGAAAAACCAACATAATTTATAGGATGTTTAATTGATCTGTGGAGATAAAGAGAAAAACTCACAAAAATATGATGTAAAAAATGTGCTCATCAAATATATGCTTTATATTTTAGCTTATTTATGTAATATTCTAAAATATATTTTGATTTATTGGACGAATTAAAGCAGTTTGGATCATTTTAAAACTTTTGTTGGGGATAAATCTATTTGAATCAACACCCAGCTCTATTCCACCACTCATAAGTCCCTCTGCTGAGCGTTCACCTGTGATGGAGGTGATAAAGGGTAAAGCCCTGACCTGCAGCCAGCTGCATCCACGCACAGATCTTATAGACGCTCCCGGCGTTGCAGAAGAAGAAGAGGGTGAAGCTGACCATGGTGGCCACCTCCAGCAGCATGGAGGTCCCCACGAAGAACATGGCCGTCCTGAAGGCTGGAGACGGGATGGAGTTGAAGTCGAACACGCTTCCCTTGCAGGTGAGCTCCGAGGTGATGGCGTTCCCGATGCAGTAGTGGAAGAGGCCGAAGTAGCCGGCCTGCGGCGTGTTGACGCTGTCGCCGATCCAGTAGGGCTGGATGAAGACCACCATGGTGATGATGGATAGGGTGATGGTGAACACGGCCCACATGGCGCCGATGGCGCGGGAGTTTCTCACGTAGTTGGTGTGGTAGATTTTGGCGGCTTCCTGGGCCGGAAGCAGGTCCATGATGGCGAGATGAAGAACAAATAGTTTCAAACTTTAAAATAAATGTTCTAAAAAGACTCTGAGAACGTTTTAGATCTTTATAGTAATGCTTTCATGGCTTCCGCAGGCGTACACACCACAGCACACACACGCGCGCGCACACAGCCTCAGAGCCAGGACTCAGCACCAGGGACAGCGCCTCAACTTTCAACACGGTGACGTCACAGCAGTAGGCGCGTCTCCTCACCTGCTGCTGAAGAAAACTCAGCACTCATTTATTCTATAACTTGTTATGTGTTTGTTTACAGGTGAAAAATCAACAAATAAACAAAGTAAATAATAAAAACGTCAACATTTTTAAATAAAGTGCTACGAGAGGAGCAATCTAATATAATCACTATTATCACTATTTCGTCTCCTTTTAATACTCCTTCGTCCTTTCCCTTCAATATTAAACTTTTTACATTCATATTTTAATATATTTTATATTTTAATATGTAAGACTAAATAAAGTGTACAAATGTGCCTAATGAAAGTTCTCTGAATAAATGCGCAATTTGTTTACACATTTATTTATTTATTAGTGTGATCATATAGTTTGTCGCTTTAACTTCCTGAAACCTGAGCTTTTGTGTGGTGTGCACTTTAATTTTCTTCTTGCTACGTGGGATTTAGGAAGACCTCATGAATACATAAACAATACAGTTAAAAAAACAAATTATTATTATTATTATTAGAATAATAAACATAACAGTTATATTCAGCTTGAACAATGAAAACAGCTCTAGTTTGACAAAATAAAATGTTACAGTGACGTGAAGCCAGGCGTTGGGTCTCACTCCTCCTCCTCCTCACGCACATTTCTGCAAAGCCACAATAAAGCATGTGATAAAGTTCAAGAGCTCATTATTATGGACTCGCTTCTGAAGTTTATTGCTGATGCTCGAAGCCTAAAATGAAGGATTGAAGATATCAAATTTAATATTGTTCCAGCTGAGTCTTCTAATTCAAGCTGTGTCTGTTTAAAAGCTGCTGGCAGCAGCAACAACAACACAATAAAGAGGTGATGTGGATAAATGAGAAAAGTACAGCGTGTGGTTTAAATGAAAGGTTCTGATTGCTCCTGGGTTCAGCTGCATCACAGAGCGGCAGACACACCTGGCGAGTTTAAAACATCCCCAAGTGGACCCAAACCACCTCAGAGCCACAGCAGGAATCTGCTCCAACTCTCCGAGCGCTGCAGAGGAATGCAAATCTGTTTTATTTCCTCTCATCAAGCTGGTGCGTCGCCTCATCCAGCAGCTACAACAACAAATCTGTTGGAGGAGCTCCACTCTTTCATTCCTCTCATGGTGCCATGTCCAGTTTGGGATAACGACTCTGGCTGGAGGCTGACAGGAGCAGCCGGACAGAGCATGTCACCGTCTGCTTCTCATGCTGCAGTCAGAGCTGCTAACAAGGAGCTCCAGGGTCTGTGCACCTTATGAAGTCAAACAGTATTCAGGGATCCCTGATGACTCCCTGCAGCTCAGGAGCTGCTGGAGGAGGGAGCCGAGACAGAAACACCAACTTTGACCTGAAGGACGGGGAAAAAACCCAGAAATGACCGGTCAAATTTAATCTGAGCAGCAGAAATGTGCTACATGTTGGTTTGCATGAAAGATTGTTAAAAGATTTCATTATAGCAGACCGATTCTATAAATGTAGTTTAATGTCTTTAACTTGAGTGGAAGTTGTGCCTGTAAGAGTATAAAGAAGAAAAAGTGATCTAAACATGAAGGAACATGAAGATTTAAAAACTTAAGAGTCAAAACAAGGAACAAGACAAACATAGTGACACAATAATGCATTAAAAAAACAAAAATTCACCATTTTTGTCGACTAAAAAAATGAAAATGTTCTCCCAAATAAGCATATACTGGTTTATTGTTGACAGATGTCATCAAATGTGAACCAAGAGCTTTAGAAATGATCACCTGATGGACATTCACCCTCATCCCTCTGAGGAAAGCTGAGATTCCAGACATGTCAGTAAATAAACGCAGCATTTCTCCTCCCTTCAGGAGGCTGACATTGTTTGAGTTGGCTTTGCCGTCCCTTTGCAGCGTGTCGCTCTGAAGGATTTTAGCTCTATTTGTGCTCAGAAGCACAGGAGGATGCTTTCTTTGTTCAAACTAATTATTCTCCCCTTCAGCAAATATCAGGCAGCAGCACAGAAGATAATGACAAACTGTGTACAAAAGGCTGGAAACGCTCCAATCAGCAGCGACCACAGTGATGGAGGAAACAAAAACATGTGGAACTTGAACCTGATTTCCTAAAAGTGAAAGTGAAGGCCACAGAATGAAATGTTTTACTGCGTGCGCTCTCTGCTGCCCTGTTCAGTGTGTCTGATGAATGCTGGACTCCCACAGAATACTGAGGAGGTTTTATAGTGGAGCTGCTGTAATAAACTGCATTTTAATGAGCTGCACAAACAAAAACCTGCTAAATATGAGCGTTCTTTGTTATGAATAATAATAGTTTTTCATAATAACATAGAAATTCTCTTTAAAAGTTTATTTGCACACGTTTTTAACAGCTTTAATAAACGATGAGGCTGGTAAACTGTGTATTTGTTTTCTTGTCCTCCAAACGTCCCATCACTCCTTACTTGTTCCAGTCCCTCCAGTTTTCCACTTCCTCACAGATTATACATGGAAATATATTTTAATAGTACTTTTATTTCACCAAAACAAAGCTACAAAGATATGTTTATTTGTTTAATGTCTGCATGAATTGGAAACATTGTATCATTTAATCATTCTTTTACTCATTTAATAACATCGATTGTTGTATTTTATATCGTTGGAAAGCCGATGAGTCATCTTTACTACAAGTTGCAACTTGCTAGGATCGTGCATTTGTGGAACGTGTGGGCAGCATCTATGGAGAATGAGCTGAAATCATCTAACAGCTGTTCTGTTTTTTCTACGGCTGCTTTCTAATCACATAAACTACATCAACAGGTGTGAGGAATGATGAGAATTAAAGGGATACTATGCAGTTTTGGCTTGCTTTTAGCACCCCCTAGTGTCCGTTTAGTAGAACCAAAAGTGAAACTTGTCTCCTCGCTGTGCGTTCGTCTTTTTAACACCTTAATCTAACTGCTGAAACGTCTCCTCAGCCTTCATTAGTGTCTACAGGAGCGGTTCATCACTAAATCAGGCAAATCAGCTGTGTTCATGATCTAAAACATGCAGGAAACATGCTGGAAGCAGACTGCAGCACCAGGCATGTCAGCTCCACTTTACTAAGTGAGGGAGCGGACCGCCACTCTGAAGTTGCAAGTGCGGTATTCTGGCCACAGAGGGCGGTGGGGGTCTGAGTGACATTTCATTAACCCTGTAAAGGGTCATTTTAGCACATACTGGCTCAAGAAAATTATATAAAAATATGAAAAAGTTGCATAGTATGGCTTTAAACCAACAATTTGAAACTTTTTTGAGGTATTTATTTTACTTTTCATTCAAATATCCCAATATTCTTAGTTTTTTGTAGCATTTAGTTTTTTTAAGTTCAGTTCAATTTACACTCTAAAAAATGGCATGTTGAATTTACTTAACCAAGTGGCGTCAACTAGTTCCACTTAAACCTACACTGTTAGAAAATATTTGCTGACTTAACTTGACTCAGTCTAGTTTTCCTGTTGATTTGACTCAGTTAAGTTACATCAACTATCAGACTTGATTGTCTTTAGCAATTACATTAACCTTAAAAGGATCAGTCAAAAGAAATAAATAAACAGTTCCTGCAAGTTATTTCATATATGTTTTACTATAATAATAAGATGAATTAATATTAAATTTGAAATCTTTATAAAAGCTTTAATAACGTCACATGGACTCATTTTCACAAGATATATAAAATCAATGTTAATCTGGATGGCTCAAAATGAAATCCTCACTTATATTTCTAAGTTAATAAAGTCAACTCTGCATGTTAACTTTTATTGTGTACTCATATTCCTGAGTTATAATAGTGTCATTTAAAAAGTTTATGTCACAGGAATTGCAAAAATGTTCTGTTATACATTTACTTTTAACATAACTATGTAAATTTCTAACTAGGTTTGACATAACTTGGTAAAATAAATTCAACATTTTATTTTTAGAGTGTATTCTTCACATATAGTGGCAAAAATGTGTTTTATTACATGATTGACCAGAACGTATGACCAAATAAAACAAAAAAAGAAAGAAAGAATGCAAGATGAGACCTTTGACCTGCTTTCCTTCTACAGGCGACGTGTTGCTGAT
This sequence comes from Aphyosemion australe, assembly GCA_006937985.1. Classification (NCBI taxonomy): domain Eukaryota; kingdom Metazoa; phylum Chordata; class Actinopteri; order Cyprinodontiformes; family Nothobranchiidae; genus Aphyosemion; species Aphyosemion australe. The sequence goes on from SSNS01000645.1 coordinate 97,603, forward strand.
GTCTGCAGACCGCTGCATCTCCTAAAAGATGTCCAAGAACTTCCAGGGTGCAGAACGGCTGCAGATCATCACTGCTGCAGGAATGAATGTGTATAAATGAACTCAGTCACAAACCATTAAGTCCCCTGTGTTCCTCTGTAAATGGGCACTTCCTTGCTTCATCATATTTCTCTCCCTCTAATCCAATCTGAGGTGTGTGAGCCTCTCTAAAATGGCCTGTGGCACTTCTAATAACCTTGCCAGCTTTATTACATTTATGGCCAACTTTCATCAAATATGCCTTGATGCGATTAGAGAATGCTGTGGAGACGAGGACCAGCGTCTAACGTCTTCTAAAAAAATCAAACAGTCTTTTTCTATTCTGTGTTTTCCATCCAGGCTTTCCCTCCCACCAGAACGTGTGCTCCAGTCACTAAAAATGCTGCATCTATGGTTTTAATTCACAAGCTGACAGTTAAATAAGCAGATTATTTTAAGTGGATTTCACCAACAGTCATTTTAGAACTGATTTTTTTGGAGACTGGCCCAGAGGAAGGTGCCCACTGATGAGGAGAATAATAAGATTTAGTTCAAACTCCATTTGGTGTTGAGTTTATTAAACCTCTCCAATCAGTATGCAGGAGCGTGGCTGCAGAAAGCCAAGCTGTCTGTGAGAGTTTTTCTCACTCCCTCTTAATTTTTGTCATTTTATTCTCTCTGGGGTCATGCATATTGTAATATCCCTCTAAACACCCCTCGTGTTGCATCAGAAGCCTCAGCCCTGCTGGATCCAGGCTTTGTCTCCCTGCAGGAACAATGTATGACGATAATGAGCTCTCTGAGCAGGTGTTGTAATGGCTGCAGCTCAGCCTAAGAAAAGAAATGAGCATCCATGTTTTTTCTTCTTCTTCTGCACTCCTACCACAGCAGCAGCGTGTTTTTCATGAAAAGACGACATCATCGCCTTCTCTGACTGATGCCCGACCTCCTGCTAATGTCTTCACCCCTTCATTACGGCACGTTAGCTTTGTGGACGTTGGTCCAGCCAGCTCTGAGGAACAATTTCCTCCTAACCCCCATTTTTATTTGGAGCAAAGAAAAAACAAAAACAGGAGATGATCCAGATCTCAAATAACAAAAGGATGAACCATTTTCACCAGTTTCTGTGGCTATAAATCTGTAATGGATGTATTAATGATCACAGTGATGAGGAATAATGAGGACGTGTTCAGGTTAAAGCTGAAATGCATGACAACTAAATAAAAGTGGTATTTTGGCTATTTTCAAAGCAGAATTTCCATTAAACCTTCACAATAAAAGCATCAAAACATCTAAAGCTTATACATTAGTTTATTAATATTGTTCTTTAGCCAAAACCTGGAAAAATGTTTAACTTTTCTTTGCTATTTCCACTTTAATCTCAAAACTTTTCTTCTTTTCCTCTCAGTAGCATCTTTGTGATGATGAGGCTTCTTGCTTTGGTACAAAGAAAGAGGAAATGAAACCTCACAGAAAGCGTCACGGTGATGAGATTACCTTTTATGATCTAATATTGTCCAAGAGGGGGCAGTATGTCATCTGACTGTACTGAGTCAGCTCTGCTGGTACCGAGTAATCACTGGGAGTAGATTTAAGCACACAGACAGGAAACAGACGCTCTTCACACATATGCATTTACATATTTATTTATACTCTGACTCAGAGAACACAGCAGATCTGTTTGGTAATAAATGTGGAATAAACCTTCTGAGAGTCCTCCTCTGGTTTTTATTGCAGGGTATTTCTGTCGTCTTTTGATGTTGAGACAGCTAAAGTGTGTTTCTCATAAGTCCTTTGAGGTGTGAGTTGATGCACAACACACACACACACATGCAGGTGCATGCACGCACACACACAGTCTGTCATTTTTATGTCCACCTTCAGAAGAGACTCCCTCACTCCCTCTTTCCCTGCCGTCCTCATTTAGCTCTGGATTTACTCCTCCAGCCTCACATAGATGCCTCTCTTTTGTTTTGGGGACTGAAGCCTGGTGTGTGAGCGGGATATCAAGTGTGAGATGGGGGTCATCATTCAACTTTCCTGACAGACTGAATCCCCGTGAAGACACCTCCCCTCCCAGCACAGCTGTTATTGGTGCATCGGCACCTCTGAGCTTACACACACACACAAACACACACACACACACACATACACACACACGCTGCATGAGATATCAGGCAGGGGTGAAGTTATGCAAGGGCGTGTGTGACAAAGGAAGCGTCTTTATCTCAGAGGTGAATCTCATTGTTATTCTCTCCTCCCTCTCCTCTGGTGGACTCCATGGGGTGCAAAGACTCAGAAGTTGGTGCACATGTGCTCTTAGATCGTTTACCCTTTGACGATGAATAAAATCACACCTATAATTTCAGCCATGATGCCTGGTGCCCTTTCAAAATGCCGCCATCAATATGCTGATTGGGGACGAGCAGAAAAAATCCATCTCCTCCTGTAGGTGCTCGTTAGGTTCATAACTCTTGGTGTGAGAGTGATGCTCCAGCTGTTATATAACCCTGGAGCTGAAGCAGGGCGGATCCACCCTCTTGACATTAAGTTTTGGCGAGGCGGTGCTCTAGGAGCTGTGGGGAAATTCTGGCTGTTAATTGGACTGTGAAGGATTATTTACTGCACATTCAGCCCACTCCCCAAGTCGCCCTCTTCCTCTGCTTTAGCTCTCCCCTCGGATCATAAAGAAGCATCCGTTTACAACATCATCTCTATTTCTTGTCTCCCACCGGACGCAATAACAGTAAAAAAATAACCACGGTCTGCAGGTTTTGCTGCCAACAAGCAACTGTGTTGTTACATGTTATTGAGGCAAAATGACCAGGACGTGTGGGCTGGAGGATCATTTTTAAATCATCGGGACCTGAGAGAAGTTTTTTTTTTTGCATGTGGAAGGTAGCTTGGTCAGCTCAGGATGTAGGTTTGACTCTTCGCTGTGCAGCTCTGCAGGATCCATATGTGTTTATTTAATAAACACATGAATGTATTTATACTGAACATATTTTTGTCATGGGTGTGAGTTTGTCTCTACAATGGTCCTCTGAAGTAAACTGAGAAACTAAAACTTTAATATGAGGGTGAAAGTTCTCAGTCATGCAGCGCGTCTGATAAAAGGTGTGAAGTGAGAATGTTCAGACTCTTATTTTGTAAAACTCACCTTTTGTGCTGCCATGTGGGACTCTACTGCCTCTATAAACATTCCAAACTTGAAAAAAAAATTGTTTTTGCCAATGTTTGGTTTAGGAATTATAATCCTAAAACGAGCTGTTTCAAAAAATCCCTGACAATTGTGACATCACAAACGGGGAATTAGCGTAGAACCCTCTCTCACCTCTCCAGGTTGGAGGAGCAGCAGCTCTACTCTGAGCCCCTCCCGGATATTAGAGCTTCTCAGCTTATAGCAGCCAATCAAAACCCTAATATGTCTCCTTTAAGCAAGAGAAACAAAAACTAACTCATAAAAGAACACAGGTGATCTGATTTCAACGATCAGTCATGTTTTTCTGTCGTAACAAGAGAAAAAAATTGTTTTTATTTTCTGAATTTCAGCAAATTTCTGATGTTTGGTTTGGTGGTTGGCATTTAGAAAGCTATAAGGGAGATACTTGTGTTGACAAAGATAGAAAAGCGTGTGTGTGTGTGTGTGTGTGTGTGTGTGTGTGTGTGTGTGTGTGTGTGTGTTTGGACGTGTTTCACTCAGCCTGTCAGAGAAAGACAAGAAGCTCTGATCAAAACACAACAATGTGCTGAAAACAACCGAGTGCAGCAAGCCTCTCTGTCATGATTGTGATGAAAACTGGGACGAGTCCCGCCCCACGAGGTGCTGACTACAGCTCCGCCTCGCTCATCAAACACTCAGCGCCATAAATAAATCAGTAGGCTGCTGTTAATTCAGCTCAAACTGTGATCCGCTCTTAAACCAAACCAACACCGGACCAAACAGGAGCTGGAGAGGAGAAAATCTCCACCAGTGTGGAAATAAAGCCGGCAGACAGACCGCATTTCTTTTAAGGTATTCATCAGTTTTGAGAGACGTTTTAACTTCCAGTAGTTTTCTGGTGACACAAATACTGGAGCCCATTAAGGTTTGTTTCAGGGTTAAGTCTTGTTTTAGGATCAGGGTCAAGGTGGAGATTAGACGTTTAGTGGAGATGATTGAGGTCAGGATCTGAAGTCCGGGTTTGAATGGGTTCAGCACACAAGAGTGGACTCCATTCAGAACCACGTCAAGGGTGAATAAAGTACTCCAAAAACACACATGGAATATCCACCCGCTCATTAAAACACCTTTCCAGTTCAGGACTGATGGTTGAAATGGAGAAAACCAGCCTAAACTTTAGCATCTCCAGTCAGAGACATGAATCAGGATTGTTGTAAAACTTGTCATAAATGTCTATTAATGAAGTCTTTGTGTTCTGTTATGATAAAAAATGTGCATTTCTGCTCAATTCAATCCAAATTTCAAACAATTATCAAATTTTTGGATTAACTTGATTGATTTTTACTTTAGCACAAAACCACAAACGGACACATCTTCATTTATGTAGACAGACAGATTCACGTTCTCCCATAGATGAGAGACTATTAGGAGAGTCTCTTACCTGTTGTTTGTTTCATGAGTGTTGGTTTTATTTGCTGAAACACTGTTGGACACTGGTGGACTTTAACGACACACTTAGGAAAGACGTGGATCTGAAAGAACCCTGATGTACGGTGTTCTTTGTTTACGTGTCGAGAGTGTGAGCGCTCACACACAAAAACCCTTTTGGCGTCAACTTTGATCGTGAAACGGAGCTGAATTGCATCTGCAGCTTCAGTTTTTTCCCCCCTCATATTTTCAAAAGGGTGTTCAGGCAAATGTCATCACACAAACATCATTTGCATCGGAGCTGATGAAACAGTGACTGGTGATGATGCCAGCTCACGTAAACCAGTACAACTGGAGCCAGCTTCAAAGCAAGTGGCTGGAAGGGATTTTCTCATACAACATCTCAGACTGAGAGACGTCTGATTATGCTGTTATTTTATTTTTATTTTTTATATGGTGGATTCCATTTGTGCAAGAAATTTTTTAGCCTTGCATCTGGTAAGGCTGATGTACAGCAGTAATGGTGATTCAGGCAGAAAAGAGATAAAAAAGTCATGATGATTTAGCCACAAGTGGTTGACTATGGGGAGCTGTTTATAAGGTTACACAGTAAACATTTTACTGCAATATTGTGGGTTATTTAGTCTGTCACAAAGGGAAAATTATGGGAGTTAATTTTTCAAAGTTGTATTTTCACCATGTCATTCATACAGTTATAAATATCACAGTTTCAAACTAAACATTTAGTTAGCAAGCTAAACATTTAGTTAGCAAACTAAACATTTAGTTAGCAAGCTAAACATTTAGTTAGCAAACTAAACATTTAGTTAGCAAGCTAAACATTTAGTTAGCAAGCTAAACATTTAGATAGCAAACTAAACATTTAGTTAGCAAGCTAAACATTTAGTTAGCAAACTAAACATTTAGTTAGCAAGCTAAACATTTAGTTAGCAAGCTAAACATTTAGTTAGCAAACTAAACATTTAGTTAGCAAGCTTAACATTTAGTTAGCAAACTAAACATTTAGTTAGCAAGCTTAACATTTAGTTAGCAAACTAAACATTTAGTTAGCAAGCTAAACATTTAGTTACCAAATTAAACATTTAATTAGCAATCTAAACATTTAGTTAGCAAGCTAAATAAAATATATAGCTTGGATCTAAATGTTCAGTTTACAAACTAAATATTTATCTCCAAAATAAGTATTTAGCATACATACTAATTTTGTTTCAAATTAAATATTGAGTTTACAAACAAAATTTTAGCTCCTACAAAAATAAATATTTAGCTCCAAATTAAATATTTAGTTTACAAACTAAATTTTATCTCCCACAAAATAAATATTTAGCTCCAAATCAAATATTTAGTTTGGAACTGTGACATTTATAAATGCATGAATGACATGGTTGAAAAATTCACTCCCATATTTGTCTCTTGTGACAGGATAAATAACCCAAAATATTGATGTAAGTTTTTGACTGTGTAACGTTTCAAACAGTACCCCATAGATGACAACAATTTATTTCTAGAAGTGTTACACTCGCCTCCACCTGGCCACGCTCTGATGATTTGTGAGCCTCCTTTTGCAACAGTTGTGGTTTGAAGCTGCCTGCAAAATAAAAATTCAATGATTTTCTCAAAAAGTCAATGCTCTTTCTTGCTTTGAGCCAGCAAATGTATCTTTCTGTCTGGAGCGTGCAAGGATTACCTGATTTACTGATGGCCACCATGATGAAAGATCCTTAATATCATGCTGATCCTGGTTTAAGCATTAGTGGTTTATTTTGTGTTTATAAACTGGAATGTTATTGAATTTTCCTGCAGGTTTCCATTTGTAATATTGGTCTTGTTTGCACATCTTCATCTGATCTTAACCCGCTTTATTGTCACATTTGATGCAGACATGAGAGTGTCTTTTCTCTCAAGGAGCGAGCCTAAAAAGATAAAACCGCTGGTGTTAGCCGCACCGCAGTGGGTCTTTTCTCCACTGATTCTTGCCACTTGCCACTGATTCTTCATCAGCGACAACTTCCTCTGACTTCTGTGAGCATGTGGATGCCCATCAACCCTCAAAGTCCCGCTGGTCCACTAATGAGGAAACCCATGATGGCAAATCCTACTTGAGGAATCTACAGGCTGTGCTGGCTGCACCAGAGGGCATGTGCACGGAGACGGAGGTTATTTCAGCTGGCGAACACAATTTCCTCATTATCTAGATGTGGGAGCCACAAGGGTGGACTAACAGAGAGAGTGTGGAGTCACATTAATCATGGTGTCACACATGCACAGGTCCACTCCTGAGACAGAAGTTCACTCCGTCACATGCTGAGGCGCTGCAGGAGACAACACCCTGCTGTGGAGATATTCAGGCCACGATTCAGGCACCACCACGATGATGAGGGACGTCTTTGGACAGCTTTAATGTTCGTGTGCCGTAATGTAGTTTTTCCAGCTTAGTGGCGTCTCCGTGCACCTGCCTTGGATCTCCATGTGGGAGGAATCCTGATGTTTCTCCTCTGAACCACCAGCGTCCGCTGTGATCTCTGCTATACCGATGCTCACGTATCACCAGCTGTGTGTTCGTGCCCAAAGATAAATCCAATAATTTGCATGGATCTGGCTCTGAGAAAGAAAAAACTGATGAAATCCCTTTCACCCACAATGGAAATCAAGCTCAGAGAGAAATGCATGCTCATCCCCTGGCTCTGCAGGGGAAACATGCTACAAGGCATTGAGATCAGACCCACTGCTTTGTTTAACCATCAGGTCAAATTATAAAAGATGCACACGACTCTCAGAGACGCTGCTGAAAGAAAAAGCTTTTTATTAAACATCTAAATCATTCTGGTTCCATTAAATATGAGCAGCAGAGCCTCAGAGTTTCAGTCAACACCAACAAAATAGCTCCAGTTAGCATTCGGAGGTGGACTGATTAGTGGGTGCGCCGCTGCTGCAGGAGGAAGGTGAAATGGGAAATTTAGGCGATGCTGTGTGCAGGAATTCAGCCGATGAACAGACGAAGTGTTCCTCTCAGGCTGCCTGACTCCGAGGAAACACAATTCATTTTCTTTTATTGATTGACACCGGACGCCGTAGCGTTTACGGTTCATGCAAGCAGGCGTCGATAATGAAGGAATTTCTTGTCAGTCCACTTCTGAAAATAAATAGCAGCTCAGTGGAGGCTGAAAAATAGTTGATTTTTATTCATTTTTGCGTTTGTGAGTTTTGTTAACCATTTATATGGATGTTTGTCTAAAAATAATTCTTAATCTGAAATATTTATTATTTTATACAGATTTGGCTCACTATTTGGCAAGAAACCAGTCAGTTTTGTCTCTGTCTCCCTTAATAAATGCATAACAACAATTTTTAATGATTTATTAAGTGTTTACAAATTAATAACTGGACTTCTGAGCGTCCTAAAGTCCAAAAACATGCATGTTTGTTAACAAGAATTCAATTCCTTTCAAAGTCTTTCTGCAGAACAAACACGTCATCATCAACTCTCAGTTTCTTGGACTTTCTTGTCTCTTATTTTCTGAAGCCTTTGAAGATATTTTGACATATTTTCATCAAAGCCTCGTCTGCTTCTGTCACATTTCAGGTTGAAAGAAGAGCACCTCTTTTATTTTCCAGCAGATTTGTGTCTTTTTGCTTGAGTCCTTTCTGACTGTTGTGGATAATTACACTGGAGCTGGAGCTGTCTACACACCGAGCTACACCTGGACCAAGTGACCTATCAAACCCAACATGAATTACCCTCCATTTACTGGATGCCTGCAACAATTTTACACGTCAATATAAATTTTTCTGGAGCATCGCACAACTGATGGTTACCTTTGTGGGTCTAAAGGACATTTGTGTCTCACAGATCAGATGGATAAAAGGTTTGAAAACACGCAATCAAGATGCACTCAGGTGTGCAGAATCAAGCATTTCTGTGTTTGGATTTATTGGGTGGATTCAAGAAATTTAAAAAATTGCAAAAATTACTGCAAGAAAAATTGCATTGCTTCCAAAAATAAATGGCAATAATAAATCACTGCAGAATTTATTCATTCATAACTTATTATTGGTTATTAAATCCCCCAAACAGCTCTAAATTTACTCAGCCGACTGTTTGTTTTATTTCTTAAAATTTTGCATGAACAACCAGTAAGATTTCAGCCAGAACTGGAGGAATGTGTTGAGTTTTTTGTATTTTTCTCCCAACAGAACCCGTCCACTGCCTGTAATCAACTCATCCATCCTGTGGGCTTGTTTCTGAAGCACCGCTTGTTTCCAGCAGGTCGGTCCAAGCTTTCCTCGCGTGTTGATCAAAAACTCAACGTGAAAGGATGAGATTGCTGCTCTTGTTTCACGTATGACCTCATTCCTGAAAGTTGACAGCCAGGCTTGAACCTGCATGGGAAAAAAACCCAGAGCGGCACGTAGAGACAAAAAAACATGTGACAGGCGAGACAAACGCACCCAGATGAGCTGCCACAGGATGATATAGCTAATTAAGGAGTTTTCTCTTCCACTCACGAGGCTGTCTCATGAGCTGGAGAGCTGGATGAATATGTATAGAACCCATGGATGGCCAGATCTAGGTCAGGTTGATCAACCATGACCCGTAGAGGGAAGCAAACAAATGCAGAGCATCAAAACAACACTAGGAGGATCCCTCATGAGGAGCTTGGATGTGTGGGACTTTAACTTTTCCAGATTAGGTCTCTAACAAGTTTAGTATTCACACGGAGGAGCCCTAAATGACTTCCCTGGGGAATATCTCTGTCTGTTACAGCTCGGCATTTTAAATACAGCAACAGGACGCATCGGTTCAGCTCTGCAAACAGACATTTCATCGTAACGGTGGAGTCGGATCAGAGCTGCTCGCTAAACAAAAGAGTGAGAAAGAGTCAGAAAAAAGAAGTCAAAGATTCAGCCTCCATGTTCAGGTGCATCAGCGACCCTTCTGAGGTGAAGGGGATATGTGTGCAGAACAGATAATTATGTCTTCAGCTCACAAGCTCTTCTTTCTGCAGAATCATTACTGTGGCATAACACACACACACACACACATGCACACACACCAATTTGTAAATGAGGAAATGGGAAGAAGAACAAACAAGGGAATAAATGAATAAATTAAAATCTGGCGATATGTAAATAAATTAACAAATGCATAACATTCAAAAGACAATTATTAAATGGGAACTTTCTTAATTAAAACCATAAAGTTTGCTCTGGACGTATAGAGGAATTAAAAAAAGCTGCCACCCATCCCAGCCCTCCTCCAGCTGTCACACATGCCTAACCAACACATCCGTCACAGGATATGAGAAAAGCCCCTCCATTATTTTCCCTTTATTAAAATGTCCAAGCATGTCTTTCTATCACTCGTAATAACATCTGGGAATATTGAAACATTATACAATTCCTGCATGCATGACAGCTCTCAATAAATCCGGCGATTTCTTACAGCTATTTCTTCCTTTTTGGAGAGGAAAATGATTGGAATTTTTTTTTGTGTTCAAAGAAAGACCCTGGACCAGATCCTGAACCTGAAACTCGTAACGTACTATTGCAGGAGAATATGTGAGATTCACACCAGAAAAAGGGGTTTGGTGTCTGCAAATTTCAGCCACAACAAGACAACAAACTCACCGACAGGACTGCTTCCTGTCACTACTACTAAATCAACAAAACAAGAAGGAAAACCTCCCGACAGCTCATTTATTGGTGTCCAATCAATGGAGTAAATAGGTTTGTGCAGCAGGAATGCTGATTCATACCAGGCGGAGAAGCCCTGATCTGAAGTTTGCACACGAGCCCCGACCCCAGGCCGGACACCAGCTCCTGCAGGATCATGAAGGAATTCAAACTCCTGCGCTGCAGCAGCGAGGTGGTGGTTCAACAAAGAGCTTCCTCAGACACAAGGAAGATAAATGAGGCAGAGTGTGACACTCGTCCTCCCTGCAGGATTAGTGACACCAGCTCACATCTCTGCAGCTCAACTGGACAGAACAGCAGAGCAGCAGTGGACCATTTGTCAGTCCAGTCCTGCTGCTCATTTGTTCTGTTTGACTCAGAATCCACACACACGAGTTGTTCCTCTGGAGGAATGTAAAGCTTCCAGTTTTTCCTTGGAGAATCGATAGTTCTGACAAATGACTGCATAAAAAACGGGCTTTCATCCTCTTAGTCTGAACCATGCAGTCCCAGTAAAGCAACACTGTAAATGAGGGTAATTCATTACAAATACAGGCTAGTTTGATCTGTCCTGCATGCTAGTTTAGCTTTTTCATACTACATCATATGTCAGGAAGCTTGTTTCTGCATTTTTCTTTCAGTTTTCACATATTTTAGAAGCTAAATCCTCTCTTTTGCTTCGTCTTTTAGAAACAAATGAAAAAAATATGAGATGCTTTTGGTTGTTTTGTGCAGGACAGCGTAGCAGAGATGGTGTGATTTCTATACCAAACTAACTTTGTGATTTCTTTTTACTCTTGGAGCCTTCGTGAGTGGCAGTTGAGGTAGAAAAGTGACAGAAATGTAGAAAATTGTGTCGGATGTGGCTTAAACTAGAAATATTGTGTGACAGGTTGCAGGTAAAAGCCACTGGTCAGCCTCCTCTACCTCCCAGCATCTTATTATGGATGTGAAAATTGTAAGTTAGCAGATATATGACACAAAACGTAGGCATGCTCGGATTTTTAAAAGCAAATTTAGGTGTACATTTCATAAATTTGATTTAAACTGTCATGTTTGTGGCTTTAGCAGCATATTAAATGTTTTAGCTCACAAGCAAATATCCAAACATTTTCTATAAGAATCCACAGATTTAGCTTGAATTTAATTGAGAAGCCATCTGATCCAGCTGTTAGAAACGAGCCCAGGCCATTATCGTGCAAACCGACGTGTTTCACAGATGGCTGCTGGGCCTGGTTTCCCTCAACATAATGCTTTACATCCAAATGAAATGTTCTGGTTTGGTTTCATCTGTGCAAAAACATGTGCGTGAATAATTAGCAGGAAGTAGCTTGGATAGAGTTTTTTGTATTTCTGTCAGTTTTATTCTCAATCTGTGGACATAAACTTGAACCAACTTCACTCTTTATGTGTTTTGCTGCCATGGATGAAGCTTTTGATGCTTTTCTTTCAGGTGATCTGTACTTTAGGGGTTCCTGAGGAACATCTGATCCTTGTGCAGCTGGAATTTGGATCAGATTACTGGTTACACGTCAGGATTATTTCCAGTGAGTTGTAAGTTTTGTTCCAGATTCTGGTCACAACTCCTATGAACATAATTTCCAGGCAGAGCCAAGTTGCATGACTGCTTTTGAGGATGACATGGTCACGTTGGTCTCACCAAACCAGAACCTCCAGCTGCCACAGGAATGATTTGCAGCAGGAGTCATCTCCTAAAATCATGATTCTCAACCGGAAAATAGTGAATTTCCAAGTAAGTGAAGAATTTTAAGTATCTTAAAGTTCATTATTGTTCCGTGCATCCATACGTTGGATTAAATTTCTGAAAAAATAAAAATAGAGGAAAGAACGTTTCATGCACTGATGGAAAAATAAAGATCAAACTTCAAAAGAAAGATTCTTAGACAAAACATTAAATAGTCAAGAGAGTCTAACGCTAAAAGACGTGCTAGCAAAGTTGAAAAATAACAGCAACACAGTAAATTAGATAAAAATATAATTTAAACCACACAGTCCCGTCCAAACAGACGGCCCTCAGTGTTTTCCTCAGTGATCTGCTGTTATCTGATGCCGGCTTGCTGCAAATCCGTGACTTAAACTGATAAACTCTGTGTATGAATTATGAGATGAGTATTTTTTAGTGGGGAAGGAGAGATGAGCTGAAATGAAATCAAGCAGCAGTCAGTGGTTTTGGAGATCATCTATCTCTGCCACTGAAGGATTTGCACGTCCTTGAAAAGAGTTTGTTTTCACCCAAAGACGCTGGAAACCAGCAAAACACTAAAACAAGCTGCAATATTTGCTTCAGATGTTTCTTCTGCAGCGTATTAACAAGTCGTTGCTTCACGGATGTTCACTTTAAAGTAAAAGCACAAAGTGCTTCCAGGCTGCAGGAGAGAATAGATAGACTTTCCTGAGTGCTTCGACTTTATTGTGTGCTTTTCACCAGAGAAAGGAAACGCCAGCAGCACGGATGCACACATGTTTTATTTCTGCTTCTCACAAAGTGTTTACTTGTTACATCACAGGAGTTGACAGAATTCATTCAGATCATTTCTTTAGTAACTAGTAGAGAAGAGAAACCAGGTCATGCATGGAAAATTTACTTAATATAGATCAAGATTCTTTATTTTAAATAGGGTCTGTGTGCTGATCCCTTAATCCAGAAGGAATTACCATCTCGTATTTTAGCAAATTGTTCTTTAATTTGATTTTTTTTCTGACAGTGTTGAGTGTCGTTACTCTGAATAAAGTAGGACACGTCTTGTTTCGATGCAGACCTAAAGGAGAAAGACAAAACGTGGGTTGTATATGTCATTAAATGTATAATTAAAGTTAAAGATTTTTCACAACATTGAAGCCTCTATGTCACTAAAGATATTTTTATAATGGGTAATGTCCAATTTATGGTCTAATGTCATACTTTTGTCCATTATTTTACCTGATTTTTTTGATGCACATTTCTTTAAAGGTGGAATAAGTAAAGATTTTACAGTGAAATAATCACAAAACAGTCTAATATTGCAATTATAGGTCATCAGCTGGGTTTTTTCTTTTTAAAAAGGCAGATGAGGGACATAGGCCCAATTCCAATTCTCGCACTGCATCCTACACCCTTCTGTGAAGTGCACTTAGAGGAGGTGCAGTAAGGGTTCAAGTGCACAAATGTGCCGATTGGGACAGGGAGCATTGTGTCATCGACCACGATGCATGCCGGGATACCGGTTGCTGTTTGTGCTACTTAAAAAAAACTTTATTAACAACTTTCAAACAAACAATTATTTGACTTAATTTAAATTAATTGCTAAGATGAACTTCTTTCAATTGAAAATACATATTTTCAGAAAAGGCACTTGAGCCATTGCTCCGCCTTCTTCTCAAACGTCCCACGCAGGAATGGATTGTGGGAAATACCCTTGCCCGAAGTCTGCATCGATGCGGACATGGGCGAAGTGCGAATCAAGGGTGCAAAAAGGGCGTGGTCACCTTCCACAGTTGAGAATCGGGACACCCTACACACTCGCACCCCTGGTGGGGAATTGAAGAGCGCAAGGGTGGAAGTGCGAGTATTGGGACTGGGCTCTAGTCTTTTTGTACAATCCGTCCCACCTCAATGCTTCCTGGTTCCAGAGTCAATCAAATATAAAGCCACAAATTTGTCAAGTCTTCAACACAAACATGGTGCTGGCATTTGTAATTCGACACCATCTACCAAAGAGCAGAAGCACTGAGGACAGAATGGAAGCCAGTAGGAGCGACCCAGAAGTTATTTCTTGTAACCCTTCTTTAGAGAACTTAGTTACCAAGGTATATCTTTATTTCTCTACATAATCTTGTAAAGTCATATAAAATTACTCTAGATAAAAAAATATTCAAACATTTATCTACCATTTATTGAAAAGCCAGTAAACATTTTTTCTTTTTCAGACTAAATCAGTGGAGCTGGAGTTTGATCCCTCCACATGTGGTCCTGATGCTGCTGCAGAACAGGTGTGGGCGGGCGGTAACAGAGACACACACACACACACACACACACACACACACACACACACACACACACACACACACACACACACACACACACACACACACACACACACACACACACACACACACACACACACACACACACAGAGGCTGCGGGTGGGAACGAAGGAGAGCTGCTCAGCAGGCAGCTCAGAATCAGCCTGCCCAGGGCCACCACCAGGCCTAATTAGGGAGAGAACATGAATAATGAGAAATCAGTGCTCTGTTGGTCCGAAATCTGCAGCACTCCACGCCTGGTCAGTCCGCCTCTGAGTCAGACTTCCCACAATGCTCGCTGAGTGACGGATCGCTTGTGGCATGAACCACACACAGACTCTCAGGCTGCATGTGTATTTATACGTGACCTTGGTGGGCGTTTTGATGTGTTATGGGGAGCATGATTTCCACATGAGAAACAGGAGCAGCTGTTTTTGTCTCTGCAGCTTCCTTTTGGGATGCAGGTGAACTATTTGTTGCTGAAGCCGGTTTCAGATGAAAAGATGGAAGCTTCCTGGCTTGATGTGCATGCAGACACACACACAGTTAACCTTTGATTTAATCATGCCAGGTTGAAATCATCATTCCTCTGGAAGAGCACGGGCACTCATTAAGTATAAGCCTTGCTTGTGTATTCAGTAGATGAGATAATTGAGAAATGAGGCTGTGTGAAGCTGAGGGAGTGTGAGGAGCTGTCCAGATGCTGAAACAGCAGCACGTGCTGAATTTTAAGCGCAGCTGTCTCTGAGGTGTTTTAATAGGTGGTAATAGTGTGTGTGATTAATCTGGACTGTTCACTTAATGATTAACTGGAGATAGTTGGGTTTATTAGTGAAAATATTCCAGAAAGAGGATTTTCTGTTTCCTTAAGAGGCTCTTGGTAATTTGGATCAAAGTAACGAGCCGTCTGCCTCACATCGGCGGTGTGAAACCACACCGGGAGAGTCACAGCCCTGCCTGTAGCTGCATGCGGACAGGAGGGGTGGAGTTTATTGCATTTACTTTTCAAAGCTCCTCCGGCAGGCAGAAGAAGCTTTCTTTTCCTGGGAAACAGCTCAGATGGTGCGTCCTGGCATGTGATCTCACTTCACCCAAACCAGCCTCGCCTCGCCTCTGCAGCCTCCAGTTTAAACTTTCCATGCAGTTGCCCGTCCGGCGGACTCGAGCTGTAGGAGGTTCTGTCTGGACTCGCTCGCCCGCTGCGCTCCGGTTCTCTCCGGGTTCAGAGGGACTCGCGCGGCCGCAGGAGCTGGCCCGGGTCTCCCGCGCGCATGGAGGGAGACGTTATGGACAAGGTGGAGGCCACGGCTCCACCTTGTGACTTCGACCCCACGAGTGGGAGCATCCCCGCCACCAAAGTCGAAATCACCGTGTCTTGCAGGTGAGTTCAGGCTGGTGCTGGTGGAGGGGCGCGCGCGAGGTTTTGGCAAAGCTTCACGCGTATTTTTCTTTTTTTGGTTACATTTTGCGCTAAGAGTGGAAAATTACACGTGATGGATGTGAAACAGTAGCTCATATAGGTCAGTTTGAGCGAAAAATATGAAAAAGAGCGTGAAAAAAGCTTGAAAAAAGGCAGAAATGACTGCGGTGGAGGAAAAATCTGATGCAAATTAAACAAAACTGGCAATTTAACAATGAAACGTGTCTATAAATGGTCACAATAACGAAATAACACCAAGTAAACTTTTGCACGTTTAGTTGTTGCTCTTGTAAAATCATCTTTGATGCTTACGTCGCGTGCCAACGCGCGCAAAAGGCATCCAGCTTACAGAGAGGTTTTCTCTGAGCCTCGGAGACGCGACAAACAGGCGTCAAACGTTTTATTCTGATCATTTGGATGAATCCTGCAAAGATTCGGGTGTAAAAAAGATCAAAAGAGTGTCCTCTGGTTTGGGTGGGGCAGCGCTGGCTGCAGGTGGAAGCTTCATGCTGCTGAAGCATTAGTTTGGGTGTGAGTGGAGCTCAAGATGTTTATTCACACGTATTCATTATTTTTCTATGTTTTGTGCGTCACTTAGCCCGGAAGTATTGTTATTCTGCTCTTAATTTGCTGCAGTAAATCAGATAATATCTGATTTAAACGGCTATCACTCACTCTGTCAGGTGTCAGGGAGGCAAATCCATTCATGTTTATGAAATTATGAATCAGTTTGCATCATAGCTGGTTTTATTACCCCTTCTGGGTATTTGATTATTTAGCAAAAGACTTTATGATGTGGTGATGCGCCCCTTTATTCTCTGTTGTGTTGAATATTTGGCAGGTGCGTGTGTGTGTGTGTGTGTGTGTGTGTGTGTGTGTGTGTGTGTGTGTGTGTGTGTGTGTGTGTGTGTGTGTGGCTCAGGTGTGAGTGCATATGAGTTTCTATCCACTGGGGGCAGTTTTTATGAGTAACAGCTGGAGGTGTGTTGTTTCCCTTTTGGTCCACAGTACCCCCCCCCTCAGACCTGCAGCCAGGATGTGTGTTGATGCCTCCAGGCTCTGTTGAGTTAGTCATTAATTCCTTTCCAAACAAAACGCAGCTCCTGGACACAGTTTGCTAGAGAAGAAAAAGTAATTCCCTCTCTCACCAGATCCTGAAAGTCCCACCTGTTCTTCAGTGACTGGTGCAGATTGCTCCGGTCTCTCCTCCTCCTCCCATTCCAGCAGACAGCTGAGGAGCTGAAGTGCACAGCCATGCATGCAGCTCCTCCATCAGCTTATCAGGAAGTCTGTATTTGGTCTTTTCCAGTAGAGGCACACAGAAACAATGGGTATTATGGGTATTATGTGGGAGCGAGGCACAGGCTCCACAACCCTGTGTAATTGATTTAGTAAGCCTGAAAGCTCTGAGATTGCAGCGCACACGGAATTGAACTGTGCCTTGCTGCCCTCCAGGCATTCTCATAACCCGCTGCTGATATTGCACGGAGCCCCCCCCCCATTCTCTGACGAACTAGAGGGGCCAAAACAGACACTTATCAAAACAAGAGCATCTCACTGTGATAGCGCGTCGTTCCCTGTGATGGGTCTGCTGACAGGTCAGCTGACCTCCAGTGGAAGGGCCACCCTCCTGCTCAGAGTTAAGATGGCCCCAGGAAATCCAGATCAGTGGGATGGGGCCGGTGCTCCCCTGCTGCCCGACCCCACTTCTTAAGTGGCCCCAACAAATGTGTTCATTAGTTAATATTTAAACAGTCATGATGAATGTTTCAGAGCGTGTCAGTGTGGTAAATGCGACTGTGGCCTCTTTATATCTCAGCTTGCCAGGCCGGCTCAGAGCTCCCATGTACAATAGCTTCAGGGAAACGGGGGCTTTAGCGCCGCGGCTCCACTTTGAAGCACCCTTTTAGTTAGAAACGTTGGGAAATCCGTGCCAGACCCTCAAGGCTTGGCATGTGGAGTTTCATTCAAGGAGGATTTTTGTTCTTTTATTTTTTTCCAGCTTCTCTCTGACCCGTCGCAGCACAAACACACGATTGTCTTCTTCACTGGCCAGAACAAGAGCAAAGGGCTCGTACAAACAACCTTGGTAGTTTACAGTGAAGTGGGGTGGAAGATCTAGCTAAGATGACTTTTTCTGCAGCTCATTTTTCACACATTAAGAGAAGAAAATAACAAAACAATTTAATAGAAAGCCCGGGGACATGGCGGAGTACATAACATTAGCTCCAGTACAATAAAATTACCAAGCAGAAGGACACAGCATGAAATTTTATCTCACTTGCATCCAGCAACAATTATTGGATTTTATTTGTCCTCCTAACGGTTTAAAAACATGCTGCCGGTGTGCCGTTAGAGAAGAAAGCAGCTGACAAAGCCGTCTCTCATTCCCCCATGCACAGACACCCACCTGATTGTACTAATGTGAAACTTTATCAGCCCCCACTGACAATTTTATCAAGACGAAGATGCTGCACGGTGTTTTCTGCTGCAGCCGTGGAGCTCCCTGTAAACCATTCCATTTCTGCACCAGATTGCTTAAAGTGGCGTTGCATCAAATCTCTGCAGATCTACCTGCTCCTGACAGATTTATTACCTGCTGAAACACGCGGGAGGTCAGGTGCACGCCAGCATCCTGATACAAACGTGTGCAGGAGAGGTCCCCTGACACGAGAGGCCACTGATTGCTGTTTCTAATGAAATCTTCTGGACGGATCCTTGATCTGATTTCTTCCTGAAGCAATCCTGGCACCGAAATCTGTAAAGTCTGTCCCAATAAACACAGATCTGGAGCAAAAATGAGGGGACCACTTCAAAACTCCCTGAAATCAGCATCTCTTTGTGATCAAGAGGAAGATGGATGATCACAAACCGTCAGGCAAAGCTTGACTTTTTGTGCCAGGAGTGGCTTAAAATCACTCAAGCTGAAGGCTGTGATTGAAAATCAGGGTTCCCAAGCTGTTACTGTTATCATTATGTTGTTTAAATATTATTATGAGTTTGTTTTCTTTGGAGGTTTTCAGGTATGAAGATGTGACAGATTAATCGTTATTTTAGTTGTTTTATTTTGAAAGAATAACTATTTTTATGTTTATTTGACAAAAACACTGTAAACAGTTTAATTAATGAAACAAAAGCATGAAGTCACTCAAACACATAACCATAAATAATAAAATCACAGTCATGTCCAGGGATCTCTGAGTCTTTTCCAGAGCTCTGAAAAAGTTTGAAATAATTTAGTTTTGGAAATCCTAAAACAGATGCCTTTAAACGCTTCATTTTTTTCACGTGAATGATTCAGTTGTGGTTTATATACAGCGGACCTGCAGTTCTTCCTCATTATTGTAGCTCTACAGGTCTATTACTGTGACATAATAGAAAGAAAAACTCTATAGAGATCAGAGAAAACTGAACAGATTAAAAAATATGACCAAAACAGTCGATTAAAGGCATATTATGCAACTTTTTCATATTTTTAATTAATTTTCTTGAACCAGTATGTGCTAAAATGACCCTTAGGGTTAATGAAATGTTACTCAGACCCCCACCACCCTCTGTGGCCAGAATACCACACTTGTAACTTCAGAGTGGCGGTCTGCCTCAAGTTGGTCTTAGAAAAAATTCAGCTGACATGCCTGGTGCTGCAGTCTGCTTCCTGCATGTTTTAGATCATGAACACAGCTGATTTGTTTGATTTAGTGATGAACCGCTCCTGTAGACACTAATGAAGGCTGAGGAGACATTTCAGCAGTTAGATTAAGGTGTTAAAAAGATGAACGCACAGCGAGGAGATACGTTTCACTTTTGCTTTCACTAACAAACACTAGGGGGTGCTAAAAACAAGCAAAAACGTCCAAGAATTCCTGTAAAACATCTCCACAGCACCTGGAGTGACTCATGTCAGCATTTCTGCACACATAGAGACTCAAAATAACATTTTAAAGACTTACATGTATGTGTGTAGAATTCCTGAAGGTCTTTCATGTTTTTTATGAATTTTTTTCATTTTTTGCTAATTATGTCCAAAGTGTGGATTTTGTGTGGCCTCAGCATCACTAAAATGATGAATTTAGTTTCACCTGCAGACTGTTGATACTTTCTAACAATTCTAGAGTCAATCTGTTCCTAACGTGCATATTTTTGACCTTTTTGTGGAGTACAAATGAAATGAAATCACCCCTGCTGTAGAACATTTTTGCAAAAATCCTGCAAAGACCTGAACGATGCTGATGCATCATCAGTTAAACAGCATGTTACATTTGCAGCCAGTCATCATCTTGGTGATAAAATACTGTTGAGGTGTCAAACTGTGTTCCCTTTGGGAATTTTCATAGAGAAGAATTGGAATAAACTGTGTTATTCTCTTTTGACAGCACTGGTTAATTCTTTTTATACAAATTACTCCTTGAAAATGAGTGAAAATCTGCAAAAATCCAAAGAAAAAATGAAAATTTTCCATAAATCTGTGGTCTTTTTGAACGATCAGGTCTAAAAGCGATCGCCTCTTTCATCTTGAAACCTGCAAACAGTTTTATTATCTTTCCCTGATAGAAAATTCTTTTGTTTTTCTCCCGGCACACAGCGTGCTGGAGCTGAACTAGTTTGCATGGTGCGGAGGCATGAAAGATTAATAAAAGACCTTTCTGAGAGAAAGAGAGAAATTTCAATTTGCAGACTGACCTGGGGCGAGCGCTCGGCTCTTATCTCACGAGTGTTTGTCAGTCATGTGCCACGCGTGTTTCGGGGATCAGGGCCGTGAGACGGAGCAAAGCCAAGAGCAATCGGAGTTCTTTACGTCTAAATTTGGGGGATGCGTTTATCAAAACAGGCAACACTCACGGGTCGGTGAAGCAGATAATTATACACGCAGCCATGACACGGTGAAAATGAGTTTGGATCCCAGACTTGCACAAGGAGGTCACAGGTGGATCTCATGGTGGTTCTTTGTTGTCTGCCTTAATAAACAAGAAGATGCTCAAAAATCCAGCTGTTAAAGCTAACAGGTCATCAGAGGATGGATGTGGTGGGAGAAATCTGATAAAACACAACAGCTTGTTGGAGGAACGGTGGCAGATTTGCTGCTAACTCGAGCTTTAACACACTGTTGCATATGCTGCAGGTCCTCCTCTCTGTCAGACAGGTTTGATGCATCACGGAGCCCAGAGCTAGGCTCGTGTCTGTGTGGAACATTTTACTCTCACTGGTGAGAAACAAAACTGTGAAATGATTATTGCATCAACGCACCACACTGGAGCCTTTGTCAATATGCAATTTGATGCTAATTTCCATCTAATTTCACAAATTGACATGGCTGATATCGTGTGCTCTCCTGTTGTAGGATTAATTCATTATCATGTCTTCCCAAGTGGATGCAAAAAGAAATCGTTCTCATCCGCTGGGAAAGTAGGAGCCGTATTTTCAGATGGGTTTTTCCCCGGATGAGTTGTTTTTTGTATTTTTAGATGCTTTAAAATGGAACAGGTAAAGGTCTGCTGGCGTATTTAAGGTGGTAGTGATGGGGATGGAATAAATTTAACCACAAGACGCCGTGCTCTTCTTTTAGACTCACCCGTCACTCACCCTGGTGGTCACATCTGGTAATCCTGGACAGGAAGGTACTAAATTTAAAAAGGTCGATGATGGAAAAGTGGAAAAACTCAACTTGTGTGCGGTTGTCATAAATAAAAAATAATAGGAATGTATGTTTTTTTTATGGGGATTTGAAAACTTTTTCAGTTGGTTAACCTTAACCCTTTTTATTCCTCCTATTGATGTTTTGTGGCCACTAACGAGCACCGATGAGACGGCGGCAGCTGCAGGGGAAGAATTACAGAATAACTTTGAAATCAATCAGCGTTAATAAAATGCTGCTTCAGCTTTCATCTCATAAAACGAAGCAGAGCTGGATTATTGGGCTGAAGTGGTGTCGGACGTTTATTAGCAGCCCAGCTCTTTTAACTGGGTTGACCTTAGTGTTCATCAATCCATGCTGGTTCATCCCAGTGAAACACGTGATCTTCTCATTAACCAGGCCCTTTATGTCATGTTTGTTGCTCCACATGCAAGAGCTCACCGTCATTTCTGGTTTCAGTTGTTTTCTTTTGCTTTCAGATGCTGTTTAAAGCAAAAAGTAGTAAAATTATCACAGGAAAAGTTAGGAAAATGGATATTTGAACAGATGTTTTTACTGTGGCAGTAATCTTGTGTCTTGTAAATAATAACTCCATCACCACAGGAGCTCTGCAGGATGAGAAAGAAACAAAATCCACATTTTTATGTATTTTTATGGTTTCAGAGTTTCTTATTTTGCCTCTAAACGTATCTGCACACCAGCTGTTGATTGCATTTGCTTTTATTTATGAAGGTTTAACCTTCTCATTGTGACTTTTTTCATATACTTTAGTGTAATGATGAGTTTGTGCATGCACGCTAGGATAACTGGAAATTGCAAACCTTATGAGTGTGTGTGTGTCTGCCTTGGCTGTGTGATGGACAGCATCTTCTGGGGTGACCCCGTGACCCTGAATGGGATTAGGCACACACAGAAAGCTAGCGTGAGCTGTTTTTGGGCATTTCAAACTAAAAGCATGCACGACCTTATAGAGACAGCTCCTGATTCTGTATCTAGTCTGCGTTTTAAACGGTTTTGGAGCCGTTTAGTTGGTGGATGTTCCGAGTCTTAAAGGATATTTACAGCTTTTGCTTTTTCAGACGAGATTGCTTCACATTTACGGAAGCAACGCTGCACAGTTCTGCATTTCCTTGTTAAAAAAAGAAGCTTTCTCCCTTTTACACCCAGAGCTGTCACCGTGTGCAATTAGCAGTGACATTATTCCCGAGTCAGACATTATCTACACACCCAAAGCCCCTCTGAAACAGGGGGGTGTCGGTGAATGTGCATACTCATTTATTAGACGAGCAGAACAGCAGGTTTATGACGGAGATTCTGTCACTGCCCATGAGATGGCTGCCCAGGGAGAACTTTGCTGCAGGTATCGCCAATTTAAGAGAAATCCTGAGTTAAAACTGAATAATTAAACAGACGGGAAAGAAGGGAAAGACACCTGGTGCCATCATAGTGAAAGTCATAGGTGTCGTACTTAATAAAGGGCTCAGAATGAGCTTTGAATGTAGAGGAAGTGAGTTTTTTAGCTACAGAAAATACACATGATTATTTCTCCTCCTGTATAGATATATGTGCATAGATGTATAGACATACAACTGCAGCGTGTCCATGCCCTGTTTGGTTCTCTGAGCTTTTGACCCATTAGAAGAGCTTAAGGGCGTGCGAGACAAAACGTAGACCTTTTGACCCCGTGAAGCATGAGTGGGAAGACAATGTTTGTCCTCAGTCAAAGGAGAGGAGGCTTACGGGCAGGAGAGGAAGTGAAGTGCCAGAGTAGACCTCCAAATGCAAACCAGCCTTCACTTCCTCCTAGAGCCGTCTCCATCGTCTCTGATGGAGACGTTTTAGTCCATCTTGTCTTTCACATCTGCAGTGTCCTTTAATGAACCAATGAGGCTGCAGGTACGGGACTGGACAAGGAGTGTGTTTCCCTGAATTAGATTTTCACATTTCATCAATCAGAAATGATAAACAAGGCCAGGGTAAGATTGTCTTTCACGTTCAGCTGGTAGATGTGGTCTGGACCTCGTGTCCCTGTGGTTCCTAAAACTCCAGGTGTTAAATTTGATGTAGTCAAAAACCAACAAAAGGTAGTTTTTATGTTTACAGGTAATTACGCTGATTCAGAAAGCCATTAAACATTTTCTCTCTCAATTTTCTAATATTTTCCTAAAAATCTGTATTTTTGATGATTTTGTTGCTGAAATGACCAAATAATTATATATGAGTTGAATGTTGAGGATCTGAGCAGAGTGGAATGGTCTGACAGAGTCTAACGCATCAAATCAGACGAGAATAAAAAGCTCCTGAATCTAATTATGTTTGTCCTACTTTCAACAAACTTCTTCCTTAACTCTCAGGATGACGGTCTTTTCCTTTCCCACTGGGGGATTGTGCAGAAGAAGAAGTTACCGAGTTACTTTATTTAAAATGAATTCATTGTTGCAGATGTTTATGACCACTGAGCACAGATCAGCGCCTCAGAGCGTTCAGAATTTAAGGTTTCTCCCCTCTAAGTCCCTTCAGGAGACGTGGACGCCATGATGGACAAGCTAATTGTTGGAGGCTAACGGACACCAGACAGTAACAGGTGGCTACAAAGAGACATTTAGTCATGGACAGTTTTATCATCTCCAATGTTAATTGCGCTGACAATTTTCCAACTGTTGTCGGGTCAGCCCCAAGCTGAATCCCAATGAGGCTGCATCTGTCTTCTCCCCTTAAAACCCACTGATGGAAGACTTTATGTCCAGGAGTAAATTACACCTACAGGAACGGCGTCAGGGTGCCTGGATTCAGTCTTGAACTCTCATCAGTATTCATTAAAATCCTCTCGTCCCCTAAAGGGACAAGAAATACTTCTAACCAGGATTATTTGGAAATATGCTGATGACATCACAGAGCCCTAACCCTTCAGAAAAATACCTTTTGTTAAAACGTTAACTAAACTGATTAAATATAGGAAAATAGCCTTTAAATGAATATCTGTTGAGAGAACATGATTTTCCAAAATCCTCCAAAATAAACATTTAAATAATTCATATTCTCACTTGATTTGCTCAAAAAAGCCAGAGAAGGTGTTTAATGACTCCGTATTAAAATCTTCCACTTTAGTGTGAGGTTAAGCTGCATTTAAATGACCGTTTAGTCATTTAGCTGAAGCTTTTGTTCAAAGACACGCACAATTAGGCAAGATTCTCTCTTGCTTTAGCCGTAAGTGTTAAATCTGCAGAGAACAACAGAGTGAGTGAGAGAGGAGCCATTAAAACACACCTGGTGGCATTTTAAAGGCTTTCTCAGCAAGGCATGGTCAGGAAACAGGTCATCTTCTTTAAGAGCACACTTTTAATTTTGTGTGTTTGAAGCTGTTAAAGTGACGTAAAATTTAGTTATTTTATTTTATAATATCCTCCAAAGTTGGACCAAGTCCTGCAAAAGCAACGCAGATGAAAAAAACAAACAAAACAGAATAAATAATAACTTTTAAAACCCAAAAGTGGAGCACAAACAAAAACAGGAAGCAGAACTGTCGGGAGGTAAATAGTTCTGTATAAAAGTGATTAGCTGATGAGAAACAGCTGGGTGATTAGCAGCTGGAGCACAGGTGTGTCAGCAAGAACCATAAAACACGAGAGAATGGGGGAATAGAGGAAGTTAATGAAAATGCTCTTATTGTGAAAAGCACAGTGGTCCCAGTAGAGGCTTCTCTCCTCCAACGCACCTGATTTGAGTCTGTGGGTGTTTAACAGGACCTGAGGACATGATGACTAGGTAACTTAACCACTGATTCAGGTGTTGGAGCAGGAAAAAAACTAAAACATGCAACATGGTGTCTTGGATGTCTCTATTCAGGCCTTGTCAACACCAATTATAAAAAAATAGCTTTGTTAATTGGCTGAACGATCGTTAAGGATATGTTAGTCGATTAAAAATGATGTTATGGTTTAACAGCCCTCATGTTTTGTTGAGTTTTAGTAGAAAATAAATTTGTAGTAGAAGCGATTTTTCCTTTAATCTCAGTAGGATCTGGTCTGAGTGACTGCTGGGGGATTCTTTAGTCTTTATATAACGATAAATCTGCTCGTTTTATTGGTGAATTTTAAATTTAAACTGTAAAATTAAACCCCTCCTGCACCTAATGTTCTTTTTTATCCTCTTTTTGCTTTGCAGCGACACTCATATAGCGGGTCTAAATACCCCGGTGTAACTCCAACAGAGCTCATAGGGTTATTTAACAAAATAAGAGACCAGCAGAAATAAAAAGGAGGTTTTGACACTTATATTTCTTGGTTATTACAGTAAACACTAGAATTAGGACAGCTTTTTATGATGATTAACATTCATTTATAAAAGTTTTATTGGTGAAATAAGGGAAAACTGAGAAAATAAGCTGCTAGAATTTAAATTACAGGAAAAATAATGTGTGGTTTGGCTTCAGAAATGACTTAAAACACAATTACCACAACAATAATCCTTCTCGCATCTATAATTTAAAATGTTTTAGGTGAATTTTCAAACACAAAAGGCACACAAATTCTCTGCTGCAGCCTTTTAAACCTTTTTGTTTTATTTTATTGGACAAAATGGCTCAAATTATTATAATTCATGACCTCCAGTCTTCATTAATTCCTGCATTTTGCAGAAACACTGTCGTACATTCACACAAAAACATTTAACTCAACAAAAACCATTCGGAAAATGACTTCAAGTAACTAATTAACATTTAATAAACGCAACACAACATTTTATTCAGTCAGGTTTGAAACTGCCGGGCTCGGCGGGGACTCGTTCTGTCTTTGGGTGAAGGAAACAGCTTTTATACATAATTCACACCTTCCTCTGTGTCCTCTGTGTCCTTTCACCGGGCTTTAATGTGCTTATTTTCCTGCTCACTTGGAAATTGAATCTCAAGGGCATTATGTTTTATATGAAATAAGTGTGATTGTGATTTACCGTGCAATTTACTCTCTGGGTATGTGGTTTTGTGATGAAACTACAAGTATGAGGCAGGAACGCGGAAATGGATCCAAACAAGTTTACGCTGCAGGTCGGCCGGACTCGTCTCGACTGAAATGAGATTTTAATGTAAGTTTTTTTTCTTCTTTTGCAGAAATCTTTTGGACAGAGACACTTTCTCCAAATCTGACCCTCGTAAGTTCAAGTTTAACTTAGATTATTAATATTTATGCATATTTTCAGTGTGATTCTCTGGAAATCTCCTCCTTTATGTTTTACTTCTGCTGAGTTGAAGTTTAATTCAGTTTACTCTGCTATTCCACACTGTTCCTCCAATAACAGCATATCATTTGCACAGTAATGTGACAACCTTTTCTTGCTGGGAGCTAAAGCAGCGTAATGTATGCAGGGTATAAACACCGGCTCTTGAATACAAATGGCTATCTTTTGGTTTGAAAAATGGGAAAATGCCATAAAAGCCTTTTTTTGGGGTTATATTCCCCGCTGAATAGAGGATGGAGGAGCTTTTCTTTTACATAAGCTCTTTGTGTAAATAAGATGTGGGGGAAAATATCACACCCATCCATTTTAGTACATGCCTGAGGCTTAACCTGAGGATAAGTAGCAGGTCACATCAGCGCCATGCCGCTTTATCCGAAGCTGTGAATTCCAGCAGAAACCAGGAGAATCCCACCCATTAGGAAACTGTGTTTTGATTGCAAGTCTTACAGAAACATTGAGCTCCAGGCGCTCTTTGTTTTTTTTTTTAGAGCTTTGTTCCAAGCTTGTGGATGTCAGTCAACATTAATCATGGAGCTCGGCGCTTCATTATGCTGTCAGGGCGTGGCGGGATAATTGATGATAAATGTCAGCAGTGAAGGAATAAAACAAACACAATTTGTGGATTCAGACTGACGGTGCATTCTTTTCCTCTCCTTCTCCTTTTGCATCCATCCCAGTGGTCGTGTTGTACACCCAAGGCGCCGAGTCCAAACAGTGGCGAGAGGTAAGAGATCCCAGCCGTTCTCTCTGTCAACACAAGTCAATCAGTGGCTCTGTGCTCTATGACAGCCTGCTTGCTGTTTGCACCCCCCCCACTGTCTCAAGGTAAATGCTGCGTGCCAATCATGTGCAATAGACTGACCCTGTGAGCACTGGTGGTCAGCACTGTGTTGACTGATTAAGAGGGCGGCTACACGTATCTTTAAAGATTTTTATTCTGCATCAGATTCCCCTCTGGCTGCTGGAAATGGGACCTAATTAGACCAGAGAGGCCGATAAATCCAGAGGAGTTTGCAGCGGGGCACACGGTTCATCTGTAATTATGCTTAAACTGAAAATGGATGGGAACACGAGGAGCTGGTGACTTAAATTTATCATCGCCTGCTTCTGTCTCACATTACACTCATAGGCACTATCTATGCAACAAAACGTGGCTCCTGGTCTTATGCTTGAATCATTTTATTGACTTCCTGAAGACTCTGAAGGTCAAGATGCATACGTCTTCATTTCTCTTGCTGCTGTTGTTAATGACTAAACCAGAACCAGGTGCAGTGAAAAGGTGAAATAGGGAAACATGAGCACAGATAGCTATTAAAATGAATTTTATTTATGTAAAAGCTGAAATGAACGTGCACTGACTGCCCGTCATGCTGCAGCTTCATAAGTTGAGGCTTAATTTTACTTTGTCTGTTGTATGATGAGAAACATGAGGAAGCTGAACTGATCTCAACTCTAAGAGGGTTTATGTTGAAGAGTTAGTATCTTACTTGCCATAGATAGCTATTTGAGACGTTTAGGGTTCATTCTTAAACCTTTGCAATGCTATCAGTTTTAAATGACATGATTATTGTGTAAGAAAATTAAGATGTCAGACTGGTCGAGTGACTGGTAGGAGTTGAGCTGTAGTGTGAGTGGCTAACCCAGAAGGAACGAGCGTTGGGATGAAGCCGACATGCGGTTTAATAAAGGAACACCCGAGCGTAACCCAAAGGGAAACGGGAACGCTGTGATGTTACAGAAAAGAAAAGGTAGCCTTACTCATTGGCTGCGAGTAGGTTGATTGAGCTGGTCGGCTCGGAACTTTGATCATAGATCCAAAGAAACGATGAGTGACGGGAAGGGAAGGTGACTTCAGTATATAGTCACGGTTTGTTGAGGTAGGTGGGGAATAATGGGAATCCCAGCGAGGGGCTGCTGGGAGTTGCAGTCCTAGGTGGATACCGGTTGGCTGGAGGAGGATGGTCTGGAGGTTGAGACTCTGATACTAGATTCCTCTTTCCACTAAGTAATGTAACTGAGTGTAAAAGGAAATTTAAAACAGCCTAAGAGATTTATAAAGTAACATTTGCATGAACTGATGATATTTTCTGGTCTGGAGTTGGTGATTTAGTCCAAGAGCTATCTGCAACAGACATTAGATGTTCTAAACACCAGGTCAAAACACCTGAACTATCACTTAAAATCACCTTGAATGTTGAGATTGTTTCAAAGCTGCTTAATAAAACGGTTAAACAGCTGTTTACAGTAAATTCAATGTTACGATCAGTCACAACTTTTAATGATTTTTAAAAAGTTGCATCTTATTGTTGAATATACACCACGGATGTTTTTCTGTGGTTGCAGGGAAAGAAAATGTCTTTTCACCTGAACTTCGTACTCACCAAAGTAAATCGATCAGGTTTTATAACAAGAAACCCAAAGACCATCAACAAGACAGACAGACAGCAGCAGATTGTCTCAGTAAGCGGATGACTGATGTGTGCTAGCGCAGCAGCTGCTGCTGTTGCTTCAAACAGCGACTCCTGTTAAGGTGCAACAAAATCAGCCCCGCGCTGCAGAAACAACACTTCAACTTCCAGGAAATCAGCAGTGGTGTTCCAGTTAGCTGATCACATGAAGTGTTGTAAGATTTCCTGAAACTGCACCTCCTGAGTGTAGCTCAGAGCTGCTGTGTTGTTAGAAACATTTCAGAAACAAGAAGTGATGATGAGAAAACCTTTTTTTTTTCCACGTCAGATGGCTGAATATGGTGAATTACATCCAGATACCTTTTATTCAGGATAGATGATCTGGAATAATGTTCCCACATCTGTCTCAACAGACGTGGGAAGATCAGCAGCATCATGAAATAAAAAGCTCGAGTCTAATTCTAATTTGCCGTATTAGCATTTTAAAATTGTTTAAACTTTTAATTCCAAACATTTGCAAGTAAATTTTAATTTACAATTAATCAAACAAAAATTGAGATTATCCAAACTTGAATAACTTTAATAACAGCGCTTTATGTTGCCAGCAGAGGCGCCGCGTGCCAATAGGCATGGCAGGCAATTTCTTGGGGCGCCCCGAGCCCCCAAGGGGGCCTCAGAGAGCTGGCAGACTTTGAAGTCAGAACCACCACAGTGAAAAACCGTCACTTGACATTCCCCCTACCTCCCGGCTGCACACTTCCTCATTTGCCGAATCCCCCCGCGATTCGTTGGAGAAACGGCTGCAGGCTTCCTCGTTGGCTTTGGAGAGCAGGTCTTTTTGCTTGGGGCCCCATGACAACCTTGCAGCTCCACTGGCTGTCAGATCAAAGATGTTCACAAGTCCAGGTCAAGTGTTAGTCTCTGAGGGGCAAGTTCTAGTCAAGTCTCGAGTCTTTAAAAGGCAAGTTCAAGTCGTCTTGTGTCTTTGTTTCTGTGATTTAACAGCAACTCGAGTTTTCATCTCAGTGTCAGAGTTCTAGCAAATGAAGGACCTGTCTTGTAAAAAAATAATGCAGATGAACCCAGAAACAGAAAAGCAAAACATGAATGAAGTAAAAAAAGGAGATTCCAACTACAGCAGAGGATCAGAAACAACAGATACGAGTTTGTTGGAGTTATGAGCAAAGAGCCGATTGACCAAAAATAATTTTAAAACCAATAAAACCAAAGCCTGTCTACTTGTTGAGGGAGTTTCTGCCAGCTAAATGTGTAAGAACGGTCTCTCAGAGTCGTAACCTGAATCTCACATAGCAGGATTTACAGAGAAAATACGTCTGATGGCTGCAGGTTCACAATGTTCTCAAGCTCTGCAACAAACAAAGAGCATCTAATTAATAAAACATAAAGGCTGACATAGGCACTGATTCTTAATACAACAAAACTCATACATTTTTTAAAGGATGTGGAATAGTGCTTCAGATCTACACTTTAAAAATGCAGCATTCAATACATTTTTTAACTTAAAGAATCACAAGTTCCCTTTTTTTTCTTAGTGCCATTGTTCCACTTTGTCTGATATATTTAATTTCCACTGTACAATAAAGGAATCATGGTTTTATTTGGGACGTGATCTCCGTTTGTCCCCAATGCAAACACATCAGATATCGTTGGGAATAATAAATGACACGCCTCTGATATTTTTTCCAGCTATTTAATAGTTAAACACTTTCCTTGCTGCTGTGTTCAAACATGCATGTTTAAACTGTGTTTAGTGATTTGATCATTAAAAACACCATGATTATGTGCAGGAGAGCAGATGGACTTCTCTTTAAACACAATGCCATAGTTTCACTTTTGTAGATCAGAAATGGACGGAGAGGCTTCATTCAACAGTGACTTATTTTCAAAATGCAAAAACCAAGATTTCTCAAACCTTAAAGCAGAATTTAAAACTACATTTACCTTGTTGTTAAATATAGGAAGTTTGGAGAGTCTAATGTAGCGTACCAAAAGTCTGTGCCATCTCCGACCTGCTTTTACATGCAAATGAGTCATGTTGTAATGGCCACGGAGCAATCGTTCAGTCTGAGAAAAGCTGTATTTTTTAAAAGCAGAATGAATGTACAGTTTTTCCTTTAAAAGCTATGTTTAAAAAAAAATCAAAATGTTATTTTGATGGGCACGACACTGGGTTTATGTTTACATCTACCAGCCACTAGAGGGCACCATTGCGGTAAAAAGTCCGCTCGGCAAGGCGAGGCTGGGACTGTGTAAATTAGCGGACTCGACAAGTCAAGCAGCTGATTCTGAGCCCAGAAGATGTTCTAACGGTAAATACTGTTGTAAAATAAACTCATTAGTAGAAATTAGTCCTTACCCTGTACGATTCGTCACTAGACATGGTGCTGGCTGGTCACTTCAAGTATCAGCAGTGAACCAACACCCTGACGGCTGGAAAATTTGTTCTGTTGTTGCAATACCACCTCTAAACACTAGATGTCGCTATAGTGCCCATGTTCCATATTCAAACTTTAACGCATCCTAAGCTTAGACACATCTCCTTATATTTGCATGTCCCAACCCACTT
Organism: Aphyosemion australe; assembly: GCA_006937985.1. Classification (NCBI taxonomy): domain Eukaryota; kingdom Metazoa; phylum Chordata; class Actinopteri; order Cyprinodontiformes; family Nothobranchiidae; genus Aphyosemion; species Aphyosemion australe. The sequence goes on from SSNS01000645.1 coordinate 129,208, forward strand.
TGCTGACATTGGCAATATATAAACGTTGGTTTAGATCCACACTTTGTGGTCTGGTCCAACTAATTAGGGTACACTTCCTTGTTTGTGCCACGCATGCACGCGCATGCGCACGCACACTGATCACACTGATCCAGCTAAGTGGGCCAAATTGTTTCTTGTCTGCATCACCCCACTTCCATCTCTAGCCCAGTCTGGCTGTAGACTGACCTCACCGCAATTCCATAGAGTCATCGGGGTGAACTAGTCAATCAGCATGCAGCTCATTTAATATTCATGTCCTAGCCAAGCGGGCGGGGCAACCCAGTTTTTCTATTGCAGGGCTTTATTATGGGGCTGTATTTGTCCATTCATCAGGGCTCCTGGGTCATATGCTGCGTATTAACTAAAATTCTAGTACATCTTTAAAGTTTTCTAGAAGATGCTTATGTAGGTGCTCCTAGCGCTGAGCCGAGGTGGGTTTCCTACTCCTGTCACTGCTGTTACGGCGCCCCACCTCGAGCTCAGACGCTGTGGGTGCAGCTCGAATGTCTCTCCCTGACAGAGATACAGTCCTGCGTGTTCACATGACAGCTGGCTAAGCAGCAGAGTCAAGCTGTGCAGCATTGATAAAGCTAAGCGCCTCTCTTTGCCCCTCTGTGTGGTAATGTGTTTTGGCTGTGCTGGGAAGGGATGTGGTTAGTTGGAGCATCTTTCACAGCGCCACCAACCTGAGATCTGAAATTACTCCTTTAAGGTCTAAACTCCCACACCGCCTCCTAGTCAATCAAACTCCTCATCGCTGAGGAATATCTCATCACACGTTATAGATACTTTGTGTTTGTGCTCTCAGCTCCAAACCCTATGCATGACAAATCCTCTATATAATACAAAACTAGAGCAGCACTTCATTACTCAGCTTGATTTTAATGTCTTAAATTGCAACTTCCATCTCTGAAATTTCTCCCAGTGGAAGACAGTTTTCTCTTTCACTTAACCGAGCAGTCGACACAACACACCCTCTCCATGTTTCCCAGCGAAGCCGTCCCTTTCCACTCCAAACTCGGTAATCTTTTCACCGAGATAGATCTTCTGACACCTCGGCTCACAAATTTTCTTGCGGTGCTTATCAGAGGGGGAAGAAGTGCACGCTGCCTCGGATGGCTGATCGGTGCTGATTTTCTGCCTTTGCTCATAAGTCCAGGGACAAAAGTGAATCTAATGCACCCCCCCACACACACACTGTCACATTCAGCTTCTGTCACTGAACCGGGCTCCTGCTTCCTTCTGTAGAAGCTTCACCTCCTTAGCATTAGAGCCCTCACACTTCCTGACAGGAGGAGCAAGGAGAGACGTAAAGCCACACACGGCACTTAATCTTTTATAGTTTCAGACACACTCGCCTTTGATGGCGTGTTGCACTTCAACAAACCCACACTCTGACTGTCAGACCTAATCCAGCCTTATATATTGTCTTTTTCCAACCATCAGTTAGAGGTATTCTGAGGCTGTATTGTTGACTTGTCTGCTCCTCCGTCAGGTCTTACTGGGAGTTTTACCACCAGTGGACAAAGTCACGGAGGCACAAGCTTGAAATTTGGCTCTTTAAGTCCTAAAAGTTCTGTTATTAATTCACCGTGGCAGTTTATGGTAGCGTTTTAACTTTGGATGATTTATTTATGCAGCTCGACACCAGTTCCCTGACTTTGAAAAATTCATTTTGGATACAATAAATGTGTGCGCTTGAGCTGGGGATGCAGTTTTATCACATAGGCTCAACTGGAGCTTTTACTCTGACAGCTGTTTTTTACTGCATGCACTTAACGGGTTCTTAAATTAATCTTACTGCCAGGTTAAAATGGTTTGTTCCATTTGATGACGTTAATATTTCCAAGTTGTCATTATTTGTGACTTCTCTTTTCTTAACCTGGCTGAAAGAAAGGCAGCAGTGTGGTGTCAGTGAAGTTGTGTTTTTAGGCTCATTTATCATCTCAACTGAGAATAACTAATTATTCGCTGCTGCCTAAAATGTCAACTGGATTCAACATGGCCGCCAGGGGTGCCCCCAGAAAAGTTTCATAGGGGTGGCCATGGGGCCAGAGAAAAATTTGGGGTGGCACACCAAATTGATCCTCATGGTAACTCTGGTAGAGTTTAGCCTGTGGTGATGTAATAAATGCTCCTTTATTCATTTTCATAAAAAAATATGCGTCCAACACACTTACATCAAATTTGAGAAACACAAACATTTTAGAATAAAAACAATTAGTTATTTAATACGTTGTTTCAACATTTATTTAGGAATTTTAGAACAGCTTAATTCACCTGTTCTCTTCACTATCCACAAAAACTCTGGTGATTGAAACTTTTATTTTGAAAATGGTGAGCAGCAGCGAAAAACATTTTTTTAAATTCTGATTATTCATTAAATGTATAATTTTTATAGGGTTTTACATGTACAGGTGAAAAATTAGAATATGGTGCAAAAGTTGTTTTATTTCACTAATTCAACCTAAAACGTGAAACTAATACGTGAGAATGACTCATTACATGGAAAGTGTTATAATTGTGATGATTATGGCTTACAGCTGATGAAAACCCCACATTCTAAATAATATTGTGAAAAGGTTCAATATTATAGACTCAAAGTGTCACACTCTAATCAGCTAATGAATCCTAAACACTTGCAAAGGGTTCCTGAGCCTTTACATGGTCTCGCAGTCTAAGTTGGATTACTGATATAAATGGACTTTTAAACTATATTCTAATTTTTCAAGTTTCACCTGTATGTCTTCGATAAATAAGAAAAATGTATAGTTTGTTTGAACATTAATATGACTTAATAAAGAACACTGGTCTTCCCTGGAGTGGCCAGTGGGGTGGCCAGCAATTCGCTAGGGGGGGCCATGGCCACCCTTGGGGGCACCACTGATGGCTGCTACAACTAATCAGACAAAAATGGCTTTGACTCGGGCAGTTTTTACAGAAATTATTATTTGTCCAACCTCGTTCAACTCAAGAGGACGTTAGTTTAAACATTAATGGCGATGGAGCAGGTTTGTTCCTTTCAGGAATCCGAGGCTTTTATTTAAATACGAACTCATGAAAATCCATAAATTCCTGCAGCTGTGAGGGACGATAGAGAGGGACGTGTTGTACGGAAACGGCTGCATAATGTGTTGACTCAAAGCTCTGTGTTGACACCTTCTCTCTCTCTCCTCCTTTGGTTCTGATCCAGTTTGGGAGGACGGAGGTGATAGACAACACGCTCAACCCAGACTTTGTCAGGAAGTACATCCTGGACTACTTCTTTGAGGAGAAGCAGAACCTGCGCTTTGACGTGTGAGTTTCTCTGATCCAACTCTCCTAGGACACACACCTTGGTGTGTGTGTGTGTGTGTGTTTTACATGTGCTGTCCTTTCCAGTCCTCCAACTTGTTCTCTTTTTTGACACAAGGTTAACATTTTCTCTCTCAAAAAGTCTCCAGCGTCCACTTTTTTATCTCTTCATCCCCTCTGCCTCTCACTTGCTCTCTGTAAGTCAGTCTCTTTTCTTCCAGCCTCTCCTGGGGAATTATTTATTTGCAGCAGTCATTCATTTACGGAGGATTGAAACAAGCATAATAAATATTCCACATTAAGTCTCCCATGAAGCTCACAAAGACCCCGTCCCACGTTTACGTCCTTTCTTCTTTTGAAAGAACCCGACTAGTGAAGGAGGTCACGGCGGTTCAGCTTCATTTAAGAGTTTCCCAGGAAAACGAACTCAGAATCAAACTCTCCACTCCGCCGCTTCATGTCTGAGAGGAGATACGCTTTAAAAAGAAACCCACACCCCTCAAGCACGAAGTCCCTGGCGGACGTTAACGGACGTATCGAGGACCGAGCTCGAGGTCTCTGAGGATCTTTAAACTCTTAATGAATTCATTTGACACGCTTTGATGACGCAACACTGGAGGAGAGAGAGAGGAAGGGAGCATCCCTTCACAATTAGTGTTGGTAATTTACATCTCTGTTTTATCACAGAGGTGGGAGCTCGGGGATGCTCAGGTTTAATTACTTTTGCATAAAGTTTGACTAGCAGAGGCTCCAAACTTTATTTGTACAGTGATGAGTGTTTTGATGTGTCCCCCCAAGGCCCAATACAGAAATTACACCCGTAAACTATAGACTGTTACACTTGATGTGATCGTAGCCTGTGCGTTTCAGTTTTGTTAATGTCTCAGTTGCTCCCTCTTGCCCCCTTCGAGGACCCGGGTTTGCCGTTATCAGGCGTTAGTGAATGAGTCTGAATCCTCTGCTGTCGCCCACACCTTCACCTGAGTGGTCTGTGGTTTCTTTACACTTTCAGGTATGATATTGATTCTAAAAGTCCAGACTTGGCAAAACATGTAAGTGAAGAACTTTGTTTCATTGATTTTTTTGGTGGAAGAGGAGCTCGACTTTACACTCACCCTTTCAAAATAAAACGCATGCCTGTGATATTTAGGTTCTATGCAAAACTAAGTTTGCAGCATTCAAATATATTTTTTAGATAATGAGTGGAATGTGCTTCATCTTACAAAATGTTTTTCTTCATTTTGTACCTTTTCCTTCCCTCCCCCCGCCAGAGTGAGTTCCTCCCCCAGAGCAATGATAATAAGTTTCATTTGCATCTGGTTTTGCCCTCAATCCTTTTATTTCTCCTGAAAAAGAAAAAGAAAATGAAGCATAGCACATCATTATCAAAGCTGCACGGTGCACTCCCCTGTGTGCATTCCTACGGAAACATAAAGCTTCTGAAAACAAGGGTTTGCTCAAAAGGAGCGGTGGATTATTTTAGATTTGACGCTTTTATTGTGATGAAGACAAAATAACAATATATTTGATCGACTTAGTTTGCATACTACCAAAATGTTTGTCATGAAATCTGATTCTTGTACGGCTCTTTTAATGTTTGCATTGTGGTCCACGCTCTGCACTGACCGCCCTCCTTCCTTCTCTCTCGCTTGTTGGCTTTCCTTCCCTCTTCCTCTGAGACTCTGCAGCTTGCTCTCTGCCTCTCTGCTTTGTCACACATCCATTTTTGCTCTCCTCTCTCGTGCTGTGACGGCAGTCTGGTATTCGAGTCATGTGTCTTTTGTGCCATGATATGCTCTGTTGTGTCACTGCTGCTGCCTGGTCTTTCTCTCTCTCTCTCTCTCTTCCTCTTCCTCCTTCTCCACCCTGGAAGCCCAACGACTTTAACGTACGTGTCTGCCTCGGACGTCATATTATATAACTGTACAAGGCGTATAATGATGCTTAACTCACCGACTCTCCTTGTTGCTCCCCTGTGAATTCCCCTGTCCTACATCTCTCTCTCTCTCTCTCTCTCTCTCCATCGCCCTCCTCCCCCCACGGCAGGACTTCCTGGGACAAGTCTTTTGTACTCTGGGAGAGATCGTGGGCTCGCCTGCCAGTCGATTGGAGAAACCATTAGTGTGAGTTTCCATCTGTTTCCTGAGTTTAACCTCTGATGATTTATCATATCAACCAGACAAATAGAACAATTTGATCCTATAGGATAATAAAAAGTCATCGTTTCAGAGGAGATGAGTACGTCTCCCTTCTGCTCCCGTCTGTGTTGTACATCAAAGATAATAAAACAGCAGAGTGTTTGGGTAGGAACGGGTAATTGAACATGACTGGGAGCTTCCTCAACACCGTGGCTGTCATTATGGAGGTGATCTGGTGTGAAGAGGCCAGTTTGAGCTCAGCTTCCATGTAAACTGGAGATTAGATCCTTAAAGCTAATAGCAGCAAGGCTGCGTGATGTCACCTCAAAACGACACCTCAATAATATCAGAACACGTGTTTCTAATATTAGTAGAGATGTAGTTTAGATTGGATCAGGGTCCTGAGTAAACATCTAATCGTTAAATCCATTAAGTCAAACACAACAACGTTTATTGGTTATTTGGCTCATCGGCGCAGAGAAGAATCCAAATGCCTTTAATGTTTTTATTTTACTTGAATAAATAAACAAATTAATGTGGAGGAAGATCAATGAATCAATTAAAAACGGCCCCATCGAGGGACCGTGGGAGAAACGTGCTTTCCCAGATGATGCATTCAGTGTCCTTGTGGACATTTAAAAGTTTTGATATAAGAATTTATGCTTTTTCAAGTTTTTATTTTAGATTTATGTTCCAGTTTAACGTCTGCAATGATAAACTGAGTTCAAAAAAAGAATTCAATAAAATTTTAGAAGGAGGTCATGATGGGGACCAGTGCTCTGGCTCTTCTGAGTGTGATGCTGATGAGGCAATATAAGAAGCACCTTTATCTTGTTTACATTATAACTTTATTAATATTGATTTAATTTGTAAGTTAGAGAGTATCCTTCTGCTTCTTCTTATGCAAAAATTTTACATAGTATAAGCTTCAGGTATTCTCTTTTGTTCGGTATTCTGCAAAGTAAAGTTATAAATTCATTCAAAATGAAAAAGATTTGAAATATTTTTAGTCTATTTTTTAATTTATAGGTTCTCCATGAAAGGAAACAGAGCATTGGTTAAACAGGAGTCGCTCTGATCAGCTCAATACGTTCAATGAAGTTTTAATGCATCTTGAAGAATTTAGTTTTCCAGTAGAAAAAGGTGTGTACTATTGTTTATGGATCACAGTGAGACAGGAGGTTTGTAAAAGTGGTGCTAACCAGCTCAGTGGCCTAGTGGTATGAGAGTGGGAGGTCGTGGGTTCAAATCCACAGTCAGGTCATACCAAAGACTCTAAAAATGGGACCCAATGCCTCCCTGCTTGACACTCAGCATCAAAGGGTTGGATTGAGGGATTAAACCACCAGATAGTTCCCGATCCTAGGGGATGGGTCAAATGCGGAGAACACATTTCACCACACAGTGTGTGACAACTAGTGGGACTTTAATGTGCAAGAATAAAAAAGTTGAATTGTTTTTATTGATGACTACAAGTTAAAGGACATACTTGTGTCAAATTAACTCAACTTCTTAACTTTATATGGGCTCATGTTCAAGTTCTTTACAACTTTAATTGCTCATATAAATGACTTAGTTGGTGTTCAACCCTGCATGAAAAAACGAAATCAGTCTGAGTTGATGCCGTTTTTGTTTTTCAGCTAAAAGCAGATGTTGGTCCAGGACTAAATCTGATTAAAGGAAGACTGACTCTCGTCATTATGCTGAAATCTAAGCACAGAACTATGCAAATAAAACTGGATATAACTATGCATGAAAAATATGTAAAAACGTGCAAAACTCCATACAGGCAGGCGTTGACCCTGCAACCTTCTTGCAGCAAGTGCTACCATGTCGTCCTCACTTAATACTTCCAGATATATCCCTCACACCTTTATAATATGACTCTTTTTTTTACTTATTTTATAACTTTTAGATACGTACGTTTTATTTTTCAGCTCACGGTCATGAAATGATTGCAGGTGGTGGCAGGAAGCAGGAGAGAAAGCAGCAGGGTTTTGGTGTTAGCCATGGACTCTGCCAGGGGGTTTGTGGGCTGGATTACAAAGCTCGGTGCCCTTCAGAGCTGAATGAAGGGGATCAAGAGACTGTGCTCACCAGTTTTCTGAAAACCAGGCTTCACACCCCACATCAGAGGCTGGGAGAAGCCTCAGCTGACACAATGAAGCAATTATCGATTCTCAAACTTCAGCAGGGCACCTTGATTATGCGGAGATCCTGACGTTGAAGTGACTGTTAGTAAGAGCGTAGTTTAAAGTCGTTTGCGTTGCTGACTTTTAAAGTTCTCAGTAACAACTTAGACAGAAAAGGACAGAAGAGATGAGTTCTGATCCGTCCAGCGCTCCTGCTGAGATTCGGTTCAGCTGAAGTGAATTTTTCCTGTGACAGAGATAGCCCAAGAGTTGTTTAATGGCTCTCCCTCTCCTTTTGAGGCGACAGTGCCTCTCTGCTCCGAAGCCTTGAGAAACGACACTTGCAGGAACTTGGGAAATCTGTTAGTCATGCTTAAACAAGCCCTCTAAAGGCACACTGCATCCAATGACCTGCTTAAGAAGCACATCAGCACCCCTTTCCCCATTTTCCACACTTCATCTTTCGTTTATTCCTCTTCGCTCCGTCCTCCAGATTCTTTTTTTTTCTGGTTTCACCCCCTTTCCTCTCATTGTGCTGTTCTGTATTTCTTCTTCCTCGTCCAATCCTCCTCCTCTGTCTTTTCGCCTTTCACGCTCCCCTTCAGTAATGCATTGTTTCAGCATCGATGCTGCGACGTGCACGAATACAAAAGCCACATCACAAGACACATAATGTTAAGTAAAGCAAATGAATTTGAGCATGTCGTGCCACAACTCCACATTGTTTAACTCAAAATAAAAAAATCTAGCGCTTCTTATTTTCTATTGTTTTATACAAGAGTAGTTTCCTCACATTTCATGGGTTTTTGTTCTTTAGAGATGATTTTTCTTCTTTTATATCTGCTCATTAAAGAAACCAGGAGAAGAAATCAGAGCAAACGTTTTATTGGTGTGTTAAATCACACACGTGACTGTTTAAATCCAGGTCAACATTAGCATGCTAAGCCTATTAGCCTGCTCTGACAGCGCCCCACTGCTGCATGCTTAAAACAGGAAATGAGCAAATTTACAATTTCTGTGGTGGGTGGCTGACTGCACCCACGGGAACCAGGAAAATGAGGATTTTTGAGAAAATATGAAACAACGTAGAAAAAGGAGCATGCATGATGAGCAAAATAAACTGAGGATTGTGGCTCACATTAAACATCCTGCAGGGAAATCAACCTATCATCCAAAAAAGGGTCTTCTGTGTCACGTCTTCATGCAATATTGAACTCAGAGGAGCAATTTAGCAGAAAAAACCCTTTTATATCTCCTTTGTTTCTTGGTTGATACTGTAATAACTATATAAATGTCTGATTCACAACAACTTACTTACCAAGTAACATTTATATTTCATTTTCTACACGCCACAAGTCTGAACTGCTGCTGTAATGTGACATGATTGGCACACGCTGAGCTGTTGGCTTATGATCTGAATCACAGTTATAAAAAATAAATAAAAATCTGCATATTTTCCATAATGAGCTTTTTGGCCAGATGCTGGGCGTCTCTAATCAACATCTCTCTTATTTACAATTCATAGTGTGGCATCAAACAAATGCAATTTCCTCACTTGGATAAAAAAAGGTCCATTGAACAACGCTTATTTGCATTATTTTAACGACTTGAGGCAAAGATATCTTGAAAATGTTGTTTTCAGAACATGATTGAGTTGTCACCTAACAATAAAGCTTCACAAAAATCTGAAAATATTTAAAAATTACACCCAATTGTATTTATATGAAAAAAGCTTATGTGTCATAATTAAAATTTTATTTTATTTTTTTACTTTGTATTACTGAACTGGTTGTTCTTGCTATAGAAAAGAAGAAATAGTTAAAATATGTATAAAAGTAACTATAATTACTAACCGCTGCACTGCAAAAACTAATTTTCAAGAAAGTAAAAAAACTTGTTTTTAGACATTTAATCTTAGTTTTACACAGCAAACTCAGCATGCTTAAATTAACACTGTCAGAGTTGATTTCAACACTTCTAAAGTGTCTATATGGGTCCACACCCGTAAGAGTTCATTTAACTCTTTTTGGAGAGTTGGTACTTTTACTCTGATTTAGTGTCAAAAACCAACTCTTCTGGAGTTGACAGTTTAACACCGGTGTTAAGAGTTAATACAGTAACGCCAGTGTATGAAGTAATAATTAAGAACAACACAACCCCCCTCAAAATAAACATGCATAAAACAAACTAACTAAAACCATGACTACCCACAATGCACCTCGTCCACTGCAGCTCTCTGCAGCCAATCAGTCGCTACCAGTCCAACGTTTAGAAAAAAGGGGTGGAGTCTGTGAATTAACTCTGCAGGTGTTATAGCCACTGTGGGAGTTCAGAGTTAGCTTTTCAGGAGTTATTTTGTCCAAAATGACTCCTACAGAGTTGAATAGGAAACACTTCTTTTTAACACTCGGGTTTAAGTCTCAAGTCAGTGTTACATATCAACTATATCCACGTTATTTTTGAGTAGCCTCATGGAGAAACGCTGATGAAAGCAACATCCGGTGAGATACTAGTAGCAGTTTATTTGAACATTTGAAGAGGATTTTAAAAAATATTTACCCCCGAAAAATGTAGTCACGCGCCTCGGGAAGATGTTGCGCTGTTGGCGCTTGTACTAACAACCAGAGAAAAATGAATTTGTAGCTACAAGAGCGATGTTTAGAACATGCACCTCCAGAGTGAGAGAGCGTCGATACGGTTCTCGCTGCCTCTCCAGAGATGAGGAACCCAGAAGGATGTGGCTGAAAAATCTTACCTTGAAACCACCACAAACTTTATTTGTGCGTTCCTTTCATTTTATTGTGAAAACCCCCCGAGAGGAACACCCGCATCCTGCTTTGTAGTTGGATATGACAAAACTCCAGAGAAGAGACGCCGAGTAGTAAAGAGATCTGACAGCAGTCTCACAACAACAACAGGAATTATTTCATGTGTACAATTTTCTGAATAGTTATAATTTAACGTGCGTTTAGACTGCTGTTATTAACCTAAAAGTGCCATCCTGCTGTTTGTATTTCACCTGATGTAGAAACTAAAACCCAGGCTTGGTGATGAGGGATTTAAGGCTCTGACTCGGCTCTACGTCTGCTTTTAAGTAAATGAGATTGTGTCCCACCTCTTTCAACAAAACACAGACAACCTTATTAGGATGTAGGTACTGATAAGCCTCAGAGATTGTTTATTGCCTCGCTGTCAGACACAACTGAGTTCAGAAAGTAGCTAAAATGCTACGTTACGTTAGCTTTGGCCAGGCTTTAAGATCATCCCCCCCCCCCCACCACCACCTCTGCTTCAGTAGGCAGACGGAGTGCAACGGTGTCCCGTTTGAGCTGTGACAGCTGGTGTTCATGCATGTTTTCAGTCTCTAAAAGCCCAGAAACAGAGGATTAGCATGAAGGAACCGCATCGTCTCAACGTAAACAAATGCGGACCAGAAGTTGCTAGCATCTTTCACGCAAAGCATCACGGGCCGTGAGAATAACGTGGATAATTTTTTTTAGTGTTAAATTGGACCAACACCCCAAAATTAACACTTTTAAATTTGCTGTCATGTCTATAAGGAAAAATTAGCATTAGCAGCTTAGCTCTGAAGAAGATCACAGCAGATGATCGAAACGTCAGCCGAAAAGGTAAAAAAATCTCCTATCTGTGTATTAAAAAGAACAAAACGTAAAACGATTAACTTTAAAGAAACAGTTCTTAAAATAAGGTAAATATTATAAAATATGATCACATTTTCTTGTTTTGAGTAAAAAAATCTGCCAATGGGGTAAGCAAAAGTTGCTTGGCTAAAATTCTTAAAACTAGCAAATGAATCTAACTTCAGATTTTTTACAGTGTATAATTAGTTTTCCTGAAAAAATATCTTTAAAATATAATAAAAATAAATAATTATTCCTTTATTAGTGTTCAGTATTTTCTTTAAAGTTTGAAATAGTATAAATGCTCTTTAGAACCGGGTCAAAACAAAGGTTGATCTGATATGGATCTTCATCTGAATGAACTCTAGTGAAGGCTCATATCGATTCGGACATGTCTGATAAAAGAATAAAAGTTAAATTGAATGCTGTGTTTATTTATTGATTGTAACACCACCATCCTCCATGTAGGTGCAGGCGTTTTACAGAGGAGGTAAACACAACTTGCATCCTGCACCGACGGCAGCGACTGCAGCTCCAATTAGCTCCAAACTCGCTCCGACGCGTGTGACAAGGCCTCAGCAACAATAATCAATAGTGACTTTTCAAGGTCAGCCTTTGAGTGACACATTATTCAGTGCACTAGTTAAATAATATCGTTCACTGGAGGAGAGGCGGATCAACGGTGAGTGTGATGGCAGCGATGCTTTTAAAATTAAGCCTGTTTTGACTTTCACAATACGTTAATAGACTGATTAATCTGATCTCCAGAATGAGTAAGTGTTCAGGAGATTTTAAAAATTGCATTTTGCCTTTGGAGGCAATCGAAGGCTGAGTGGAGAAACAGCAGCGATGGTGCAACGTGATGCAACCTAACAGGGAGATAAAGACCTTACAACTTAAGCTGCAGCTGGAAACTGATCAGATGTTGATTCAGGTTTATTCTTGTAGCAAATTCTGTTTTATTCACCTGTACAGATTTCACTAATAAGCTGCTTTTGTTCCACCTATTTTTACTTTCACTCAGTGTGTTTACATGTGCATCAGAAAACCAAACTATTGCCCTAAATAGACCGACGTCGTTTTGTTAAAAGCATGTAAAAGTGTTACTCTTGCTAAAGGCGAACTGGTTCTAATTGTGCTGAACCACCCAGATAATGTGGGCATCTGCATGTCAACGGCTCAGTCGAGCTGGTACCGGTAAGATCCGGAAGTGACGAGACCGCGGAACTGGTCTTATGCTAATATCGTCACCACAAAGTAACACGTTTAACGCCGTCAAACAGTACAATACGTACCAAATCAGCTGTGCTGCAGCGTTGTTGTTGTCCGTTTCTTCAGCCATTGTGCATATGCTGTTTTAACTTTGTCTGCTTCCCTCCCGCCAGTGCTTGTTTGCTTTTTACGTTGCTACAAGCTAACCGGAAGAATGCCAACACGAAAGGGCGCATGTCGCCACCTACTGTACCGGAGTGGGACAAACTTCATTTGAGGGTTTGATTTTCTAACGTACATGTAAACTACAATAAACTTTCCCAGCTTATTACTTTAGATTGACCTAGATCAACTTAGATGTAAAAGCAGAGTGACGTGATCTTTAGAGGGAAAGCATGTCGAAGTCACTAATCCTAAAATATCAGAACTGACTAAAGAACAAATGTTTTATTTTACTCGGAGCTGCTAAAACTTGAATGACCTTCACACACCGGTGGCCTAGTGGTAGAGTGTCCGCCCTGGCACTGGGAAATCGGGGTTCGAATCCCGGTCAGGTCATACCAAAGACTTTGAAAAAATGGGACCCAATGCCTCCTCGCGTGACACTCAGCACTAAGGGGTTGGATTGGGGGGTTAAACCACCAAATAGTTCCCGAGCGCGCACACAGCTGCAGCTCACCGCTCCCCACCACGGGGATGTGTCAAATGCAGAGATGTAATTTCACTATTGTGTGATGATGACTTGGGACTTTAACTTTAACATCTGTTCTGTCAACTAGCTACGGTGATCAAAGTCAGTTAGCTGATGAGGTAATGCAGCAGCACCACTACTAAATATTTATAAACAATCATTTTATTGCTGATTCCTTTAATTCAAAGACCTATAATGTCAATATTCCTACAAATTATAGGCTAAGCAATTTGTCAAGCCTGTTATACAGCATGAATTAATGCTAATTTAATACAACAAAATACTCTAAACTAGATTTTTCAGTCTTGATCTTTAGTTTTAGTGCAATTTTTTGTGAAAACCGTGTTTTAACGTTGAGTTTGCCTGCTCTACTAAAGCAGAAGGTGAAGTATTTGAACCAGCAACCTCTGTCTCTGGACTTTACAGACAATTAGAGCATTCTGCTGCGTCACTAAATGCAAAATTAAGCTCAGAGGCTGAACACCAACCAGGGTCCCTGTTTAATAACATGCATTCCTGCTTAGAACGAAGAAACCCTGGACCGTGCTGAGTGCACAAGAACGTTGGTTCCATCAGTAACAGAACAGCTCGGTAATCGTTCACTCGGGGCTTCCAATTCAGCTGCTTGAATCGTTAGAGCAAGGAGTGGCATCAAAATCAAACAAAATCGAGAAAACAAATCCCTAATTTGTGTTGCAACCAAAAAGAAAAAAGCTTATTTAATGTATTCAGTGGTTGTTAAGGCTATTGACTTTTAAAGCTTTGCAGATAAATAGGCGATAGATTTTTGTCTGCATACTAATTGAGGCATTAGGAACAAGGTGGAAGCTGGTTTGTTTTGCAGATGTTTCAGCAGGGATGGAGCAACTTAAAACTGATGCACTATTAAAAACAACAACTTCTGCTCAATGCAACCATGCTGTAATTATTACCTGCACCCCAGAGCAGGAGCGGGGTTGAAAGGGCGTTTGGCCTGCAGTGATGCTGCATCATCACAGGAGGGGTGAATCAGCAGTGTGTGGATGTCGCATACCTGCAGAGGGGAAGCTCTCCTCATGAGAGCAACAACAAAGAGAATCCCGCGTCTCTTCTGGCCTCCGATGGAGGGATGTTCTGTTCCTGCCGTCGGGAAGTGGTGTGCTCCCAAGAAGAGCAGAGATTTGGAGTGAGCTCGCTGTTCTGACTCAAGCAGCTGATTTATTTGTTGGGATGAGAATTTTCCCCTTTCTGATTGACAGGTTCTTCTAATCTTCTCCATTACTGTCAAAATAAGCCATTTCTAGCTTGCAGGTGGTTGATGAAAGCCTCGTTTATTTAGCATGCCAAGAAATCAAACACTGTTATCGTAATTAAAGCTGTGCTGTAATTTATGCAATCAAAACACCCAAACGGATTCTCACCCAACGCTGGAAAACTCGTAGGAAAAACACATTCCATGTATGTAATCTTGTGGAAGAAAGAATTATTGTTGCTATTTTTCAGCTTTAGCTTCATGCTGTGTTTTTGTTGTTCTTGCACCGATTCAGAGAGCTTTGCCTGCAGCTTCCTTCCTGAAACACAAACACGCCTCACCAGTAGGAAGCAGCTTCCTTCTCCACCAAAACACTTTCATGCTCTCAGAGTTAGCCATCACACTTTTTATCTCCTTTCTTTCTCCAAAATCCTGGCAAGGTGAGGGATTACGAATGCTTATCAGAGAGGGATTAATGGTATAATCCCATTTAAACCCATAAAGTTTTGGCAGTTTTCTCTAATTCTGCTCTGCTATGATCTGCCCCACACATTTACAGAGGCACGAAGCCAGGTCACCCCCACCCAACATCATCTGGTTGTGTTTATTAGATCAGAACAGGAGACTTTTCTCATTTCTTTTAGATAATAGGATCCTTTTATCTCACATTATTGCTACTTGTGCTGCTCTTCAACCTCTAAAATTAGGACGTTTTAATCGTTTTATCTCCACTTGAGTGTGAAATTGCAAAGGAAATGTTTTTTTTGTGTGAAAAAGCTTAAGTTGAATGAAAACAGACTCTGCTGAAACAACCACGGTGTAAAATATCATTGGACCTGCACTCACGTTGTCGAGGAGATGAGCTTTACCCAGTTCTTTATGCGCGTCACGTTCCCCGGCTGTTAAATATCAAGACCATACTTCATCCTAATGACCTAACGGGAACGGTATCATCAGTGGTTGGACTTTAAACTCACCCGCCTCCATCCACCTCACCTCCACGCTCAGGAAATAGAGAATACACCAGATACCTCTATAGAAGCACAAATATACTGTAATCATTAGTGCTTGTTTTTCTGAGGAGTAAATGACTATTAATGAGCTCTTCCCTGGTAAAAAGACAGAGCCGGTGTTCTCATTGCTATTCTCCAGGAGAACAGTGTGAAAATCTTTGGTCGAGTAATTGTAGTGATGCTGAAATATGCTGCTTGATCTCTTTCGGTTCAGTTGATCAAACTGGGGATGTGTCAAGGCAGCTTTGGCAAACTTTCTGTCTCGTTGCAAGTGAGGAGGATGAGAGACTTTTCCTTCACTCCTTCTGCAATAGAAAAGAAAATATTGTGCTACAAGAACCTGTTTTCTTTGGGATTTGTTAGTTTTTGTCAAGTTTGAAGATGATTTCTTGACTAAATGATGAGGCTTATTCAGGTCATAAGGCAGCACTCACACACATTTTGGATCTTCTGGGTGGAAACGTAAGGCTGAAGTTTGGCTCTTCTGCTCAGAATCTGTTTCTTTTCACGTTGAGAAAATTGCAAACTAAACACAAGCAGCTGAAATGAGGGTGTCTGGGCTCTCCCTTAGAGATAGGGTGAGAAGTAGAGCTGCTGGTCTTTTGCCAGTTGAGGTGGCTCGGGCAAATGGTTAGGATGCCTCCTGGACGCCTCCCTGGTGAGGTTTTTTGGGCACGTCTCTCCTGGAACCGTTAACATTTCAGTGTTTTTATGATTTAGAGCTGATGTTTGTGTGCCCCTCCCCATCCCAGGATGCAACACATGTCTATCTATGGAACGACATTGTGCTCAAACTTGCAGCATACACACGGCTGTTATGGTGCATCCAGGCTGGATTGTGTTTACAGCATCAACAGACCAGTCTATAGTTCCTTTGGAACTGTTCTAAGACCACCAGGTTTCAGAACAGTTCTCTGTTCTGCATCCTAGTGCGATTACGGTATTCTTACCTGTGCTACCAAACCGCACCAAACAGGTTCAATTTAAAGGTACAACACCCTATGAATCATGGAAAGCACCAGTTTCCTAGCATGCATGTTTGCAGATTTCTCTCACCTGCTGGTCATTGGTTGTGGTTCTGACTTCTGGTGAGGTCTTGAGGAGCACTGGCTCCCCATGATGGAGCGTGACTGGGTCCCCAACAGTTCTGAGCATACACAAACCCTCTGTAGCAACATTAGTGTAGTTTATCATCATTGAGGCAGAATATGAAGGTTGGTAGAGCATGGTGGAGCATATCCATGACAATCCATTGAGTTTTAATCTTTCATAGACGCCAAGGAGACAGAAACCAAAACACTCGATCTGAATGAAAGCTGATTAAAAGGCTTCTGCAGGACTTGAGGTACTCAGAAGGTAATTTCGGTATTTGAATCAGGTTTGTTGGAGCTAAAAAACATCTAATCTATCTACAGATTTGGTGACTGATTGTGAACACAACTCTTATTAGCAAGCAAAAACTCAGTGAAAAAGAAAAAAAACTTAAAATATAGTGAATATTAGGTAATGCAAGTCTAAACACTGAGGTTGACTCTTAATAGTGTTTAAACAGGGATTGCCTCACTTTAGCAGATACTAAAAAAAGTCTAACCTTGGATGACTGGAGCCATTTAAATATTCAAAGGCTAAAACGCTAGCTGTTACACAACCAGCTGATTACACGTCCTCATTGTTCATTTACAGAAAACACAACCAGCCTGGTCAGTTTCAAACGGTTTCATCATCATCAGCGTTTTCTCAGGAATATTATCGGTGAATAGACGTAGAGAGGACGAGGCTTCTTCATGCAGGACGCTTCCTACCAGCAAAGACATTGTTCTGTATAAAACCTGCAGAAGGAAGTCATGTACTACAGACACCGTAACAGGTGGAGACTACTTAATCTGCTCTGCCCGTGCTTGCTCTTCACATTAACAAGTGTGTGTCAGAGGAAATGCCCTTCTCAATAATGCACGACTAATTTAAAAGAGCGTTGGCCTTTTGGTGCCGGCTCACTTTATCAGCCGCCCAGATTAGAACAGGGAGATGCGTCTGGAGCTGATATTTAACCAATCATTTGGTTTTATTTCCCACTTTGATGGGAGTGTCAGTCATTGCCGTGACCTCAAGGAGATCATTTGACCTGGAGAGCGTGTGTGTGTGTGTGTGTGTGTGTGTGTGTGGGTGTGTGGGGGGGGTTTACTGGTTTCATTGGTGAGCATTTTACCGGCTCTCTGAGGCATCTTCGAGCCGAACGGTGGAGGCTCGGAGTCGAGCATCAATAATTCAAGGACAGTTAATTCACCTTGAGACCGGTCTCCCTGGACCTTAACGATAGAGCCTGAGAATTAAGTGTGTCTGCTCTCAGGCTCGCTTTAAGTATTGCCTCATTAAAGATTATGCAGCAGTTACAGCTGAACGCTTTGGTTACTAGGGCCTGTATTGAGGTATAGATCGAAGATGAAACCTCAGGGGCTGCATTAGCTCTGGTGCTGCATTTCTCCACATGCTACAGCCTTGGGAACTCTGAGAGAGTTTACTGGGAACACACATTGCTGCAGACGCTGAAAGGGCCCAAATATCCCTGCACAGGCAGATAGGAACGGGGGAGAGAACTCTCTACTTCCTAATAGGCCCCTCGGCAGAATCCAGTCTTTAAAGTTCAGTTATTGCAAAGCAGTTCTTTAGACCGACTTTGTTAATAATGCAAAACCTCCGCTGCCGTAGTCACCAACGGCCTCTGCTTTAGCCGGATATGATTCAGAGTTAGTGACAGTCAGATCAGCTGTCACAGCTTGATGAGGATCTGCAGCACATTTGACCTTCTAATGATTGGACTCCAGCTAAGGCCACAGCACGGCTCACGTGTAATTCCCTTCTTTATACCGAACGATGACAAGATTGTCAGCAGCAGGAGTGCAACTGCTATGATTGATAAATGATGTTTGAACTGGAAGGAGCTCTCCAAGAACTGAGCAGTGAATCACCTCAGAGTGGAAATTAGTGGAAAAACAAATGCAAACCTGTCAAAATCACAAAGTGCTGCAGGCAAACTGGAGTCAGAGACGTTATGTGTCCCTGAAGTTTAATTTTGCATCGCACCAAGGAAAGCATGGCTTTATGATGTGATTTAATTCAGTTAATGAGGTGAAAGGATGTATTTACAAGAGTGTTGGATAAAGACACAAACAGCAAAAGGCCATCAAAAATAAGCAACAGCCACAGACAGGAAGTGAGGCCAGTGAACTTTTTGTGGTAATGCTGTGCATGGCATTGCAAATTTTAAAATAATTAAATTTTGCTGCCTCAACAAAAATATCAACAAAAACAATAATTTTTTTAAATACTGAGCCTCAGTGACATATTTAAAGGTCGAATATGGAACATTTTAGTAAAAAGCTATAATTTAAAAAAATACCTCCACGGGGTGTTTAGAGGTGTGCAGAATGAAGGTACAGTATTTCCTTTAAAAGCTATATTTTAATTAAAAAATAATCAAATATTTATTTTGACGGGCACAACACTGGGTTTATGTTTACATCTACCAGCCAGTAGAGGGCGCCATTGCGGGTTGCCAAATACGGTAAACAGTCCGCTCGGCACAGTGAGGCTGGCACTGTGGAAAATGGTGGACTCGGCAAGAAAAGAAAAGATCTAAAACCAGAGTGAGTTTAGGTGAAACCTACAACAGATGGATCCAAATAAAAAATGTTCACGGCATCAAGACGCACGTGGAAATTTTCTCATGGATAGGTAAGCCGTTGTTGCAACTACAACCTCCACACACTAGATGTGACTTTAGTGTTCGTGTTCCATATTTAAATTTAAGGTGGCCAACAATTTTCCAGAGGGCATGCCCCCCCTGGCCCCCCTTTGAGGGCACCACTGCAGACAGGGTTAGAAGTTGCTGCTTTTTTTAAAATTCTGTAAATAATAAAATAATTTTCTTTAACAGGGGCATACCTGGGAAGACATGTGGAACCATCATCTTGTCAGCGGAGGAGCTGGGAAACTGCAGAGTAAGTCCAAAAAGTTTTGTTTACATGATTTCAGACTAAATGTCCCCCATCGCTCACTCATAGGATTTTAATCCAGCACCTAAACAACGAACAGGAACTTATTATGTTTAACAAAGCTCATGTTCCTCCGTCGGTGAAGTGGGAGGCTTTATGCCCTTGTCAGTGAGACGTATTGCATCATAAACATCTCCATTAAACAACCATGTTACCAAGCAAATGTGTTTGGAAACTGTGTAGATGGTGAATAAGCTATGAGTGTGAATGGCTGTTTAATGGGCCCGCCTTCGTTCTAGTCACTAAATCAGACTTTTGCTCTTGTGTGGCGTGTTAATCCACGAGTCCGCATTAATAACCTGTGTCCACTAATGCCTATTGGCTTTCCCTCCACACTGCTAAATGAAGATAGTAAATAAACACATTATAGTGCTGCCAGCAGAGCAGAAGAGAGCAGCGAGACTTATTGGCCTGAACAATGGCCTCCCTCTGAGGTTGCACAGAGCGTCCGTGATTCATGTTCCAGCGCTTAAAAAGTCGTCTTTGCTCCTTGTGTATTAGTTTGACAGCCTGGCCTGACGTTTTTGTGTGTTTTAAGTAAACGTTCTGCTGTTGGGGTGAGGCAGATCAGCCATGCTGATAATGAACCTGCCATTATAACCATCAGTGATTCTGCCCCGCTGGTCCGACGTGTCAGCGCTCATATTCATCGAGGCGCCGCTGCGAGTCATCAGGTGCGTCGCATCTGAGATGATGGGCGTTCGCAACATCGATGCAAAGCACCACTTCAGGAGCCGATTTAGTAATATAAATGCAAATGATCATTACTGCTACAAATTACTGTTTCCAAGCTTCTAGTCAATTAGAGTTAGAAAAAGTCAGTTCAGACTTGCTGTTTGAACAGGAGGTAACCCTGAACGGAAACACCTCAGGCCTGAGAAAACATAAAAAAAACAGATGATGGCTGCCGGCAGCGTCCCGTGTCTGTAAATTATCACGGTTTAGAAATGCTACAATCCATCTGGATGGTGTTTATTCTGCAATCCACCTGTGACCAATAAATAAAGGCAGCTCAGGTGGCGCCTCGCCTGAGGTAAACACTGCAGCTCTAGTTTGGGGAAGGTGAGACCAGCAGAGAGGGAGTCTACGGGGGGAGCTGTGCAGGATTGGCTCTCACCTTCTTGGTGGATTTGCCAGATATCATTAGATAGAGCAACAGCCTCTGCATGGATCAAAAGCTTCCTCTTGGCTGCCGTTATCTCTGGCACATACAACCGCTGAGCAGAGGCTGGCTTATTTTCAGATTTTACTTTGGGTTTAACTGCTGCTGAAACTGATTTTAATCGAACTGAACTACTTCAGCATACTCCATCATAATAAAATGAGTTCTGTTTTCATTTATTCTGGTCTGACTGAGAAAAACGTGATGAAGTTTTACAACTGAACCTCACTCATGTTCTAGTAAAACATTTTTGAGATGATTTATTATTTTCTTCTGCATTCATGAAGCTGAGTCTCACACTGATGGGAATCCTCTGCCTCAGCCTCACTGTCATCGCAGACAAACACCCGGATGAATGGAGCCGTGCATAAAGCCCACAAAGGAGCTGTTTTAATGTCCATATAATCCTTTGACGGATGATTCACTTGGGGATTCACTACAGCGTGCAATCCCCGAGATGTCAAAGGGGCTTATGTAACATGAATGCAGGTATTTTCTGACTTGCTTTGTGGCTCTTTGAAAGACTCGACCCACTTTGTGGAAGTGACAGTGTGCATTGCTCTGCCTTTTAACCCCATGCCGCGGTATCTTGATAAGGCAGGGACAGGATGCAGACTGCACTCACTATTCCCCCGCTGCTGCTGAACCTCGGTGGCTGAAGCAAATGTTCTGCCTTTTCCTCACTTAATGAGAGAACGCTGCACGGCACCGGAGTGGGCATGTGTTATCTGTGCCTAATGAGGGCTTAAGGCATGATAGTGGAATTGTAAGGGGTTGTGCAGGGCGGTTTGCAGGATGGCTCCAAAGGGCTTTGATGACTGACACGAGCAAATTCTTCTAACACGTTGTGTTATTTGTTCAAATCGACCAAGTGGGAGTTTGGAAAATTAGATCTTCTGGTAAAAAGCCACCAAGGGAGCGCTTGACACACTTCAGGTGCAAAATGAAGACTGGATTGCTTTGTAATGTGGGTAATCTGTGCAAAATTGAAAAAAAAATGGGCAATTCTTCATCAACAAACACCTTGCTGTTATTGCAGAATGGTTAAAAACACAGGTGATAATGGAAAATGACTGTTTTAATGAGTTCCTTCTGTATTTTAACAGATTTTTTTTAACAAAATGAAACAAACAAAGAAAAGTGCTCTAATTTCCTACGCAGGCATCCATTTGTTTCTCTGCAGTTCCCCTGAAAACGGCAGGTTGGTGCTGTTTCTGTGGCGTTGTGATGGGTTTTAGTGAGAGGTGGGTCACTGGCAGGGCACGCGCCACACTGATGTGGGTCAAAGCAATCAATACAGGCCGTGCTCGGCACATTGCTGATTCAGATCAAACAGTAGCACTTCAAAACCGAAACGCCCAGAGACTGGCAGGATAAAAATAAAAAAATCTCCTTCTTTTTTTTTAGCCGCCTTCTTCTTCGTCTTCTTGCACTCCCGACGGTCTGACTTGAATATGCAGCATTTTTCCAACTAAAGACGGTTTTAATAAAGCTGTTGGTGAGGACGCACGCTGACCCTGGCTGCATTCACCTGCCTCATTATTATGGGATGCAGACAAACACTTTGACCACAGGGACACTATTTGGATTCAAGAGCATTAAAGGGCTCAGACGTTGTCCTTGATGCACCAGAGAGCATTGTAGCAGTGCCTAAATGAGCACGGTTATAATAACAGCAGCCTTTCTAATTCAGCTGAAGTCTCTTGTTCACAGACAAACACCAACCCACTCACTACAGGGTTTAGAAGCCATTTCTGCACCTCGCATTGTCACTATTGTTATTTTCAGCACAAATACCGGATTTTCAATGCCAGAATGGAAATGAATGCTTTTGCAGATTTCAGATTCTGGTACCCAGTGGTTGATGGTGCTCTGCTCTTATTAGGATTCAGCTCTCTTCTATTATTTGGTACTTCAGAGCTTTGATATCTTGGCAAAAAGCGTGTATAAACAAATGACAGGAGGCAACATAGAAGCAGGATCATGGGTTTACAACGTCCTTTACTTTGTTTTTTGCTTTGGCTCTGGTTTTTCCCTTCATAGGATTACGCCACCATGCAGTTCTGCGCCAACAAACTGGATAAAAAGGACTTCTTTGGAAAGTCGGACCCCTTCATGGTGTTTTATAGAAGTAACGAGGATGGCACGTGAGTTTGTCTGTCCATTTTGTTTCTCGTGGGGGATTAAAACCAGATCTGTGATGAAGGAAACCCTGTACATCTCAGCAGTTATAATCAGGGCCACAAGGCAAAGACAGAATGTGTTTTTTCCACTTGTTTTGTTTTGAAGATGAAGGATGTTTTTAGGGTTTTAAATCCCCGTTGATCTTCTGCTCCAGGTTCACCATCTGTCACAAGACGGAGGTGGTGAAGAACACTTTGAACCCTGTGTGGGAGCCCTTTTCCATTCCTGTCAGAGCACTCTGCAACGGAGACTACGAGAGGTAAGGGTCAGCCATCCTGTGGAGTTAAGGTGGAATCTTTTTTCCAATGTCACCCCTGGATTTTATTTGGAGTCAGGAAGAGAAGAATTTGATATTTAGACATCTCAGTGCAATTTCCTAAATAAATTTAATGAAAATGTTAATTTCAATTACATTTTTGTTCTATAGGGAGTGTATGCATCACTTTACAACTCCTGCTCCATGTTTCTGGTAGAAAAACAACCACATCTGTACTTTTCTTTGCAAGTCTAACTTTAAAGACCCTCAATTTGAACAGTGTTCTTAAAAACATCTGGATAAATCCACTTCAGTCAGAAAACTTAATGGGACACCCAGTGGGATTACTGGTGAAACTCGAAAAATCAGAATCTGGTGCAAAAGTTCATCTATTTCAGTAATTCAACTTAAAAAGTGAATCTAATACAAGAGATAGACTCATTCCATGCCAAGCGACGCTAACATGATAGGCAGTGTTAGCTGAATAGTTACCTGCAGTATTAACAGGAGAGGACGTGCAAACGTCACCGCTGCTGCTGCATTGAAATTCACTAGTCCGGAGCGGGTCAAAAACATGACATTCACTTTCAGTTATTGCGTATTTTGTGCAGAAATGCTTTTGCATATAGTGTTTCCTCCCTTTGATGAGATATCTGCTTTGCACGTTGCCCTGTCACCCCTTTCTCGTAAAGTATAACTAAACTTTCGAGTGTTTGTGCCACTTAGGCGCCATGTTTCCTGCTGAGTAAATGCATAAGCTATGCAACATACGTGGTGACGTCATTCGCGCTGACTGGAATTGATAATGGAATCGTTTGCAAAAATGGCAAATGATTCCTAGAAATTTAAACAGTGGGAACCGTTTCTCAACAAGAACCGGTTTTGGATTCCCACCCCTAATCACTCTAATCAGCTAATGAATCCAAAACACCTGCAAAGGGTTCCTGAGCCTTTAGATGGTCTCGCAGTCTAAGTTAAATTGCTGAAATGAATGGACTTTTGCACCAGATTTTAGTTTTTTTGTTTCATCTGGTGCATAAACTCTTCTCCAGCACATTCCAAAGGTTCTCAGCTGGTTGGACTCTGGTGGCTGATCCATGTGTCAAAATGATTTCTCATGCTCCCTGAATCACTCTTCTGTCTTTGATCCTGATGACATTGTTATCTTGGAACACACACACACACACACACACACACACACACACACACACACACACACACACACACACACACACACACACACACACACACACACACACACACACACACACACACACACAATGTGTGATTTTCCAATTAGAACCAAAGTGCAACTATTCCTGTATTTGGAGCTATTGCCCTCGTATTACCTGTTCATCCTCCCATGCTTGTTTCTGACCACACGCTGCCTTCCCAAACAGCGAGGCCCTTTCAGAGTGTTTCTGATTGGCAGTGACATCTTCTATCTCATCTGCTCCTTTTCTGAGAGAACAGGGCTTAGGAAGAAACCCGAGGAGCAGAGAGGGTTTTGGCAGGAAAATAATAAATAAGAGGATAAACAGAGATTGTGAGAGGGGGTGAGTGGCGGGGGAGGGGGTGGCTGTACTCGGCGTTCGATAGATGTTGACAGTTGGCTGGAATAAACAGATGAGCCCTACTGTGTGTGTATCCGTGTGCATGAGTGTGTGTGTGTGTGTGGATGCAGGTATTCATGAAAGTGGAGAGAAACATGCTAAACCCGTGCCCTCTGCACCATGCCAGGTGTCAGTGGAGGTTCCTGCCTATTCCATCCTGATCCCGCTCACCTGCCCAGAGAAGCTAATTGGGTCAGACAGATGGAGCAGAAGCATGAAAGACGCCTGATTCCCTTTGAGGATTTATATAGCAGGAGAGAAACTCACTGCCATTTAGGGTTCTCCACGTTTCTAGTGGAATATTGATAGTTTGCTCTGGTGTGTGTTTCTCTGCTTGGGTTCAAACTGAAGCAACAGCAATTATTAAACAGAGTTTAATAATTGCTCTTAGATGATGATTTTAACCCTCATGTTTTAAAATTTGCACACAGTGACAGAACGGCTGAAGCTTCAGCTCTGAAAGGGCTGAGATTAATCAGTTCATATTTAATCCTCATGCAGGTTTCTCTATAAAGGATGGTGATGAGGATGATGGCACGGACGATGATGATGATTAAAATAAAGAGGAGGAAAACTAGCTAGTGTCTTCTACAATCACAGCTTTTGTGATTCTTTGTGTGAACAAAATCCTCATTAATGATCAGAAAGTTTAATTTCTCTCATTTCCACTCCAGCGAGCAGAAACTGATCTGAAACTAGACCTAAGGGTAATTTTGCACCTGGAATGGATATTTCATTTTATTAAAATGACCTAATTAATAAAATAAAACTCAAAAGTAATTTAAATTTGTGGGTTTTCACATTTTGGTTGGTAAACAGTGCAGCTTGCCTCCTGCTTGACCCACTCAAACAGCTGATGGGAGCCACAGTGTTTTCCATCCCATAATAACAAAAACAGAGAAGCACTTTCTTCATTCTGAATTAATTCTCCCAGGCGAACTTGTTTGTTGTTTTCACAACCTATTTTAGGGGTTTGGAAATTATGCATTTTCCCTAAAGGTTTCTATTCCATCTTTGGCTGTTGCAGAAAAAAAATGTACCCAAACTTCTTGGTAACTATGTCAGCGTCTCCTCTGTGGGCCGTTAAGATTTTGGCGCTACTGTATCAAGATGCTCTAAATATTTCTTGTTTTTTTTCTTTTAAGATCCATGAAGAAATAATCAAAAATTTTTGTTTTTTTTGCTGTTGCATCCATTTAACCTGCCTCTGAATGCTAAGCCAGCACACATACACAGCAAATTCAGCATGCTCAAATTAACACGGTCAGAGTTGATTTCAACACTTTTAAAGTGGGTCCACACCAGAAAGAGTTCATTTAATTCTTTTTGGAGAGTTGGTACTTTAACTCTGATAGTGTCAAAAACCAACTCTTGAGTTGATGATTTAACACTGGTGTTAGAGTTAATATAGTAACTCTTTGAACAACCTCCTCCCCTACGGTACCAACATGACACAACAAGTAACACCACATTTGCATCAGTGAACGAAGTAATAACTAAGAACAACACAACCCCCCCAAATAAACATGCATAAACACCCAAAATAGAACAAACTAACTAAAAACATGACTACCCACAATGCACCTCGGCCACTGCAGCTCCTGCAGCTCTGCAGCCAATCGGTTGCTACTAGTCCAACATTTAGAATAAAGGGGTGGAGTCTGCGAATTAACTCTGCAGGTGTTATAGCCGCTGTGAGAGTTCAGAGTTAGCTTTTCAGGAGTTATTTTGTCCAAAATGACTCCTACAGAGTTGGTTGACTCTCAAGTCAGTGTTACATAGCAACTCTATAACTCTTTTAGTGTTAAATGAACTATTCTTAGTGTTACATTGGACCAACGCCACAAAATTAACACTTTTAAATTTGCTGTGTAGGTGGGCCCCATATGGAATATACGTATATGGGCAAGCCGTATGGGTCCCAACAGGGTTTGTCCGCGGTTTCCATGGTGGCCCTACAGGGGTTTGCCGGTGTTTGAGTCAAAGCCTCGGAAAGCCCATGTAGGGCCTGTTAAAATCTATGTGGGCAAAAATCTTTCTGTGCAAAACCCCATGGGGCCACCGTGGAAACCATGGACAAACCCTGTTGCAACCCATACGGCTCGCCCATATATATTCCATTTGGGGCCCACATGTGTGTGCTGACAGCATGCAGAAGATGGGCTCTGATTAATTTAATTCATCTTTCATTTACTAATAAACTCAAACATCATGTTTAAGAAAAACTTTTTCTTCTTAGGCACGCAAAAATTAATGTTGCACAAATGTGCTAAAATAAAAGATTTTTTTATGTTTTGATGTTTCTTCACAGAACAATCAAAGTGGAAGTGTATGACTGGGACAGAGATGGGAGGTAATAATAATAATTACAGATTGTTTACGAGCTAATTAAAAAGTCGTTTACTGAACTCTTGTCAGCTTTTATTTCAAATACTCTAACAAACTCATTGCTTTTCTGTAGTTTCTCTTGTTACGTGAATAATCGACCTGTTTACGTTTACTTCTGAATACACCGACACACTTTTTGTTCCCTCCAAAAGCCACGATTTCATCGGTGAATTCACTACCAGCTACAAAGAGCTATGCAGGGGCCAGAACCAGCTAAACGTTTACGAGGTGAGTGCCGTTGTCCCACAACAGAGGACTCTTTATGTTAATCACTGAAGGTTTTTCACACATTCCTGCTTCTTTTGCTTCAAACAACTTAAAAGCAGAATTCAGGTCACGACGCAAACCCAACCTATTTCTACCGAGCTCTGATGGAGCGACGCGTTCAGAAAAGCGCCGTGCATCCGCTCTCTTTGTCACAGCGAGCGAAGCGCGCCGTGACTGGGAAAGCCTTTGTGCTATATCACCAGATGAACAGCGGCTGCAGTTATTCTTCTGCTCGACACAAATGCCAACCTGAGCTTCATCTCTGCGTGCCAGTTCCAGAAATACACTTCAATCTAAGAACAAACCAGCATGCCCTTTTGCTCAGCAAGGTCTTGTTTAATGACAGTAAAATCTTTAGGTCCTGCTCTTTGGAGCCCGATTGTGAGTGCGTGAGATTAACTGCACGCATCCTCTTTCTGTCCTCACCTTAGCCGTCATTAAGAGTCTGAGAGGTTAAGTGTTGTCTGTGGTGAGAATACAAATGGAAAAGAAGCAGCTCTGTGATGGTAATTCAAGTGCATCCCGGAAGACAAGCTTCTTTACTGCTGTTTCCAGCTCATTAAAACTATTTCTGATTCACATTAGCCTTTCAGTCAGTCACGGAGGTGGCCGAAGCAACGAAACGGGTCTAAAAGGAGAATAAGGTGAAAGGATGATGAATTAGGTGAGGCAGAGTTGTTTTTACACTCCTGACAACAACTCTTCTGCAGTTTTTAATCTGTCTACGCTCGTCATCAGGTCAGCACGATGAAGAAAAACCACATAAAGCTTCCCTTGAACGCGTAGCTCCACGCCGACGTGCACAAACCTTCTGAACAATAGCTGCATGAGCTGGGATAACAGCAGGGTTATAGCGTGCAATGCTTTTGTGGCTTAACGTGAACTCGAACAGTGACCGAGTGACAACCGCGGTGCTCAAAGGCATCATCTTTGTAGGAAAAGATGGACGAGCGACTTTAGAGAAGAAGAAGAAGAAAGGGAGCGAGTGGGTTCCCATCCTTTTATGATACAGCCCAGTCTCCTCCAGGCCGACGCTTTATGTTTGTGCACAGACGCGTAGAGTGGGCAGCAGAAATAGTTGACCTTGCTTACTGTCGTGTACTTGTTTTTGTCTCCAAGCTTCAAATGTTCCTCTCATCTAATAAAAAAAGAGAAGAAGACGCTGTAATTGAGCGTGCTGTGCTCATCACCTGTTTATGAGTGTTCTGGATCTGCCCACGTGGGTCTGCACGCAGTTTAATTTATTCTGCAAGCACTTTCGTTTATTATCGAGCTGAAATACGGGACGGATGTTCCGTTGTCCCCACGGACGGATGACGGCGTGCATGTAGGATAGAGTAGGTGGTTTTAAAATCCTCCTGAATAATCCCAGTCCTGCTGCAAGGCATGATCAATGGTATCTCATTCTCACTTACCGTGGTTATCCGATTCATTCCCTTTGCTCCATTACCCTTCCAAACACAGAACAGGAGGACAAAGATGTTTTTATTACTCGCCCAGGGGTGGATAGATGGAATTTTGCTGCAGGCTTATTGTCATTATCTGTTTTTTCTATACTCTGCCTTCTTTACCAGGTGGTGAATGCCAAGAAGAAGCTAAAGAAAAAGAGATACATCAACTCTGGCACCGTGAGTCTGAGATCTAAGATAAAACCTCCTCCTTTGCTTTTGATTCCACTTCCAGCCTTTCCAAACTGAACCTAAGAGAGTAAAAATGCATTAACTTTCTCTCGTCTTTGTCTTTTTTAATGAAGTCGTGATTGAATGTTTATAAATGAGCCACAGTTTTCGTTTTCCAACAGCTCTTGCTAAATGCCACGGTTCTGTAATTAAAATCTTTGATTAGTTATCCATCATTCTGATCATCCGTCGGGTGATTGTAACACTAATATGCAGCAGCAGCGCTCTGTGTGGATAAGTCATTTAGTGGGTGGTTAGCTCCGAGGTCAGCGGTAATGTGTAGATTGGTACATTTTATTGTGTTTAATAAACCGGCATG